>OX421492.1:79539343-79981843 GCA_949126835.1 Anisus vortex | reverse complement strand
GAATCTGTGTTAGATTATAAGAAATTTGAATCTATGAAAATAATTATTACAATCGTTTGTTTTGCGTGTATTTTTCTGCTAAAAAATTTTTTATCAGACACACACAAACTAACAAGACTTAATTCGCTACGCAATGGACTTTTTGAGTCTATGAATTCTTTCTACAACTGCTGTTAAGAACAAATATCATATATCTATATATTATGTATTTATTTACAAATAGAGTGGGAGAGATAGACAAAGAGACAACGAACAGGTGGACAGACAGACGTAATATAATTGTTTTAAGAATAAAAAATATATATATGCTAAGTAACGTTTTTTAATAGTAAGAATACACTGTTAGTGGTGCCGTCTCTAACCTATTGGTCTGTAATAGAGGTCCTTCACGGTGTTCCTTTCAATGGTACACGGCAGTGACAAGGCGGAAACAGCACTGTCTCATAGCTGGGAACTAGAGTCTAGCTGTAAACGATTGCCCCGTTCACAGTATTCACGCCATCGACCATTTCGTGCTCAGATCATTCGCGGAACTAAGTAATCCAGTTAGGTCACCGAGAAGCAGGGTTTCCCTTAGCAACATTAATTAATTGAAAATCACCCCAGGTTGGCTCTGAACAAGGGCAGAGCGCGATATATCGGCAGAAAACGATTTAGGCAGACCTTAGAACAGTAGAAATAGCCACACTATTAGAATAGTAGATAGGGAGATCTATAGATAGATAGATAGATAGATGATAGATGGATATATGATAGATAGATAGATATATAGATAGATGGTTAGATAGATAGATCGATAGATAGATGGATAGATAGATAAATAGAAAGGCAGACAGGTAGAAGGACGAACAAGCGAATGGATGGCTACATGGATTGTTGGACGGATGGATGGATTTCCACGCTTTCTATTCAACAATATAATAATGAAAGTATTTAGTGAATTTATTTGTACGATCAAGCAGAACAATACGGAAATTCCACCACACTAACATCCTCACAACTTCACATACACAAAGCACTGTGTAGATTCCATCCTCATTATCTAGAAGTTTAACCTCTGATCACACGTGCGTCTGATACGAATTATTTGCGACTCTTTCCATATTTCCACTAAATTCCCCCCCCCCAACCCTCCCCTGCGCCCCAAATCCCCCCTGTATATATATATATCTCAAATCACCTTTGACACCTACTATCCACTTAATTCCAGTTGCCTCTTATTTAATCTTTCCCCTCCCCCCTCTCCAGGCCCGCCATTGTTTTTCGATCAACTTGTATATCCCTGGCCAGTGTTTCCGGTCTTCTATCGCGCAGTGACGGATCCCTATGTAGTAAACCATGATGTTCCCCAAAGATTTAAATCACCTTACACCTATCGCCATCAACGGCGGCAGGAAAAGGTTACACAAAGCATCCGTCCATTGTATATTAGAGGCGAGCCCTTTTATATGTTTTCCTCTGACTATCTACCCGTCTCTCTCTCTCTCTCTCTCTCTACATATCTGTTTCTCTCTCCCTTCTTCTCTCTCTGTATACGTCTTTCTGTTTCAAGTTTTCCTCTTACTCATATGTCTCCCTGTAAATACGGGCCAGATGTTCTAAGTCTCGGGTATTTGAAGTTTCGGGGTTACTATTTCCCTCTCCACCACCTCTCCCGCTTCTTCTTCTCGTTGCCTTTTGTTCCGGGGCTGAAATCGGCCCGAGGACCGAGTGCTCGAGCGATGATGAAGGCGTAAGGAGCACGGGAAATAAAAACAAGCACCGACCATTGTATCTTTCATCTCAACTCATTAAACTTACCTAACAAAACACTCACTTTTTTTTTAAAGAGTACTATTTGCCACATTCATGTCGTCATCAACTCAGCCTTTTAGCCTCAAAGGTTTAGTAAACCCTGTAAACCTTGAAAGGTTTTATAGATCAAAAGATCAAAAACTGACATGAATAGAACTTTAAGACTGGGTTTTACATTATTCTCCCCGTAACTTATCTGTTTAGTTGTTTTATATCTATGTATATATCTGTGGGATATACATACAAATATATATACATTTACTTTTACCAAAGACTGTAATAAGATAGGCCGCTTGCTTTAATATTTCTGCTATTTGTTGACTCAAATAACGTCTTTTCGGAATTCCCGATTTCCTTTTGTACTGTAAACTTCCGTTTTATTTAAACGCTATGATTTTCTCAATGAAAAATTTAAATTAAAATCGAAAGTTTTATACAGCGGAAACATTTAGGCAAACATAGGAGCGTAGAAGTCATTTTAGACAGCGTTGTTGGATGCGCACGGTAAAAGAACATATATGCTCTAAAAATAGAGCAAGCGGTCCATCTTATTATAGTTTTTACTTTTACCTACATTAAAAAAAGACAAGCGTACATAAATCTTGGAGTATTTCCACACCGTAGATAGACCATGTACTTATATAACGCTATGACTTCATCAAATTCTGTTACCTGATCAAATAATAACAAGAACAAGGCTATTCTCAGTAATGATGATTCACAACTGACTGCCATAAACTTGATATATCTATTGACTGTAACAGCAATGGTGGACACTTGATTATTGCGACTATTGCTAATAACATACCACCTTGATCTTCACACAATTCCATCGCAAATACCCGTTTGTTTGTTTGTTTTGAAGCTAAAGTTCATTTTCTTCTTTCTCCAAATTTTTATTTTCAATCTCTAACGGTAAGAAAACTTTAAAAAAATGGCCGTAAATTTCTTATTTTGTCAGACGTGAACTGTCCCAACAGAATGGTTTTCGAAGCAAAAGAATTGAAATTTTATATGAGAATGGCTTGAAAAAGTTAAATGATTCCACCTCCTACAAATTCGGTCGTTGTTGTGCTAGATACGGAATTTAGGCATCAGTTTGGACAATGTTGGCTACGTATACAAAATAGGATAAACATTTAGTACAGAACCAGAACAGAACCAGAACTGTTGCAGAGAAGTCTTTCTGGATGTGAGTTGACGATCTTGGAAGACATGTCGAAAACATGAGTTCAGAAAGTGTTTCATTTTGTAGTTGCGAGCTAAGAAAAAAGTCTGAACAAAACAGAAACAAATACAAAAATCACGACTTGGACATACAAGTGATCCAATCGTTTCAAAATTTAAAGTACTGGTTAGTGACTATCCATCTATTGGAAAATTTAAAGTACTGGTTAGTGACTATCCATCTATTGGAAAATTTAAAGTACTGGTTAGTGACTATCCATCTATTGGAAAATTTAAAGAAACGTATTATATGTTTTAATTTCATTTTGTCTATCTCCCAAAACGCGTTATCTTTTTTCTTCTTCTATCTAGCAATTCACTCTCCCTCTTTCTTTCTAACTCTTTAACCCGTCTCTCTCTCTTACTTTTTATCTCTACGATTCTCTCTTTTTTTTTCTCTCTCCAATGCATCTGTTTTATTCCTTCTATCTCAAAAACTCTCTTGCTTTCATCGTATCTCTCCTAACCCTATATTTTTCTTTCTTTCTCTGACCTCTCCTGCTTTCTTTCTATCTTTCCACCTTTCTCTCGTACTTTACATCGCTCCACCTTCTCTCTTTCTCTCTCTCACGCACACATTTCTGTACAAATTCTTAAAGAAAGAAAAAAAGTCACCCCTCACCCCACCCCGTTTGGCCATGTCTTCTGGCAATGTACAATGTAATATAATATCGATAACATTTGATTGGCGGAAAGCGCCTGAAATAAACCTAGATCAGGTATCATACAAAAACATAAACAACCCAGCGTTTCAGGCTGTCGTTTATATATTTACACTTTATTTATTTACTTTTTCAAGCCCCCCAAAAATAGTGTGCTTTATTTAGCTACGTTTCATTTTTTTTTCTTTCTATAAACAACACAGAATAGTTTCTATTATTTGTACTTTCTCCATTCATTTTTATTAATTAGATCAGGTTGCAACAAACTGAACGGCTTTCGTATACGTCGTGCCAGATTTTTATTTTCCCGTTTGCGTTCAACTAAACGCCAAATTCTTTTTTTCCGTTTCACACAGTCGTACCTGTTAAAAGTCATTTTTGTTTTATATTTCATGGCAGCCAATGAGAAAACAGAAAGGTGTAGTAATAAACCCGTGTTACTTTCAGTCACTAAGCAGATAGACTTTGAAAACAACATCCTCTAGGTTGGTGGTATAACCTACTTTTTAAAAAAAGTTTGAAACCGTTGTTGTTTTTATAAACAAATAATATTTAGATCACCTTTAAGATTCCAGATAGTTATTTAATAAAATATGCGATGACGCTGTTATTATTAAACTTGAAGTACTCATTGAATTTTTTTGTAAGTTTTTTTGTTTTTTTTATCCCTTGATAGTACTTATTTTATATTTTAAAGGGCATTATTGACATGCACATAGGCTAATGTTTTCGTGTATATTTCATTGCGTAAACAAAAGTAGCCCCGACCTTATCCCTATAACACCCATTTTTTTTATTTCACTTTCATTCATTCATTCATTGTATCATTTGCTTTGCATTCGATTAGAAATAATAACGCACTACTATAAGACTAAGTTTCATAAAAATACGAGTTATTTACTTGGTCACACGACGTACATGTGATCAGAATATTAACTGTTTACTTTTAGCCCCCCCCCCCCCCCGCCCCCTTCTACCCTCCCGCCAAAGTTTCTATCACGTTGAAAACTAAAGAGGAACCTCAGAAATCGTTTCACCTGCAGCCTGTTTTGGGGGCAACTTGATGTTGTTAGGGCAGTTTCCGGTTCCTACTTGCAACAACACCTGTTTCCGTTGCTGCCTAAAGAATCCTGAAAACATATTGCCGTGAAGTAGTTCCTGAAGTGGTACATCTCCGTGTCAATAACATCATGTTTCTTCTCATGCCCCCCGTGATAAACTCTCTTTTCATGTCATCAGGCAGCAAGAATAAGCAGTCGCAGCTAGAGAGATTACATGATAATAATAATCATTTATATAGCTCTTGTATCAATGGTATTTCGGTATTACATTTAGCATGAGTTATACATGAGTATAAGTGCCTATTGTATTGGTGTGTGAAAGAGGTTATAGATTCTAGAATATGTTTTTTTAAACCGGGTAGTGTATAAACAACGCCATCGTGATTGTGGCCACACATACAAGCACGATGCCCACCCGCCCATACGTACCCCCAACTGGTGTCAGGCACCCATCAGAACTGGGTAGACTCAGACTCAACCCTCCAGACCTGGGGAACGAACCCTAGCCCTTCACCAGTATTGGTAAACTAGTCGACCGGACTGCCGCTGGGCCACCGTGCCCAAAAGGAGTATGATTGGAATATCAACAAAATGTTAAAAAAATAAATGACCAAACGTCGCCCAAAAGCCATCTTCTCCCTTCTTGTAATTTTTGTCATTAACAACTTTTACTTTGAAGAGTGAATGATAAGGCAATGTATCCTTCCGTTTTTACATCTATATTAATGCCGGCCAGATCTTAGTGTCAGAGACATGAGAAAAATGCCAAGCCAGGCATCTTTGGTTTCAACGTGTATGTATTTGAAACGTACCGGCTCACACGTAAGTTGGCTACGGCAAAAAAAAAAAAAAAAGTTGGCTGTGTCAACAGTGTGTCGGTGCCATTTCGGAAATAAAATAAATTTGGAGCAAAGCGTATTGTATTAATTTGAAAGATTTAGTGGTAGTTACAGCAAACACTGACTCTTAAATACGTCATGGACTATTTTTGTACATATTAAAACTCAAGTTTATGTTTGGTACTGCACGCTTAATGAATAAACGTTTATTTAAAAAAAACGATACAATAAACGATACAATAAACGATACAATAAACGATACAATAAACGATACAATAAACGATACAATAAATGATACAATAAATGATACAATAAACGATACAATAAATAATACAATAAATGATACAATAAACGCTACAATAAACGATACAATAAACGATACAATAAATGATACAATAAACGATACAATAAATGATACAATAAATGATACAATAAACGATACAATAAACGATACAATAAACGATACAATAAACGATACAATAAACGATACAATAAATGATACAATAAATGATACAATAAACGATACAATAAACGATACAATAAATGATACAATAAATGATACAATAAACGATACAATAAATGATACAATAAACGATACAATAAACGATACAATAAACGATACAATAAATGATACAATAAACGATACAATAAACGATACAATAAACGATACAATAAATGATACAATAAACGATACAATAAACGGTACAATAAACGATACAATAAACGATACAATAAGCTTTGAAGTGTTTTGAAGTAAAAGCACACTATGATGTACTAATACATACATTGAGTTTCACAGAAATAAAAAAAACACATTAATAGCATTTGAAAATTTTTGAAAAAAAATGCCAGGCTGGCAACAGGTCTAACTCTATCTGTCACTTTTCTGTCCAGGTATACTCCAAAATCACAGGCCAAAAACGTACACAAGGGAGGGGGGGTGGGGGGGCGGGGGGGGGGGAGAAGAAATATTCATCAAAGGCTGACACCGCATTCATTTATTTAACAAATAAAGAAAAGGAATGGGTGGGTAAAGGTTATGACCGGTGCTAAGAAATCAAACTGACGTTCATTTTATAGGATATTACCACATGAAAAGATGAAAATAAAAATGGAGATGTCAACTGTTTAGACAGTCTAAAAAAAAATAAGTACCGGTATTATAAATCAGAAATTCGATAAGCTAAGCCAAAAGCCAAACTGACAACTAAAAATATAAAAAAAAGACTGAAAATGTCATAGATAAAAACAAATCACATTTAGCAATATAACATTCTCCAGGATGAAACCAGAGAACAAATGTATAGATGGATGGTAGCTTTCTTCTCATCTTTGCCGATGTGTTGAATAATGAAACATTACATGTAGGCGCCAGGTTTGTTTCAAATAGTTTGTGTCTCGAGTTTTTTCCCTGTCATCGTGGCAAAAGGGCAATTCATCTTTGGTGGAAACACTTTATCCTCTTCAATTTCCATTTGTCTCGAGGAGTGAAAACAGCAAGATGTGGGGGTGGTGCCGGGGGGGGGGGGGAGGGACGAGTTCTGTATAGGATGTTTATTTTTCTTTGTTTATTTTGTGTTGTTTTTTATTTGGCGCGGTGTAACCAAAAGTTTAAATACCAGCATTGAAAAAAGATCACATAAAAACAACAAACCAACTAGTAAGTAAATACGTTCACAGTTTCTGACAAACACCAACACACGAAACAACATAAAATAAAAACACTAATTCATTCTTCTCAAGTTTTCACATTAAAATTATTGGCAATCTGTCAACATAGTTGTAGCTGATGTGTGGCGCCCCACCCCCCTTCCTCTTTACATCAGAGTTTTTTTTATACTCACCTATTACAATATCTGTCCCTCCCATTCCCTTCCCCCAACCACCATACACACGCTTAAACACACACACACACACACATACACATACTAAAACCAAGTGATGGTTAATTTTATTCCTTAAACATCGATAGGCCTACTGTATACATGTCGTGGGTGTTCACCTGCCCCCCCCCCCCATTTGCCCTACTCTGAAAAATCTTACTTGACATACAACTATTACCATCGTAATGATATATTTACAACTTATTTATTACTATAGAATACGTTATTTACAGCTCAACTATTAATACTATCAAATTAAGTTATTAACTAATTCATCATCATCAATCCCTTGACTGTTGCGGTCGTTGGGGGGAGCGAATGGTTCTTGAGTGGTTGTCAATAGTTGAGTCAACTGCAGCCCTGTCCAGTACTCTGTGTTGTCGAACCAGCATTTCCGCTGATGGCTTCTCCAACGTCCACCTTCTAGGGTGCCTTGTGGGATGGTTTTTGGCAGGTTATTATGCCGCAACACATAACCGAACCATGTCAGTCTTCGCCGTTTGATTGTTGTCATAATATTTTCTTGACGGCCTGGAATTGAAGATATTCTGTTACAGACATACTCATAAGGCCTGTGTTCTACGTAGGAGATACGAAGTATTTTTCTCATGCATTTATTTTCGAATGCTGCAACTTTTTTCAGTTGCTGATAGCAGCATCCAGGTCTCTCATTCAAACAGAACAATAAGTAATTAACGTTTACTTTAATAGATCAATATACCTTTGAGTTCGACCACCCTTTCTTCAAAAATGAATTCCGGCTGGGAAAACAATTCGGAAAAGGTCCAGGGTGAGCTTGTAATATTTAATCCATAATATCACTTGCTCTAGGCGCGATATCCAATGTCCAATAGTGTAACTGGATCGTTTATTACTGGAATGTCTCAAATTATGGTTGGCAATTATTGGCCGTCAGCTTTTAGTGTTGTGCAATAAATCATGGGATTTTACAGTTGCTAAAAATAACTAGCTTGTTATTTAATATTTTTTTTTAAATTAAATAGGTTGACACGGTGAATAAAAAAAAAATGTTAACATAAAAAAGATATTATTTCTGGTAATGATCTAAGTATTATTTTTTTTCCTGCTACATTACTTCTTGTTTCGGTTCGAAGTTTTTCTATTTATAGTTTTTACTTGACACGTTTGGGAGACTGATAGGTAATGTAAGTCAAGAGTTGTTTTTTTCTGTTTTTTTTTCTTGTTGATTCTGGGTATTAAAAACAAAAAGCAGGAGTTAATCACGAGAAGGAAACTAGAAAAACCTAGGTTGAGAATAAACTGCAAGTGTCACTGCCAAAGCTATCTTCCCAATTACCTGGTAGAATAGGAGAACTGAGGAAACCAAACAACGAAAACATGCAGTGGAGCGTAGCGATAAGTCCATCACGTGGTCAGAGAAAAGAACAGCAGGCTAGCTGATGCTGCCGAAGTAGACGCGTCAGAAATGATTTTTTAAAGTGCTAAAGACTGGCAATTGCGTTCTTCACAAAACCAATTCCTAAGTGTATCGTGAAGGTGCATCCTGGGGGCAGCGCGTTCGGCTGGCGTACTGGAGGCCCTGGTTTCGAATCCTTGTGAAGGGCTAGGATTTGTACCCGGGTCTGGAGAGTGTCCCTGAGTCTACACAGCGCTGATGGGTACCTGACATTAGTTGTGGTAAAGTAAAGGTGGCTGGACATTGTGCTAGCCACACAATCCCGTAGTATTCTGTGGACAAATAAACAGGTGAGCGCTGATTCATTGACCCTATGGATAAATTTGGTCCGTCGGGATAATCTACTTTAATTTTTTGTTTTTCGTGAAGGTTCATCAATTTATAGAATTTAGATTGGTTTCAAAGAAGCAGGACGTGAAAATATCGACCAGTCAGTGCGTTTTTTTGGTTGCTTCGCATTCAAAGGCATGCGTAGCTGTTTACGTCTGCAAAGGTCAATAGGTCAACGGAGCAATCTGGCTGGCGCAAACATCAACACTGTAGTTTTTTAGATCCCCTTCATCACACAATATTTAAACAAAAAGAAAGAAGAGCGGGAAGAATGCAAGTGAGTGAGCTGGAATCTCATAGTATGCGCGCGCATGTCTGTGTGTGGGTGTGTGTGCGTGTAAATGCCAGAATCGCCAGCCTCTATATCAAATCAGCCCTCGCCCCATTCCATAACTCTCCCCGCCCCAGCGCCTTTGTACGCTTATACAAGAAAGGAACAAAATAACGGAAATCAGGGGCAGGTCCGAGTGGACGCCACCAGGGGAAACTCACGTCTGCCTCGTCATATATATGGAGGTGCCTCTCATACACTCACACTGTTAGCAATTTATTTAAGAGAGCTGCAAGTTATGCGTGAATTGTGAGGCGGGGAGCGGTGGAGGAGGTGTGGCTCAATAGATAGCGTGAATAGCTGACAGAACCCGAGGTGTGGCTCAATAGATAGCGTGAATAGCTGACAGAACCCGAGGATGGAACAAGAGCCATAGCTGTGAGTAAGTGTGTGGGGAGAAAACATTATTGCAAACATAACTCATTGCGTCATTGTGTGTTTGAACACACGCCGCTTCCTTGGGACAACAGCTTTTAGTGCCTGGGAGTCTCTGTTGTCCCGGTGGCTGCATAGTTTAGGGCAGCGTAAAATACAAGGGGTGGGCCACGTGTGTATGTAGATATAGTCTATAGTCTACATGGTGAATGTGTGTTTTTGTTTAAGCCTTTAAACTATATGTCAGACTTCTGTAATACTATCGACTACATCTTGCTAAGTTGGTTCATTGTAGCAACGTATTTTATTATCCATTTAATCATATTTTACTAGACTTCTTACGCAAGCCATTAACCAATACTTATACATTAAAGTAAACCAGGCAATATAAGTACAACAGCATAGGGAATCTGATAACTAAATGTCATTACATTACACATTACAGTCACTAAGTTTCAGTCAGTACATAGATTTAATTATGCAGTCAATTAAACACTCACAGTTACAAAGTTACTTTTACTGTCCATTGGTTAATAGTCAGTAACGGAAAGAGAAGGTGCACGAACAATTAAACTGAATGTGTACTGCACTAATACACAGAACAAAGAAAAAAACAAAAAAATTTGATCGACATCATAATATATATCTTTATGTTTGACACAAATTTAGACAAATACAAGCATTGTCTAAAAACACACATGGCGTAAGAAATACGAAAGACTTTCTTTAATATTTCTGCTATTTGATGACTCGAAACACTTCTTTTCGGAATCCCCAATTCCCTTTTGTACTGTACACTTCCGTTTTAATTAATCTTTATGATTTTCTCAATGAAAAGTTAAAATTAAAATCGAAAGTTGTACAGAGCGGAAACCTTTAGTGCAAACGTAGGAACGTAGAAGTTATTTAAGACAACATTATTGGTTGCGCACGGAAAAAAGAATATATAAGCTCTAAAAATAGTGCAATCTTACTTTAGTCTTTGGAAATACCAACTGTCTAACGTAGACCTACATTAGATGACCAAAAGTCAAAGTTAAATATATTTCTCTTGTCATTCAAACAAAATCTCCGATTTAGTTTTCCCACTACTTCTAGAGCCGTGAGTAAAAATGGTTTCTAATGTTTTTTAAAGCAATCAATGTCTACAAAACTTAAAAGGGAGCGAATCCTAAACACTTGATCCAGAAAACTTTATCGGAATCTCAGTTTGGGAAAGGAAGTGAAAAATGCACACTGGGAACCGACATTTGTTAACACCCAATGGGATTGCAGAAATGGATCGATGCAGTTAATATAAAAAAAACAACGTTAAAATAATGTGAATTTACGCATACGTTTTCTCTTGCACTTAATGTAAGGATCATCAAACTAACACGTTCATGTCTCTCTCTCTTTCTCTCTCTCCATCTTTCTCTCTGTCTCTCTCTTCAGTATTTCTGTCTTTCTCTTTTCCCCGCATATCTCTCTCCGTTTTTCTCTTTTTCATTTTCCATCTCTTTCCAACTTATTTTACTCTCTCTCTCTCTCTCTCCGAATTTTTCCTTGTCTACCGTTATCTCTCTTCACTTTTCCGTCTTTCTTTCTCCACTATTTTTTCCTTCACTCTCTTACAATTCTCCTTTCTCTTTATCTCTCTTACTTACATATTAACTATGTATAATACAAAATATATATTAACTATGTATACATATATACATATTAACTATGTATAATACAAAATATAGGCTAACTCATTCAAATGGCGTCGACTTTTTACAAAAAGAGAATCATAATTAATTGTTCAACCATTTTCAGCTATAAATAAACATAAAACACTTCTGTGTGAATGAAGGCAACCAATTAGTCAACATCGAAAACAAAACGCTAGTAAGTGGTCATCATCAATTTATTGCAACAAACAAGAAAAACTTAAATTTGAGAAAAAAATGTGGGTCATTTTTGACATTCGAGTTAAGAAAGTCATTATAAGGGAAGGTGTAAAGCCACCATTTTTTCCGCCATCTTTTCTGCACCCGGTGGCTTTCCTTAATGGGCCCTCAGTCGGCCCATGCAAGCGTTAACTATGTCAAAACTCATCATGGCCAAATCGTTTAGCCTACGTTATTACTGGCTATGAATAGAGTCAACTACTGGCTAGCAACGCCATGAATAAAAAAATAAAATAATGGTATGAGAATCGTGTGTGTGTTCAACCCAAGGGTGAAACCAAAGTTATCAATGTTCAACGTGAGTTTTCTCTTACAGACGTCCAAGCAGTGTATGGTTGGGGGGGGGGGGGGAAGGGAGTTTTTCTAATCCTCCCCCCCTCTCTCTCTCTCGTCTCTTCTCAATTCTGTCAGTTCAAGATAATACATGCAGTCACTACCTGTACGTCTCACATACAGTTTGTTTCATCTGAAGGCCTGGAACTGGTTGTGCTTGATGAGGTGAAGAAGGCTTGGGGGGAGGGGGTATAGGTAGGGGGCGTTTAAGGTAGACGGGAGGAGAGAAGGATGTAGAAATAGCGGATGAAGGAAAAATAAATGGCGTCGAGGGGTGGGCAATTAGGAGGAATGGAAGTAAATCTGTTGACTGATGACTTTTTGTGATGCAGAGCCAGGTCATTGACAAAACATGTTACAAAAACCAAAGACTACAATAAGATGGACCGCTTGCTTTGATATTTCTGCTATTTGATAACTTGAAACACTTAGTTTCAGAGACTCGTCTAGAGTCTAGACTTCCGGTTTAGTAATTCGCTGTGATTTTCTCAATGGAAAATTAAGATTAAAATGTGGAAATGTGTATACATCGGAAACCTTTAATGCAATCGTAGAAGCGTAGAAGTCATTCAAGACAGCAAGAAAAAAACAACATATAATCGTCAAAAATAGTGCAATCGGTCCATCTTAGTATAGTCTTTGGAAAAAGTAACTTGTCCCAGAACATTTATAGAAAGTGTTGGAGAGAGTCCACTTATCCCCCAAAATCGCCTTTTTTACCGTTTCAACATGCACAGATGTGTGTCCTGCTCATGTGTAATGTTAAGAAATTATGCATGCCCATCGCGTCTTGTAAAATGCGTCAGCTAGCTTTTCTAGCAATGCTACTCATTTTACATAAAGAACTCCAACTACTTATACTGCTAACATTTCCTAAAACATAGACAAAGTTTTGTCCCTACAAAACTTTAAAATGCCCGTTGTTCAATTAATTACAAATAATTACACAATATTATTTATAAGAAGTCAGAAGCTTAACAGCAACTGTCAATATGCACGTTCCAGTGCCAGTTTACGGTAAACAAATAAAGAATTTAAAAAAGTAAATACCGAAAGAAACGTTCTCACTACAGTTTTTATTGTAATATTGTATATTATTTTTCTTTCTCTTTTAACAAAGCACATTGTAATCATTCGTTTCTCCGTCATTTTGAAGGGAATACACAATGGGCCGTATTGCTGCTGAGAGTTTACACCCTTGCCCCTTATACAAGTCAATCTTATATACCGTAATTGTAAAATAGGCAAGGGTGTTAACTCTCAGCAGCAATACGGCCCATTGAAACTGCTGGTACTTTTATAAATACCCGACATTATTTTTTTGGTCTAAAAGTATCTTGTTATTCTCTATATTAAGAACGAATGAATCCTTGTTCGAAATTAATCAAAACATAGGCCTATAACAATTTCTCGCTCTGTGTTAGGAATCTTTAACATATTTTGGTATATCACTTTACATACGTCCGCCATAATTCATTACCAAAAATCTCTACACCAATCACTGTAATTGCTCATTAGTTGTTTTGTTTTTTTAACGCAGTCACTTACATTCTTTTACCTAGGCGCCGCTAGTCTAGACCTTGCCCCCTCTCTATAATATATTGACTCTGAACGGCCCCAACATTTTCACATCAATTCCCTTTTCGCTAGCATTGTCTCCCCTTATCCCAGTTCTCATCCCTTTGTTATTACCTGTACCTGTAATTACTAGAGACCTCTATACACTCTATAGCCGCTCTGGAAGGCAGACTTGCTCCTCGCACGCAACATAGAACAAACCAGACAATGGAACCAGGACGCATAACATCAGCCCCACTCCTGGAAGTTTACTAACAGAACTAAGCAGACGACCTGCCTTTTCTTTTTGTATCCTCCTATTTTCCTCTCTTATTTTTTTTTCCCTCTGCTTACTTCTTACGTGCAATATGGCGTCAGGTGGAGTTTTAGGTCGTTTTCGTTTTATCCTCCCCCCCCCTCCCATTCCTTTCCTCCTTCCGATTTCAAACAAGATGCTCTTAGAATTGTCTGATCTTATCATGGATAAGCACGTTAGTTTAAACACCGGATTCTTTTGGAGCAGTTCTTACTTGTAGTGGGTCTTTTCTTTTTAGGTGCACTCCATGAAATTAAACGTGATAACAGTTTCTTACAATGATACATAATATGTCAGCTTGCATGAGATGATTTACAGTTGAATAATTTTTCTTTTATTCGTCATGAATTTATTAAAACAAGATAAGATTACTTTATTGATCCAAACACATGGAAATTGAATTGATTGCATAAATTCCGACTTGAAGCATAAGACGATATTAAAGAACCATTTGTCTCAAGCACAATAGACATTCATGCACACTATCATACCATTTATCATACAAGAAATAGTATCATTTAGGGGTCAGATATTGTATTTGTTGGCTGACTGATGATTCTTTTGAAAGATTCTCACTGATAGTGGAACAAAAGAGTTTCCTAAATCTATCTGTTCTTGCGCTTATTGAAAGAAGCCGACCACTTCGACTAGATATAATGTAGCTGTCGAGAAGCGTGTGTGCTTGGTCCTTAAGGATTTTATCAACCATAGACAGGCACCTTGAAGATGAACAATTTGTTCGGATTTTATTCTGTATTTATAATATTCTCTCGTTCTCTCTTTTCATGTATATAAATTGTATTTGTCGCTCGACCTTCACGTTCCTACCTTTTATTTCTTCCTTTCTTTCGGTACATATTTATCTGTTAATCGCTCGATTTTAGGCCAAAGGTAAATCAAAAGTCGTTTACATCATGTATGTTTTCTGTGGACTTAAGATAGTGTGTGACTTTCCTTAAATAACATAATAACAAATGTAATGATTTTATTTAGTTGGATGCTTATGCAGGGCCTCACGGGCTTTGGAAAAAAATAGATAACACTAATAAATCAGCTTTAGGGTCAACTCTTTTTAAAACGAATTGTTGATGTTCTCTATTCATTTTTTTTTTTTTTTTTTTTTGCAGTTGCATCATGGGCGAGCAACATTGACTTCCTGTACAGCCCAGAGCGAGCTTTTCTGAGTGAAATAAGGAGCAGCGTCAACGTGTCCCTCTATTCCAATGCCACTCACGTCGTCTTGCCCACCCCCAGGGTGCCCTTAGAGACGATGTCACAACGAATGACTGTGAGCATCGCCTTCGTCAACTTTTGCTTCGCCCTAACCTGTTTCCTCGTCAGATACGCCTCTGTTTTCTGGTATACGAACAAGCTCCTGACGGCAGTGTTCGCGTTCCAGCTTCTAGCCATGGTGATCAATTCTTTGTTCAGCTTCAACTGCTTCTCGGTGCTCTACTGTGTGTGCTACAACAAGAGCGTCTTCCCCAATGCGCATCTCAGTCTAGGCTGCATGGTTGACCTGGTCCTGTACCTCTTTGGGAGCACCATACTCCTGCTATCCACCATGGCGGTGTTCGAGTACGGTTCTCACTATTTCCACGAGAAGTTCCAAATCGTGGAGCGCCACCACAACCCGGAGAGCTACATCAAGCAAACCAGCATTAGCCACAGCGGATGCCAGGGCTATGTCTCCCACCTGTGTGCTATCGTCACCCTTGTTGTCTTCGCCGTGTGCAAGGGACCACTGCTCTACGATCAGATGTCCTTGATGAGGCTGACTGGCGACCAGCTGCTGTTGTCGGGGGTGGTGTGTGAAGTGTGCTACATGGTTCTGTGGGTGGCGCTGTGGTTCGGGCTGACCATTAAGCAGCAGTGGAAGTTCAGAATATTGGATTACGTCCCTTTGAGGCAGCCTCTGAATCTCCTCGCCGAAGACGGTTCCGTAAAGAGCTCGCAGCTCGGGCAAGGGGACGGAATACACAGTGATAGCTTGACAAGAGGTAAACGCCATTGCAGCAGGGAGTCTCGTTACCTAGACGCTGGTACTGCAAACAATAGCTGTGATGAACCTTATCATTCCGACATCGGCACTGATGAATCAGATGTAGGCAACAACGCCGAGGTCGTGCTGGATCTCGACGGCAATCAGATCTCTGACAATAGCATGAACTTCCGGCGCTCCAGGCAGAGGCGGAACTGTGGACAGAGGGTCACCTTCGACGATTCCGTCAGGCGGAAAGGCTCCGGCGCGGGTGCCAATCACACCCCCACCAGTAGCCTAACAAGACATGGCGCGCATAAAAGAGATGACGCGAACCACGTGAACATTACCGCTGACATCCACGTCAGCGTTCCGATCAGCTCCGTCGTCAATGAAGATTTCAACACCGAGGTGACGCTCCGGAGCAAGGCGGCGGACTCGGTCCAGGCTCCGAGAGAGTACAGGAACAGCATTAGGAACAAATGCGGAGAGTTCTACTCTAGCACAAACAATCTGTCTTCCAATTTTGAAGAGCCGGCAATGGGCTCGAGCCCTACTGACGGGGTGCCCACGCTCATGTCCTCGTTCAGAGACAAAGTCCGCGAGTCGTCGCTGGCAGCAAGCTCTTTCAAAGAACGTGAGCGACACATGCTGGAACAGTTCGAGTTCTTGGACCCTCCGCCGCCAATAGTCGACGACGCGCAGAACGGTGACGCCGAAAAACGTCGCTGTCCCGACGTCGCGGCATCGGACGGCGGAAACTACAGGTGCGACGGCAAGGCGCAAGAAATGTTCCGCAGCCAGGATGCCGGCCGAAGAGCGGATAGGGACGTTTACTACAGATACGACAGTGACATTAACGACGGCAGCCTCGCCTACGACAAGATGTCGTCGTCGCTGACGCGGAAAGCGCAGCACAACACGTCGCTGAGCAGCGACGACGACCGGAACAGCAGCCTCGGGAACAGCACGGCGGAATCGTCGGAGCTGAGCCTGCCCCCTCTGATGGAGGAGATCCAGATCAGCCGCGTGCGGAGCGGCAGCAACAACGTGTCCGGCATGGGAAAGTTCGCCAAGGAAAATTTCCACCACATGGTAGGTGGGAAAGTCGACCCGCGTTCTTTGCCTCCCCACATGTATCACCCACGCCCTGTCCAGTTAGTGGTGGGGAAGAAATCCGAGATAGGGAGGCGAGACTCGGCCAACTACTCGCTGACCTCATCTCAGGACAATTCCTCTAATGAGTCCGACCATGGCCAGGGGCTGTGTAGTCAAGTATAAATGCTCATTTGCCTGATGGCCGGCCCCTGGACAATGGTCCTTGGCTCCCAAGAAGCATGATCCAATCACCTACTAACATTGACTTGTCGTGTCCAATAATAGTCTCTTTACACATTGACTACTGCTGCATGCTGGAGAGAGAGAAGAAAAAAGAAAAGGAGAGGAAATAAAAAAAAGAGTGGTTTTATTGATTTCTTTCCCATCATTATTTAGCCTCCCTCCTCTACCTCTTTCTAACTCTCCCTCCTATCCTCCTCCCTCTCAGAAAGCATGAACGACCATTAACAAGTGTGTCCACCCAGCATGTGTACTAACCTTGAGTGTCAGAAGCAACCAACGGAATCAAACTTTGAATAAAAGAGTCAATCACTGCTGTGTTAATCTAATAACGGGTAACCCGAGGAGATTTCTGCGAAAAAAAGAAGAATTAAAAAAAAAATGACACGCATGCGTGACAGACCCATTTTGACTGCAGGATAAATATGTTTTTAGTGTTCGTTTATTGTGTTAACACCGGTTGTATGTGTGTCATATGACAGCACAATAAACATACATCAATATATTTGGTAGTTACTGTTTTACTGATGTCCAGATGTATCTATATCTATGTATCTATATTTGTATTATCTCACGTATGTTAAGTAAACAGTAAGTAACCCTTTCACACCAAGTTGATTTATAGTCTATAGGATCTATAGTAAGTCTAGGGCATTTTACAAAATAATGTACAAGTAAAGGAACGTACACGAGTTTCTTCACTTGTGTCGTAATGGAAATAAATATTTAAAAAACAAACTCCACAAATGTACTGACCTAGATTATCATATACCTACTCTTTTTTTTTATTATTATTTGTGTTTTTCGTGATGTCTTTGTTTATATGTGTAAAAATGAACAGTGTATTTGTGTCGGGGTATAGATTCTAAGTGTTTGTGTGAATATAGGGTTAACGTTTTAAGAAATGTATTAATGATTTTATATATATTATACCAGTGCATTTCTATGTATGTATACCGGTATATCGGTATGCAATGGGATATTTGTGTAATTCTGTCCTAAACGTTTCAAGAACATCTTCATTAAAATAATCTATGATTTAGCATTCACTAATGAAAGAATAAAAATCTCTTCAGGAATTCTCATTATGGACCATAATTTGTCTTTTTATATCTTAAACTTAATATTTAAAATAAATGTATTTGTGATTTTAATTCAATGATTTACAATTCCGTAAAATCCAACTCGGTAAAACAACATTTGTTTGGTGGAGATGTATCGAAAAAACAACAGAAACAGTTCTATTAATAGACTTTCTATTTTTTTCTACTTGGCGGAAAGATTTTTTTGTGTTTGCTAATCTTCTTTCTGGCTTATACATTGGAGGTATCAGAAATAGAAAACACTAATTGGTTAAATTGCTTAAACAGTGCTTTCCCATAAAACCATCTTCCTTGTGGGAGCAACGTTAGCATAAGTAAAGGAACAGTGTTTGTGGTGTCCAGGGAAGTCTAGTGGGGGAGGGGGGGGGGACAAAATTAAAGGCAAGGTCACGCGGAACTACGAAAATGCAAGGAGGATTTTGAGGGAGGGTTTGGGGGGGGGGGGCGCTTTAGCCTGGATTTCTCATCTATCGGTTCTGGTAGGTTCCACACCCGATACATCAAAGCAGTATGAATAAAGTATGTAAACAATAACAATTTTAAATTTACAGAATAAATAAGTGTACCCGTTTCCAGAAATTCCTTGGTCTATCTTGTGTGAAACTAGTTTTCTAAACATCGACGTTTTAATGAGTTAAAAAAACTTTTTGAAAAGGATTATGTGTAAGTAAGCGCAGTAATATGAGCAGCAAGCACAAGTATATGAGCAGTAGGTGCAAGTATATGAGCAATCGGCACAAGCACAAGAGCATTAGACAGAAGTATGTGATATGTGCACTCGCCCAAATACATCAGAGAGACAGTAACTAACTGGTCTTTATAAATAGCTTGTTTAGCCTATTGCTTGATTTAGTTTAAAGCCAAACCTAACTAAACGCTAAAAAACAAGTATTTCACAACTAGACAAGTGAATGTACTGCTTTGGTCTGTATACAAATACAAGTGTAATAAATGGGCGGTGACATCCAAATGTTTAAAAAAATATAAGAATAAAAAAGAAAGAATATATTCTATTGGCTCATCTCCCAAAATACAATCCCCCCCCCTTTTCCATCCCAAATGGGTCCCAATGCTGATAAAAATCCAAACTATCTATATGAAAAAAAAAAGTTCCTTGTCGTCTACAATACGACATTGTTGTCACAATAATCAGAACTGATGTCTTTTTTTTTGTTCTCTTTGTGCTTGTGTATGCCTGACTGATTTATGAATAGCGAACCACCTTAAACTGAACGCATGAACTCAATGGAATGTTATGATTGGCAAAGTGGCGTGCTGTTTCAATTAGCTATCTGAATTAGAGTTACCGTTCGCCCTAGAGATTTTTTGTCGGTTATAAAATAAAGTTGCTTTTGCTCATTTTGTTTTATAATATCCACGCTTTTCTATTTATTTTTTTTTTTTTTTTTTTTAAACTAATAAATGTATTTCCTTTAACACATAGCTCCCTGTGCACTTGAATCAGTGTGACTTGAACTTGAACCAGAATAGAATCACTGATCTGTATACTACCAAACAATAACTTCGAGTGTAACCTCGATTTTTACTTGAGTTTATTCTCATGTTTTATGTTGGCATGTTATGTGTTGATAACAGATTTCATTTCCAAATATTAGGAGCAGACTGGTAAGGTGGGTATGGCTATGGTTAAAGTAACCATCGGAATAATCTTAATATATTTAAGTCTATATTGTTTATAATTCATACGAATCTTTGTCATTCTTTATTTAACATGTCAAAAGAGACTCCCTTTTTAAATATATTTAGGCAAAACTTAATAATAGCAAACACTTTAAATGCATCCTTTATCTTGTTTCATAAAATAAATATCACATTTGATAAGCAGTTTTGTGAGAGATGATCCGTCAAAGGTTGATATAACATATTCAAAAGTGAGGTTAGGACCTAGGTTAATACAGATCGTGACCCCGAATCAAAAAATTAGTTTTCCAACGGTTGTATGTACCTGTAGTAATGACGAAAGGTAGTAGGGAGGGCGGGGGTTAAGCTCTTTCGGACTTGTTAAAATGATACATATCCCATGAAATTTCCAATAGATCCGCAATGTTATGTGACCAATAGGTCATATAGGCCTTACTTTTCAAGAAATGTATCGTAAACGATATTGATGTTATATTACTCAAGGGATATTTATCAGCTTACACGAACCCAGGCCTGTCGGGTCGATACTTTTTTTTTTCTACTCACGTCCATACCGGATTAAACAGATGGCCGAATAGGCCTCGGGGAGAAGCCTCTCTTCATCGAACAGGTGCATAGGCGTCAGTAAGGGTAGGACCATGTCCGTTTTTTTTGTGTGGTTCTAGTTCGTTGACAACCGAGTACTTGATAAACTCAAGTGGCTAATACCCCGTGTCTGTTGACGTCTCCACTCCTCGTCAGGCACCAACTATCATGCCCCCCCTCCCCCCCCCCCGGAGGTGCCGTCAGATGATCCACTTTCTCCTATCACGGCATGAAGTGTTTGACCATCACTTGGTTTTTGTCTTGCCGCCTATTAAAACTGTCAGTGGTCACTTAGTCTCTTAAAACCTGTCAGCTCCTTGGCACCCCTAAAGACATAAAAGGTCTGCATACGTTTTAGAACTAAGTGGACGGTTCTACGCTGCCTCGTTGTATTTTAATAAAATACACACACAATAAAAACCTAATGAAAACAACAAGTAGAACCGAAATAATTGGTTAATTACAAAGGAAGTGACGTCACATGTTCCTAGCCCCAAGAATCAAGGTTCGGCAGCCTTTTGATTATGGAATGCAAAAGTAGGATTTCAATTATATGTAGTCACTCCTTATGACAGAATAGGTATAGACAGTGGCGTATTTAGGCATGTTCCACATGTTCCATTGGAACAGGGGCCCCCACACAAAAGGGGCCCCCACACATCCCAAAAAGAAATGTTTTAGTGACATACCCACTCTGTCGTTGAGAATGTAAAATAAAATTCATTTGTTTCCCTACAACTTTGAGCGCTCCAGTCCAACCAAGTTAAGTGCAACATACAATGTATGATTTTACAGAATGTAATATGAATGAATGGGCCTTTTATGAGGTGTGTGGAAGGCAGGGGTGAGACTACGAGGGGCCCCCACATAAAAATTTGGGAACAGGGTCCCCATATTCCTAAATACGGCCCTGGGTATAGAACAGAATGCGCAATTCCTATATGCTCAGTCACTAAAAGTGAAGCTCGATTCCGCCATTTTTTATTGACGCAAGGCAGCGGTTGCTAGCGACGCTAATATAGTAAAATAAGAAAGGATATCTAGGCTTACTATAAATATATACAATAGCCTATATATAGGGCCTAAATTATATATCCTTAGAGGCTCACTTTTATATAAATTTGACATAATTACCCATTTTCTTTTCAACATTATAGGATTAGGCTTATATGATGTAAAATTGTATTACCAGGTATTTGAAAAGATAGCCTAGGCCTAGTCGTAGCTCGGTAACTAAATTGCCAGGGCTACCGGTAGGCCTACATAAATATAAACTTTTAAAACTAAAATAATGTTTTAAAATTATAAAGGGATATAGGCATATAATTTATAAAGCAAAGATAGTAAAGTTATTTTGAAGGCTTAATAACTTTATATAAGGTAATATTTATACATAGTATAAAAGCTATGGTAATTATTAATTTAAGCTACTGCACGGTAGTTTTAGGTCTGTTTCCTTTCACTAATGGGTAGCCTAAAACTATAGCTAGTAGGCCTACACCAAAAATGCTGTTTTGTAAACAAATTCAATAAAGGCTATATTATATGTATATTAATAATATTATTATTAACTAATATTAACACAGTCAATTACAAAGACATTGACTATTGTAGAGTTTAATCATTTAGGCCTAAGTATAGAGTCTTTCTTAACTAACAAGAAGGGAATAAGTCTAAACTAGAAAACATTATCTTTGATCGTTCGAACTTGTAGATTTGAAGAAAAAGACATTGTAAATAAGCGTAAATATAGAGTGTAACCAGGACAGCTGCGTTTAAATAGTATGGCGTCGGTATTACTTCTGGAAACAGAAAAAAAAATGCGATTGCGCATTCTGTTCTATACCTATTCTGTGCTCCTTATAGAAAAGTCTTGAATTGTCTTTTTAGAAGTCTTCCGCGTGCCATCGAAAATTGCTCTGGGTGCCAAGTCTGGCCCGCGTGCCGTGGGTGGCTTACCTTCTGATCTAGATAGTTATTGAAGTGTATATTGAAACATATGCTTGTCCTGGGACAGCATAACAGCTAATGTATTTTTACAATAATATACAGTGATACGGAGGTAGCCTACAACTTTAAAATACAGTCAAGAAAATATTCACCAATTTCCCCCCATTCACTGTTGATTATCTCCCCTTAGCGCCTACGTCAGAGACAACGTTAGCTTCTCATTGTTGTTATGCATACTTTTAAAGTAGCATACAGTTCAGGCAGTTAAACATATAATACATTTTTATTTTCGAAGCAATGACTAACTGATATAAATTCTCTCTCAGCACGAGTAGTAGACCTATTGGGGCATGGAATGGATTGTATAAGCTAATATACAAACAAAATAAATAACCTTATTTAAAACAAGAAACCACTTTCGTCAATATGTGTGCAAGGACAAATTCATGATCAGATTCAACCCTTAGGCCAATGTTTTGCTGTTTCTCAGGATAAACTTAACCAATGTTTCTGGGGATCAACTTTTCCCGAAGTTTTGTGGAATTAAATTTTTCCCGATGTTACTCGGAACCAATCTTTTCCCGATTTTACTCGGGATCAAACTTTTCCCGATGTTACTTGGGATCAAACTTTTCCCGGTGTGACTCGGAATCAATGTTTTCCCGATTTTTCTCGGAATTAAACTTTTTCCGATGATTGTCTGAATCTAACTTTTCCCAATGTTTATCTGAATCAAACTTGTCCCCGTGTTTCTAAGAATGAAACGTTTCCCTATTTTTCTAGGGATCAAACACTCCCAATGTTTTCACGCTCAATCAGCCTCTTTTGAAACATCCACTTGGGGTTGCCTCTCCTCCTCACCGAACCACTGGGGCGCGAGCGTTACAATTTAAGGTCCCCCTTGGGGAACCGCTGTTTTTTTTTTCTCTTTTATCTGGCGCTCAAATGAGGGGGTAATCATGCAGGTAAATAAACAATACACACAAACACGCCACAGGTTTGGACCCTTTTCCCAAATGTGTACGTCTTGTACCTTTTAATCCCTCCGCCACCCTATCCCCTCCTCCACCCATCCACCCCTTTTTTTTCTTCTTCTCTTTTGGTTAACGCTTTCATAAACATGTAAGCCACATGTGTGCCTCTGTCTGGAAACTATCAACAGTCTAATCCCCCCTCCCCCCACCCCTCACATACACACACTCCTGGCCCTAACCCCCTCCCCCCTTTCGTTGAGTACCACCTGTACTCCCAAACAACAACACAAAAAAATGTTACCCCCTGATGGATTTTCTTGGATCCCGGGGCTACGGCAGGAAATTAATACGCACCGTGAGGGGAAAATGTTACAACCCTTCTTAATGAAATATGAGGCTGGAACTTCCGCACCGTGCGGGGGAGGCAAGGGGGGGGGGGAGACTGACCTTACTGGTCTGTAAGCCTTAATGTTTACGTATACAAAGGCTATATATATATGTATGTGTATTAGCACATCAAAAATATAATATAATTTATATCTGTATTATATAACTGAACTCAGTGATTATATATCATGTTGTTGCGAAACAATATTTTGACAATAGTTCCATATCTTTAAAGGTTGATGTAGTCAGTAGACGCGATATAGTTCTTGGCAATCACCTTATCAATCTATCAATCTATTTTCAATCATCTTTTCTATCGATCTATCTATCTACTATCAATCATCTTTCTATCGATCTATCTGTTTTCAAACGTCAATCTATCGATCAATCAATTTTTCTAATAAATTTTCAATAATTTCTCTGTCTATCTATCTATTTATCTATATATCTACCTATCATCTATCTATCTGTTTTCCTACATATTTATCTATGAATCTTCCAATCAATGTATTTATCTATCTCTCATCCCATCTTCTAGTCTAAGTGTCTGTCTGTTGTTGAACAAATGATCGGCCGTATAAACTGGATGTACATGAAAACAAAACAAAACACCTCCACGAATATTGCCACTCAAACCTCACGAGGATCTGAAGATAATAAAGGATTTATATTGTGTTATAATACAGCCGTAAAAGAGCAATAAAATTTGAGAAGACGAGATGATCTTCCTTATCTTTTATGCTACATGGGTTTATTACATGTAATAAGAGCTTGACATTGCAAAAGACGCAATAATCTGCTTTATAGAAGGAGCGCCTGTAATGTATAAGATAAGATAAATTAATCAGTATATAAAATAAAAATACATTTCTGAAAAGAAAAAAACACACAAAAAAACGACAAGATTTAGATCTAACTAAAACTAATGACTCCATTAGTTACCGTTTGCACTTAAATTAAGTTGAATGGAAACAACTTCGAAATAAGCGACTTCCGGTATGACATTAAAGTGATGACATTAAACAATTCCCCTAATCAATATTTTTCGTCGCTATCGGAGGGGGGAAAGGGGGGGGGGAGCAAACAATCCAGGGATGTTTTTGTCTATTAAGGGGCCGTTCGTAAATGACGCTTACGCACTTAGGAAAAAAAGGGGGGTGTAAACATCTGTGACGATTTGTAATTTTGTATTGAGTGGGAGGGGTTGTTTAAATAATGTGACATAACATCAAACAAAAAATTGCAGAGATTTGGGACGTCAATTTGGAAATGATGTTAGACCTTTTGTGATGACTTGTGCAAATTAGCCAGTTGGGGGTTTAAGCGTTTGCCAACAATTGCGTGACATCATTTATGGACGGCCCTTAAGTCGCCTTGGCATGAGTGTCCGCCAACATACGCTTGTGAATTAAAGATGGCAGCTTGTGTGTGAGTGTGTGAGTGTGTGTGTTGGAGAAGAACAATGCTCAACTCTAACCTCTAAGTGCTCTATGATAAACTGACAGATTTGCATACCAGTAATCTTTTCTTTAATCTATCTATCTATCTATCTATCTATCTATCTATCTATCTATCTATCTATCTATCTATCTATCTATCTATATATATATATATATATATATATATATATATATATATATATATATATATATATATATATATCTGTGTGCGTGTTTACCAATCAATTTTTTTTTTAAAGACACGTGATCTTATTGCCTCATATTTCACCTTTGCAATTTGAGGATAACGTATCGGGCTGACATGCGGTCGACCCGCATTCGATTCTCCAGTTAGTCTATACCGGTACCTTTTTTTTTTCAATTTTTGTTTTTCAATTAACATTACTTTTTAAAAAAATATTGTAAATCCACGGGCAACACCGGGCAATGTAACATTTGTTAAATAAAAAGTCTTAGATCTACTTATTTTTAACTCGATTACAATATTTATTTTAAATTACTTTCCTAAATGTCTTCAGTAAAAAATAATATATTTTAAAACTATTAGATCTATAGCTTTCTGTTCATTGTAGTTTATAAATTTAGTTTATAATTTTTTCATCTTTAGCTTATACTGGCCTGTTTTATCCCCCCCCCCCCCCCCCCAGGGCAACGCCAGGGAATATAGCTTGTATCTATATACTTCTGCCACAAAAACCGGTGTAGAAACACTCTGGCCTACTTAAAATACCTAGAACCCTTGCCCTTTCTGCACACAGTATACTGTTGACGACCAGGATTTTGTTTAAAACAACATAATCAACCAAAATAATGCAAAAAAGGAAGACATGTCATTGTGTTTTATTAAATTAAATTTTAATCGTCTGCAACATCTAAAGGGACATAAATCTCACAGCACGCTATAGATTTATACACAAATTACTAGTATACATAATACACTCGCAAAAGAGTCATTTTGATTACAATCTAACTATTAAGAGTAATTTTTTAAAAGTTTAATAATGTAACCAGTTTTTTTTTTCAGTATTTAATTTCCAGTTTTGTTTTTTCGAGTACATTTAGGCTAATCGGAACACGAAAAGAAGTCGAAACTTGTAGTCTCCCTTGCATTTGTAGATAAAGGGAAATAATTGTGAGATTGAAAAAAAATGAGTTATGTTTAATTAAGTTTTAATGTTCGCATCCATTATCAGCTCGTTGAAAATTCGTGATGTGAAAAGGATTCTGGTGCGGGGATGGGGGAGATAATTTTGTTAATTACTTTGCCCTAAGTGCATACATTAGTTATGCTCTTGTGCGCAACTGCCACGGTTCACTGCGCCAACGAAAGAGGGGTCACTGCGCATAATATAATGATGAAGTAATAATCAATTAACCTGTCGTAACTCAATTACCGTATCATTTCCCATCATTGTGTTTTTCTTCTGCCCATTGATTATTGAGTGGCGGAGGTGGCTTCATCAGCGCAGAAAAAAAATATTATAATCTTGACAAGTTGTGTATTCCTCCCCTGAAAAAAAAATGCTACCGGCTTGAGATTAGGCCTATTCGTTCAGTTACGGATTTCATAGAATGTCAAATTAAAATGTCTATTTGTTTGACATGCATGGAATTCAAAACTATTTAATTTGAAAATTCTTTTTTTTTTTTTAGAAATCGTCTAAGCTATATAGAGGTCTAGATCTAGTCAAATCATTCACTGTGATTTTTGGTTTTGGATTTAGCACTTATAAGTAACTAGAAAATTAAGTATATTTAATTTAATTTATTTAATTAATGTACATTGAAACTAAATCTTTATAATTAGCTTTGTATTATACTTTTGTTTCCCCTAGTGAATGTTTCATTTTTATATCCCATCTGACATATAGTCTAATGATAATAATAATAATAATAATAATGCAGGTTTAGGATTGTTTGCTTCATGTAAGAATTTACGGAATCGCTTAGGCTATTTCAACAAAAAAAATGTATTATGGATTTAGTGAATCAAATTTGGTCAGTCCAGATTAACAATACCAGATTATGATAATAATCACATTGGTAATAGAGTAAAGAAATATTTTATAGAGGAATAGTAAAATAAGTTAGTAAAGTACTCTTCGGACAAAACTGATCATAGGGATGGTGAAGCAGCGTTCACCAGTTTCTGAGGCCACGGCATACGAGGGGATGTGCGGCCAGCACAATGCCCAGCCGCCTTTACTTTACCCCAACTAGTGTCAGGTACCCATCAGACCTGGGTGGACTCAGGGGCACCCTCAAATCCCGGGAATAAATCCTAGCCTGCGCCAGGATTCGATCCTAGAACCTTCGGATCGCCAGTCGAATGCGCTGCCGCTCGGCCACCATGCCTCCTTATAGAGAAGTAAACTAGCAATATTATAACTCTACATACAACATCAAACGATTGAGTAGACTAGCAATATTATAACTCTACATACAACACCAAACGATTGAGTAGATGGAAAAAGTAGAGAACAGAGGCCTGTGAGTGAGAGATTGTAGAAGAAAGAGACAGAGAGAGATTACGAGAGAGTTGGAAATAATGGAGAAAGAGAATGTATGTAGTAGGGTGACAACAAATATTTATATACTTATTTGAGCCATTTCAAAGAATTGTAGACTGATACAGATAGACAAAATGGATCATATATTTTGTAAGAGAAATAGTTCAGGCCTACAGCTTCTTAAAACTGGAAGATAATAAACCAAACTTTTTTTGAATAAGTCTAGGTCAATCTAGAGTTTAGAGCTTATTTGTATTTCTAAAATATAGATAAAGGCTCGTTTCATTTGTTATATTAATGATGGTAATAAATTTAATAGCTTAAAAAGAAGTAGAGTCTACATTAAAAACAATTATATGTGGTCGTAGCTATGATGTATGTGATGTGGTTAAAGGGGGGGGGGGGGGAGTTAGCCTTGTTATCGAGCTATACTTTGAATACTTGAACTGGACATTATTTTTTCTCGCCTAATTTAATGTTACACCTAAGGCCATACACATTTATCCATATTTCAAACTCTTGAAATGTATTTATTGTTTTTAAACATTTTTTTAACTTTTTTTTTACATTGACATTTTAAGGTTTAAAAAATAAGGAAACGGCCATATTGTAACGTCATCAACTGGAACTCTTTGGTCTGGGAAACAAATACAAACGTCTGCTTTAAGTTTTGCAATCAGCTGGGGTTTTTTTAAACTCAGAATTGATTCTTCTGGTAGACTCATTCAGGGTTGAAATGTTAAGATGCAGAAATATAAAGATACATTTCTAGTAACAGAGAAACTTTAGCATATAATAGCTCTCATC
The DNA here is from genome assembly GCA_949126835.1 of Anisus vortex. Taxonomy (NCBI): domain Eukaryota; kingdom Metazoa; phylum Mollusca; class Gastropoda; family Planorbidae; genus Anisus; species Anisus vortex. The sequence continues at coordinate 79,953,009 of OX421492.1, read as the reverse complement.
CGATCCCATTTTCACATATTAGGCTTTAAAAAAGGATTTTTTTTCTCGACACATAATCCCACCTGGGCCCCATTAGATGAGTAAATTAAGCAACACGGGCTATTTATATTCTAGACTGCCTGTATTCAATGACGTGGCCTGCTGTGTTAAGAATCAATCAATATGATTTATTTGGGGGTCACTAAATATATTCTTTTAAGATTTGCAATATGCGTCTATAGTCTATGTATTGTATAGAGCTGAACTAGTCACAATACTAGTTTACTTACGTAAAACATCAAGAAATCAGAACATTGATCAATTAAATTTGAGTTACACCAACCCTTTACTTTTTTGAAGCGCTCGTTTTATTTCCTTTAACCCTTACAGTCCCGGGCGCGTATATAGCGGAACTGAAGGCAGCATAGATAGAAGTAGGTCGGTATGGGAAGGGTTAATTTATGATCTCAAACAACCTTTGGTTTCTCTAACTATAATGTATTACAAGCTAAATTCCACAGCGTTGCCAAGGGAAACAATTAGGCCTACATTAAATATAATTATTATTTACTGAAAACCTTTAGGAAAGTAAATTAAAATAAAAATTGTAATCGGGTTTAAAAAAAGCATGACTTTTATTTAACAGAAAGTTAGCACTATCCCTGCATGAGAATCGAACACCCGTCTCCCGCATGCGTCTAAAATATAATTATTAGATTTTACTTACTGAAAACATTGTAGGAAATTCTTTACAATATTTGAAAAAATGGAATTAATTTTGAAAAGTAGGAAAAAAAATGTCAGTGGGGAATCGAAACCAGGTAGCCCACATGGCAGTCGGATACGCTAACCACTCAGTTAGGGAGGACTCTTTAAATTAACCAATGGGGCTCGAAATCCACACAAGATTCGTACTTTATATAAATAGATACTATTTGAATGATATGATTGGTATTTTCTATTTCAAAGACACAATCTACAAGTCTACAAGATGTTTTAAACAATACTTACTTGTTCCAGAGGCAATGAGTGAAGGGAGCAGGAGTTGGTGTGAAGAGACAAATGCATACAGAAAGGTCTTTAGTTCTTACAATTGATTTAGGGGCATCCATCTGAGCCTGGGCCGACTCATAGGCGTCCCGCAGAGCAGAACTCTTGGCTTTTACCTTCTCCTCAAGAGCCACCACGCTACATTAATCAACAGCTTCCTCATGTTTTTCTCTTTACAACCTTTAGTTCAGCTTATGTCTGTGACGTAGTTTCATTGTATAATTACACTCTTTTTTTTTGTTCCATCTGCGGTTGAGCTGCCAAAGGAATTTAAAGCTAGATAAAGAATTCAAGATCCCCATAGATCAGTTTAAGTACGCCCCTGGAGTGTGTAATAGATGTATTTGCACCTTACTATTTAGTTATATAAGCCAAAATAAAAAATGACATAGGGGCATACATAGGAGCATACATAGGAGCATACATAGGGGCATACATAGGGGCATACATAGGGGCATACATCTATTAGAATGGGGCACGGTAGCCAAGCGACAGAGCGTTCGACTGAATTCACTAGATCTGGGCAGACCTAAGACTTAAAGCCGTAATCCACTGCGCTGAAATTGGCCATAGTGCGCTATCATCATCATCACAGGCTCTATATAAATAACAAAAAAACAAACACAAAGAAACTATATTTATAGCTACAACTCTTTCTGTTCCACACAAAGTCTGTTAAATAAAATCAAACTGCCACCAGGAAATGTACATTTTGAATAGCAGCCTTCCCCAGCGTCTTCATTTAGACATTCTTTTACACACACACACTATCTCCTCTTTTGAAGCGTTCATATGTAACCTCTACTATCTACGTCGGAACAAACTTAATAATATACGATAAAATAAACATACACACCTACACGTAGGCATTGGCTCTATACCCAGTAATTTGTTAATTAGGCTACTAGAGCTAATATATGTGTTAAAGCATGCTAAGCTTACTTATCCTTAATATCACTATTCGCTTTCGAAGTACGGTAGGCTACTTATAAATATAAAATCAACATTGTATCTGTGAGGACAGCTTTTCTTAAACATATAGATCTAATAATCTATTATTATTATTTGTTTGTTTACAGAATGGATCAGCTGCTTTGCACAGACCAAAGTGACCTTAAAATGACCCACAGAAATGCTGTATGAGAAGGGAATAAACTACAGTGTATTTTGACGCTTACAGATTTCTTTCCCTTGTATCTACAACTCGTCAATTGAAGCCGATCACTTGCAGACTATTTACATATTCGAGTAAACACGAGTAGCCTAAAATGTTTGTTTTTTTGGTACACTTGCAGCCAAAGATTTTATTTGATATTGTGCAATAATAAAATTATGTGTTAAATTATGTTTGCTAGTGTTGGATGCATGCTGTGTGAACTGTGTGAAACAAACCAGTGGTATGTAATATTGTTTTAATTAGAAGTTTGAAGCGTGCACACAAAAAAAGAAAGAAATCACAGATTACAACAAGAGCCTGCCACTGTCGCAGTCAACCTACAATAACAAAAGGGATCATGTGATTCGGCCACTTGTGTTTCTGGTCAACAGGCGATATCTAATGAATAATTATGTTTATCATTACCAACTTAGAGCTTTTCTCATAAAGATATAGAACGTTGAACAGTTTACCCCAGGAGTTGGCAACCTTTTGATGATAATGTGACCAAGTAGAATTTTTAATTCATTCAAAATTGTCTCTATTGGTTGTCTCTTGCCACAACCCAAAAGTCATCCTGCTCTATCACTCAATTCATTGCCCTTTTTTTTTTTTTGCAGTATTCCGCGTGCCGTTGAAAATCGCTATTCGTGCCAAGGCTGGTACGCGTTTCGTTGGTTGCCGACCCCTGGCTTATCCAATCAAAATATGAGTAGCTTGTGTACGTATGTTCTAAAAGGAAACACAGCCTTCATTTCACCACACACTCCCTTGTCAGTTACCCAGTAATTGAAAATGTATATTGCACAGCGTGGGACCAGATAAACAGTGTGTACGCATTCACTAAATAAAATAAAAATTCATTTGATTTATTGGAAACCTTCATATCAGTTTACCCATTAAACATTTTTTAATAGCATACCCGAGACATAATATAAAACTATGATTACAATTTGAGATAACTCTAGTGCAGTTGTGTGCAAGGGATGCAATCTATGTCTGCTGTGAACATTTTAATCACGTTTCGCTCTTTTATTTTTTTTCCTGCATTGCTTAGTTGTTAATATTTTCAATTAAAAATAAACTTTAACAAAAGTTTGAACGACTTGCTCATTTTCGTTCTGTGTAATATACAATTTTTATATTCTAGGTGCTAAATTCTGTGAGCGAATTTAAAAGAAATCTAAATATATTCCTTGAGTCATAAAGCATTAAGCTTAATCTTGGAAAAAGCCTGCACAAAAATGAAATACTCAGCAAGAAAAAAAATTTTCTTAGTTGATATGAAAGGATTATTTATATAAATTCTCTTCTGAGTGGCCAACAGGTCTGAACAAAACAATAAATTCAACAACTTATCAGTTTGGCTAAAACCATAACCAAAATAAAACACTAGAATCAATGAGAGTATAATGCAATATTCAGTTATAAAGAAGAAGTGTCTGTAACTTAAAAGAAAGAATACAAATGTGAGATAAAATTACTTGCTACTGAAGTTTGTATTGCAGAATTTTGATTACAAATAGCATGCACTCTGGAAATAGTTTACTTAAAAATCTATTTAAAAAAATGTATAAATGATAAGGTCTTTTGTTGAAAAAAAGAATAAGAAACTGAAAAGGTTTGAAAAGTTTGACTTTAAAATTTAGACAAAAATTAAACTTTGTAATGCATAACTAATGTAAAGTATTTTTAGAAAAGGGTTTTCTGAATTAAGTAAGAAATCTTCTACTGAGATTGAGATTTACAATACATTTTTACAATTTAAAATAAAAGAAGATTTAAAAGCAATAATCTAATAACATTTTTGGAAACAGAGATAAAATGTTTTTCTTACTCCCTACGCAAGGACTAATTTGTGCAAGTTACCTTTTTTATGGGGAAAAAAACTTAACACACTCTATAAAACTAAGAAAAAAAAAACAATATCATGTATTTCATAAGGGTATAATGAATGTGACACCTATAGAATATTTAAAAAAAAAACAGTTATCAAACCCTAGCTTGCAATCCAGTATCAGGCCATGAAAATAAAATAACCGGGTTCTAAAAGGAAGAATAGTTTAAAACGTGGGTCATATTATCATGATATACTTACTATCCAAATGGACATTTTGTAATATTTGAGCCTCATTTTAGCAATTTCTCAAAAGACTTGTTTAGTTCCAGTTCATAGATCAAATTTTGTAATCATGTCTGTAAAAGCAGTTTGCAGTTTCTGCTTAAGCATCTAAAAGAGCATAATTTTTTTTTATCAAGCAAATCTGTTTGTGTGCCAACTTTTCAAGGTAATTTGATCCCAAGAAGGCCTGATGTGAATAATGTAAATCAGTTGGTAAGTATTGTTGCAGGTCTGAGATCTCAGAAAAACTCAACTGGTTAACATCCATAAATACAAGCTTTTATAAATGGAATGACTTAAAATTACAAGTCCAGCTGTTAATTTTGTTAATGTAAATAGAGATAAAGATTCAAATTACTTAAACATTCACTTTCAATTGTTTAAGTTGATCATATTTTGTTTAAATGTAATAGTTTTAATTTCTTATTATTCAATATACTTTTGTCAGGAAAAAATGTTCAGATACTTAACGTAAGTTATCTTATTACAGTTTATAGAACTAATAAATAGAAGTAAACTCATAGGGTGGAAAATAAAGAATCAAAAGGAGATTTATGGAACATTATGCTGTAGCGATTCATTAAATTATTTTCAAAAAATGTGCAAAACTCTGTAACATTTAGAGACAATAATGCATACTTTACTTTAGATACTTCATCTAAACATTTCTGCTTGGCAGTTTATCTTATCTTATACATTACAGACGCTCCTTCTATAAAGAAGATTATTGCGTCCTACGCTCATCCGTGGTCCGAGTCTAGTCTTGCATTTTTATTAATGTTTTAAATGATGTTAAGTTACTGGTTTTCCTGGTTTGTTCAGGCAACCCATTCCATGCCCGAATGCCACTCGGGAAGAAAGAGTACTTATATGCATTTGTTCTCGCATAAGGGACAAGGAAAGTTTTTTTGTCTTTATGTTTATCTGAGCTTTGCAACAGGTTGTTATTGGGTTGTATTTCTAAATTATAGTTTAATGCCTTATGTATTATTACTACTTTACTCTTTGCCCTTCTGTCTTCTAGTGTTTCTAGGTTTAATGATTTGACTAATGGTGTTACTCTTGTTAATTGGGAATATTCGCTAGTTATGAACCTTGCAGCTCTTTTTTGAATTTGTTCTAATTTTTTTATGTTTTCTTTAGTTGATGGGTCCCATACAGATGCTGCATATTCTAGTATAGGCCTAACTAATGTGAGATAGCCTTTTAGTTTTATGTTCTTATTACATTTGTAAAAGTTCCTTTTTATGAATCCTAAAGTTTTGTTTGATTTTTTTATTACTTCATCAATATGAGGGTTCCAAGATAACTTATCATTTATTATTACTCCTAGGTACTTAGCATTGTTAGTTTGAGTTAGTTCTTTACCATGAATGAAGTAGTTTGCTATTATTTGTTTCTTTTTCTTGGATACCCCTATTAGTTGGCATTTTTCTGGGTGAAAAGACATACTCCAGTTTGATTCCCATTTTTGTAGTTCATCTAGGTCTTTTTGTAGGAGTTCACCATCTTTTCCTGTCTTTATTATCTCTTTGCCTGCTAAAAGATAATTTCTCTGTATCCTTGGCAAATGAGTGAACAGAACATCAAAAGCAGAAGCAAGTATTACCATGTATTTAAACAACAACAATAAATCTTGCTTACTTTTTTATTATAAATAAATGTATTTATTTACATATGCAACAAATTTGGACGCAAGACATACATTTATATACAGTAAATTTACATATTGCCTTTAGTTTCCCATCTTTGCTTTGGCTCAAACCTGCAATTGAACAAGGTAGACAACTCTTAAATAACCAAAACACTTTGAGAAATAAAATTATCTTCCTTGTATCCCTTGCTTTGTTATAAAAAGCACCTTTTGTAATTCTAATGTATTTTCTTGACACCATGTAATTAAAAACAATAAGCTGCTTACCCCCATTGAAGTTTCTTTTTCTTTTTTGCTTTTATTGATCTTTCTTCTGCCTGAAATATTAAAAAAAAATTAACAAAAGTATTAATTAGTGTTGTCATTTTATGAGGTAAGCCAGGTGAGGTGGGAGGGTTAGTGTTCAATCAATAGCACAGAGGGGTGCCAAAATGCAATCACATTTAATATTATTTAGGGCCGAACTAGATAACAATTAATTGCTTTGCCTCAAAGTAATTGGCGCATGTGTATCTATCATGAAGGCAGCTTCATTTGAAACGCCTTAGCTGAATCATGAATATCAGTGATCAAGTGTCCCAGTCCTCAGAGATTCAGGCTTATAATTATGATGCTAAAATATGGAATTTTGTTAGCCAGAACCACAAACTCATATTTTCACTTTTCCTCCAGGTAAAAACTGTTTGAGTCATTCTCTAAGCTGTCCATGAACTGACACCATTTGCTCATACAGCTGGGAAACTCGACTGAGCTGAATTTACATGTCTTAGCTACCGCACCTCTGTTTAATAAAGCCGGTTGCCGAACTCTATTTATTGGCTGTGACAGTCTGGGGGATGAAATATTCCTAAAAAAAAAACAGTGATAAATGAAACAAAACAAAAATACCTGTTTCTGTTCCAAATATTTCTTGGCATCAATAGCTGACACAATTTTTTCCCCAAGCTGGAAACAGAAAAAAAAGTAGAAATGATTATTTGAATAACACCATGCAACTAATATAGAGACAGGTAAAATGAAAGTTATTTGAAGCTAGTTATATTCTTTTAAATATGGTGACACAATGCATGACAAAAGACTAATTATTTTTATTCATTAGGGCTTTCAAAAGCATTTACTCCAAAAGAACTCAATAGCTTTCTAATATCTTTTTAATTACTGGTACTCCCTTTTACTCCAGAAAGGCATCACAGAATCAAAAGAATGAAAAGATTTCATGTTATATTTTTTTTTTACTAGAAAGTAAAACTTAGAAAGGACATTTTGTTATAGAAAAAAAAAAGAATTGAATTGTAATAAAATGTTAATGAAGTTAATGGCCACACCTCTCTGGTGGCTAGGCGATCACTGAGGGCTTCTGCTGTCTGAACATCCCCAAACTTAATGGCTTCGTCTATGTGTTTTTCTAAAGCAGTAGCAGGTGGAGGTCTTGAAACATCTTTCTGCAGATGGTGATTGACATTCAAAAAGGGTGCAATGTCTTTGAGTTCACCTAACTGAGATGTAGCTGCTGACGAACTCTGGGAGCTGAAACATAGACAAAAAATCAGCGGAAAATTCAAAACTTAGCAGAGAAGACACATCCCTGAATTGTTTACAAAAGGAACTTGTCGATTGTTGCACTATGTCGCAGAAATAAAGACTATATAATTTTGTAAATGTAAACAATTTACTTACCAAAAACAGAATGTTTATTTCTCCCTCCCCTTCCTTCCCCCTGGTCCTAGAAACAGGCGTTGTTTTTATTCAGTCAAGAGAGTCAGTCAAGAGTTTGTTGTGAGTAGTTGTTCAGTTGTGTAGATGGGACATTGTGTGATTAATGTGATTAGTATTTAGAATTTTTACAAAGCCTTGTTCTTCGATCCCTTTGTAAGCTGGGTAAATTATTCTTTTATTTATTGTCATTTTAATTGGCCAATAAATTTAGATCACATTTTGGTGTTTCATTGAAATTAGTTTTTCTTTTGAAAGACTTGTTGTTCCTTAGTAAAGTCATTTACTTCTATTTAAAAATTCAAACATAAGTAATACAGGTCTGTGTAGAATAGTTGTTTTATTCTATATATCTTCTTCACTTACCTGTCAACTTCCTCACATTTCCTCTTCATCCTGTTTCTCTCAACAGGAGGTCCAAACTTAACATCATACTTTCTCAATATGTCTTTGTCACGTGGTAAAGTAAACTCACTGGTGACTAGAAGAAGTTTAAAAAAATAATTTAATGAGTAATTTAGCAGCCTTTTCATAAAATCTGTTGCTTTTGTTTTAAAAAGATTTGCATAAAAACTTTCAAACAGATAAACTTAAAAAAAAAAAAAAGAAATGGAGTATTTTGGTATGGAAAGCTTAACAAAAGTTGATGTAATAAATATAAAAAGCCAAATAAAGAAATTCTTTAAGTGGGCCACAGTAAATAAATAAACAGTAATGTGTTTAATCTTTTTTTTCAAGCTACATTTTTATTACCTGTCTCCAAAACTTGCTTCTGTAAATGTTTGATTCGCTTTTCAGTGGATCGTCGAGTTGTTTCATCCGTTCTTTTTTCTAATAGTTTGAATTTCTGAAAAAAAGGGTATAAATATAGGTACTCAAAACTGATTTTAATTTTTCAAGCTATTGAGCTTTTTTATGTTCAATAGAAAGACAAAATGATTCTAAGAACTTTGATACCAATTTTATGACTGTATGTTAATTTTTAAGAAAGTTATGAAATTTTGAAATTTTACAAGTGGGTTACCTTTAGCCACCTCCTCTTTTTAGAAGTCATTATCTCAAAAAGTATATTGGCTATGGCTAAGTTACTTTGTTTATAAACACAAAAGTTTGTAGAGAAAAGACCCAATTTTTTTCGTGAATGTGGTGCACTTGAAAAATATAAAAATATCGATGTAAAAATCATTTTTCATACTTTTTACAGTTTTTTTCAAGGGAGACAAAAAACGCAAATCTGACCTATTTTTTAAAAATCACTAAAAATTACCTAAATTTTAGTAGAAGCTTATGTTATATATCAAATTGAAGGGAATTCAATGCTCTATAGAGACCTACTAAATTGGCACTGTTTTAAATTATCAAAATTTAATTATTTTTATTGAAACAAAGTGTTCTAACAAAAATGTTCCATTTTTAGCCATTTATAAATATTCGCGAACTCAACAGAAGCACGTGACCTCTTTGATTTGAAAAGGTTACGCCTAATTAAGACTTGTCAATAGGCAGTTAAAAGTTAAAACTGGTAACTGACCTTACGTAGTCATAGTGATAGTGTTATACTCATGTCAGACAGATTAAAGTTTATTCAGACTACATACACTATATCATATCATACTATAAGAATGGCATGGCTATTATGGTGATGGTGATTTTATCTTATATTTATAAAGGGCATAGATCCTATATGTTACAGACGCTCTTTCTATAAAGAAGATTATTGCATCCTACGCTCAACCATGGTCTAAGTCTAGTCTTGCATTTTGATCAGAGTTTTAAATGATTTTACCCTACTCAGTACTGCCACTCAAGAAGAGTAGGCCTAGGCTACTTATTTGCATTTGTTCTTGCATCATAATCATACGGGATAAGAAAAGTGTTTTTGTCCTTTTGATTATCTGAGCAATGTAATAGGTTGTTATTGTGTTAGCCTATATTTCCAAGTTAGATATTAGTTCTTCTTATTATTATTTATTCATTATCAATTATTATAATTATTATATAAATTCTAATCATTATGCTGCCTTATGATTAGGCCTATGCATTATAATTATCATCATTGTCATTATTACTACTTTACACTACCTTACAGTTTATGCCTGTCTTCTGTCTTTACTCTTTGCTTCGGCCTACTCAACTCCTACTCAGCCTACTGACTTACTCATACTGATCACTGATACTGACTGATACTGACTACTGTCCTCTAGTCTCTAGGCCTATATATTCTATATAAACTATATTCTATATATTAGTATATATACTATAGTTATAGTGAAATAGTGTAACTATAATATAGGAGTATATAATAGGGAAGAGGCTAGATACCCCAAAAATTTGGGGTATCTAGCTGGCGGCCTAAATGCCCCAAAAATTTGGGGTATTTAGCTGGCGGTCTAAAAAGCCCAAATTTTTGGGGTATCTAGCTGGCGGTCTAGATGCCCCAAAAATTTGGGGTATTTAGCTGGCGGTCTAAAGAGCCCAAATTTTTGGGTTATCTAGCTGGCGGTCTAGATGCCCCAAAAATATGGGGTCTCTATCTAGCTAGTGGCCTAGATAGACCAATAATTTGGTCTATCTAGCTGGTTGCCTAAAGGGACTAAATATTTTTTTTGTTGGCCAGTAATATACACTATGCCATACCATTTAAAAGATTAAACACAATAATCTGAAAGTATTTAATAAGTAATTACACGGTACAATACCATGATTAAGAAAAGTAAAATATATATAAAAACTTTTCATAGTTATCAATATCATGCATAAACTCTAAATGAGAAAACCAATACTACAGCTCAGTATAAAATTAGCTACCAGTACCAGTAGTACAAGGGGCACATACAAAATCAAAACTTCCAAACTTTAAACCAACACAATGCGAATGAAACCACATGTTACAAAGATCACAAGCTATCCATTCCATGAAAAAAACCCTGATTACAGAACTCTTTTGGTAGTTCTTCTTGCTCACACACCCCACATTTCATTTAAGACAAGTTAACGAAAAAACATTATAAAATAAATACACAGAAATAAGTAAAAGTGCAGTCAAATGATGTATTAGTTCTTACTACGAAGGTATTAACAATAATTTGGTCTATCTAGCTGGTTGCCTACAGGGACCAAATATTTTTTTTGTTGGCCAGTAATATACACTATGCCATACCATTTAAAACATGCCTGTGTGGCAATATATTTTTTCTCCTATCAACGTGTACTGTATATAACAATGAATGTCAACTTCAATAAGTTAACAAGGAATGATATTCTTTATATAGCACATGGCATATTAAGCGTAGTCATTTATCCTGAGCAATGCATTTATTATAATTATCCAGTATTTAAATTTTGTTTTGAATGGTTACACTTACAATGTATTAAAATAGGTACATGCTCATATGTACTGTCACTATCCTTAAGGTGCAAAAAGTGTCCCCTTAAACAAGAGGCAAACCAAATATTAAGTGCTATCATTTGTTCTGCATTTGCTTTTTTCCACCGACACAAGGCCACCATCATAAGATTAAGTTAGATAAAATTCCATAATTTAGATCATTAGGCCCATCATATCATGTCAAAACTAGACATTGGTGTGCAGTGGTGTCAATGTTGTTCCTTTAGTTAGATCATACAATTTTTAATTTTTATCTTAGCTTATGGTTATAATTCTATTAAACAGTTTAAAAACAACAATTAATTAAATAAACTTTAATTGAGAAAACACAATTGCATGTATTTTTCATAGTATTTTATTGTCAATATTAATAGACAATACATTGAAATAAGTGTAAAAAAAATATTTAAATTTAAAAGTAGGTGTGTGAATTATTAAATCTCAACACATTGCTAAAACTTATATTTATGCAACAACATTCTTAAGTTATAGATTCACATATATCCTTAATACAAAACAGCTTAAATAATAATAATAATGTATTTATATAGCGCCTATCATCCAAAATACATTTCTAGATGGCGCTTTACAATAATATAACATATATCTCAAATAATTCAAACCACTCATGCATTACATAATATAGAGACATAAATGACATGTTACAAAGTTTTATAAAAGATTTGGTACAACACTAAAATATATCGGATTAAAATGCCTAAAAGTATTTTATATATAGACTATAACATTGTAAGGATGCATCCTCAGAGTACTGAAGATTAAACACAATAATCTGAAAGTATAAGTAATTACACGGTACAATACCATGATTAAGAAAAGTAAAATATATATAAAAACTTATCATAGTTATCAATATCATGCATAAACTCTAAATGAGAAAACCAATACTACAGCTCAGTATAAAATTAGCTACCAGTACCAGTAGTACAAGGGGCACATACAAAATCAAAACTTCCAATCTTTTTGGAAACATGAAATCTACATAACACAACATCCACACCAGGCATAGTCTGTCGCACAGCACCAATCTCACTTGCATCCTTATCAACTATAACAGTTTTAACTGTCACACCTTCATTCTTACGAACAAACTCTGAGAACAAAACAGAAAGAGTAACCATTTTCTCATCCCTCACACACGCATACCCCACACAGTGTCCAACATTATCCCCATCGACAACCATAAAGACAACAATTGGGTACCTGTACAAATTAAGGCAATATGTACTGTCGATGTATAAAACATCAGGATATGCATTCAGCAGTCTTTTCATATATGATGTTTGGATGAAAATGATATCCACTTTACCAGAATTGGCAAAAACACTAAAATGCGCACCAGGGTCATCTTCTACCATCTTCTCCAACACTGTCCAGACCTGATCTTCAACCGACATACGTTTTCCAAGAGTCACTGCAGCCTTCTGCTTCAAATTGTGTAGGTCTTTTGTCTTCACCTGTTTGTCTGAAAATAATATAATAATTACATTATATTATTATAACAAGAGTCTGGTAAACAACTTATTCTTGTGCACCATTAAACAATCATGCACTTTTCACCACGCACATGAGGGCCTTCACTGAAACAGACAAGTAGCATAGGTGTGGAAGTCATCAATCAATTAAATTTATTATGATATCAAATTTAGAAATCGAAATGCACTAAAAAAATATATTTAAAAAAAATAAGCATCTAGGAGTCTTTACAAAATATGCACCATAAAAGACCTTGAACATTGGGAACATATTTTAGGAAGAAACATTTTCAAGGGTGGACAGCAGAAGTTGAAAAATCATTTATTTACATGATTTTTTTAAATTTTGACATAACTCCTCCTTTCTTTAAAAATCAATATCTTTTTAATCAAATCTTGATCACACAAATTCATAAAGGGCAATAATTCAGGAATATTGATAATATTTATGTAAAATCATGGACATTCAGTCTAAAATTGGCTCACTTGGACTACCTAATACCATAGATAATCATACATACCGTAAGAGGATGATATATAATCCTGGATTTTTCTGACTGGCGCTCCAAGTTCTAAGAGTTTTTGCACGTCTTTTTCTTCTTCAGCTTTTAACTTTCTGTCTGAAGTATATATACCATCTGTAAAATGAGAACAAAAAAAAATTAATGAAAGTAAACACAATTGAAATGGATAAAAAATATTAAATTAGGGTCTTTATTTTGAATACAATAACACCCCACATGAACAATGAATTGTTTAAAATAGTTAATGAGTAAGGGATAGAATGATTCAAAATTGAATGAAACTTTTCATGTGTGATCATGCAGTTTTCAAATCAAAAGAAGGCGATTAATTTCTTATTCAAGACTAAGTTTTACTGTGTCACTGAGTAAAGTAACAAGGTCACTGTTACAGTAAGGCACATTATGAATCAAAATTCAATTGCCATATTATAACTTACCCCACAACTATCTTCTACAAAAAAATATAGTTATTAAACTCAAACTTTGATCCTATAGGGTTTTAAGATAGATTAAATTTCAGACAACTACTTTTATATTTCAAACACATACATTCCTTCAAAATTAAAAGTTTAAATCATTTTACATTAATATTACAAAATACATTAGTGGGCTTGTTTGTTTGAAAACATAGTGTATCGTTATATTTAAAGACTAATTACCCAATAGGCCTACCTTTCTTTTCAGGAATTATATGATTGTGTTCCAGACAAGTATCAACCACTTGAAGCTTATTCACAACTCTGTCTGCTCTCAGTTTTAAGAATACAGGGCAACCATTTCTCATAGACCTGTAGAAAAATACAAAAATTAATTAACTTTTTTTACTAGTCCGGAAACAGGGCAAAATGGAGTCTCTATTTAAAGCCCTGCATGAAGCATGGTCAGTTAGTTTTAAGTTTGTGTACCCGGGTACTCAATTTTAGCCTGTTTTCAAATATATTTGAGCTCAGGAAAACTTAAAATTTTAGCACATGAATTTTTTGTGTCGATCAACGTCTCCATTTTCTTTTGGACACATTGGTAAGTCTACACATTTTTTCTTGATTTGTAACTTTTTAATTAAACCCTCCAACAACTTGGCAGTTATTTATTCGTTTTTATAATCATTAAAACTATAAAAACCATCGATTTTTATGGAAATTGGTTTGCCATAGTTAAAGAAATTAACTCCCGAAAATTAACAATGAACATATAGCAATTTTTTTACTTTTTAGTGGTCAAATTTTGGTTCCAAGCAATAAATGAATGTTTCTTCTTATATAATATTTTTTAGAATAAGCATGTGTCAATTTAAAAATTATTGACTGGCCATATGACCAGAAAACAAATAATTTAGACTTGAAGGCTATTTAGTATTTGTATTTTGTGCTAGAGGGAATTTAAATTTTAAACATTAAATCTTTTCAACATTTGTTATATTTTAGATTCCTGTGCCAGCCCTAAAGCTCTGTCTGGATAGCCTGAAACAAGTGATAATGATAATTTTCTGACAGCCGCTGCACTTTAATTAGTACCCGTAACATTTTTTCAATTTAAAATTTCAAGACGTTAACTCTATTGTTTTAAAAGTTATTTTCAATTTGGTATTTTTCTAATAGCCGCAATTTAAATTTTTTGTAATCTTTCGACATATTTTTTTAAAAATTTGTTATATTATATTTAATTAATTATTTAAAATAACATTTTATTTAACAATGCACTGTTTAAAATTACCGTATAAAAAAGTTAAAAGTTAGAATTTAAATTTACTAATTTATCTGTCTGCGGCACACCTTTCAGGCACTCATTTATGCATATGAAATTTTCAATAGGATAAAAACTGCAGTGAAATATTAATATATATTTATATATACATAATAAACTTTTTTTATTATACTTCAGGTGTTTTGTTCTTTTTTTCTTAGTGACTTTTTCCATTTCTAAGTATGAATGCAAGATTTTGGCGGAGGTATTTTGGACATTTAATGCATACTATTAAGTGTAAATAACTGTCCATCACACTGTTTTCATCATAATATTAGTTAAAATATAGAGTTTTATCACTGTTCCAAATTTCATTCATTTATCTTTAGCGGTTTTTAAGTTATGTAGTTTTAAAGTCATAAAGTACGCTTTTTCGGTCACAGTTTTTTTTCACTATTTTATATAGGCCAAATAAGCACAAATTTACGGCACTAACAAATTCATAACTTTGATTCTAATTGACATAGAGACCTGAATGAGGTATCATTGTAATCTGTGAACCAAGCTCTATTTAACTAGACTAGATAGCTTTGATTGCTCTAAAAGCATTTTGAAAATTTTATCAAAGTACCTAGTCAATGGAAAGCATGCATGTTTTTGCACAATATGTGGTTCAAATTGACTGTTAACATTATAAAGTCAGGTGAGATAGCCTCTCAGTACCACAATCACAATGTAGTTTGCTAAGCGATAGCCGATAGTAAATTGCGTAAATAGCGATAGTAACATAGTAGTATTTAGCTGGCGGCCTAAAGAGCCCAATATCAAAATCACACAGTTATTATTTAGCTATCAATATTGTTAACAATTTAAGAAAATTCTCAAAAGGTTACAGGGCTACTTACGTGGATTGTTTCACATTTCCCTTGGATTTAAAAGTTCCCCGGTGAACACATCTCAACACAACATTGGTGTAGACAAGTTCCTCTTTAAATTGGTTGCTGCTCTTAAGCTTAGCGTTGGCTGCCTTCACTGTCACACTGGACTTTCCAAGCACAATTTTCTCATTTGTTTGTGTAGTTCTTTCATTTAGAACTTTCAAAAATGCTTCATAACTATCGAAGTATTGGCCGGCCTCAAGTTTAACCGCCATCGTTCTTGGTTGATGAATAATGAAAGGATGATCTAGCTAAATCGGAAGCGAAAGCTTTTGAAATCAAAATGATGTCATGCGCAGTAGGCTAAAAAACTTTTGGGGTCTCTAGGCGTACGCCTAGATACCCCAAATTTTTGGGGTAGGAAGACACTTCGATATAATAGTATATAGTTATAGTATATAATATATATATATAGGTCTAATATATAGTCTAATGATAATGTTTTTAGGTTTAGGTTTAGAGGTTAGGCCTAATCAGCCTAATGACAAATGATTTAACTCCAAATTCAAGGGGATTTTTATGAGTGTTCAAATTAAACTTTATTTTTTTTTATCAATCATGACAATACTGTTAAATACTTACATCCCATAAATGTTTTGACACATTCCTTGGGTGTTTATCTTGCGGTTGCGAATTACCAAAATCAAAATCAGCTACACTTTCACTTTGACCCAAAGTCTCGCTACTTTTACTTTGAAGGATGTCGGCGATGCAATTTACATCAGCTTTATCCATTTCGAAATAAACAATATAAATATAAA
Source organism: Anisus vortex (assembly GCA_949126835.1). NCBI lineage: Eukaryota > Metazoa > Mollusca > Gastropoda > Planorbidae > Anisus > Anisus vortex. The sequence continues at coordinate 79,936,545 of OX421492.1, read as the reverse complement.
ACGTCTTACAATAACTTCGAACATAAAATTGGGGAAAACTGTGACAATTTTAGCCAATTTTCTTTGTATAGGCCATAGGGGCATAGGCCTTTTTGTTCATGATTCCACTGTTTATGATAAGGAAAAAAAAGCAATTTATGGTAATTTTTAGCATAGTAGCAAAAAGCAGTTTCGTGGTTGAATGTGACTTTTTATACACATTTACTTTTATTACAATTAAACAATTAAGTATTTTTATATCCTGCTTGAAGTTGTCTATAATTTGTCAAGAAGAATTTCATGCATACATTGCCATTGGTGCAAATTAAAGTGAGAACAAAGAATCAAGGTTGATATCTTTGTTTTATTTCTAATGTTTAGTAATCATATTTTAGTACTCGATGAAACTATCACTTTAAATTTTGGCTCCTGTAACTTTTATTTGGCATATCAACAATGCAGTACTTCTAGTTTGTTTTTAATAGCGCGGATTTAAAAGCTATATTTGTTTTGCTTTTTTCTAAATTATGGGCAGCTAAGTATGTTATATTGTTTATTTCTCAGATTCCAAAAATAAATATATGATAAGCAATTTATCATTTTTCTGCTAAACGGAAAACTTCTCAAGATTTAGCAGCAAGCATGATTTGTTGTTAGCCAGTTATCGATAGCAAACGTGATTTTGTTTGTCAAGAAGTTCAAGTCATGCATTTATAGCAAGGATGTCAACATTCGTCGATGCACCTTGTTAAAATAAAATAACAACGTTTAATACTATTCCGTCAATATTTGTTTGAATAATTTAATTGTAATAGTAAATTACTAAATAATGTGCACAGTTAATGAACAGAACAGTTCAGTTTATTCAGTAGGGATCTACTTTGACTTTGTCTTTTAATTTTTAATAAAAATTATTAGGCCTAAAATAAAATGCAATTTTAATCAATTTGACAATTTAGGCCTAGGCCTATTTTAAAACACTTGACAACAGTGTTAACAGTAACTATGCATAAACAGGGACATTATGCTTGGCTTAAAGCTTAAAAAGTGTCAGTGACAATGACTTGAATGACTAGGATCATAAATCATAATCATAAAATGTTAAAATGTCATAAAAATTAAAATGTTTATTCATGGTGACATAATTTTTCACGTTTGTAGTAATAAAGATTGATCAGCCAGCCATCTAACTGTGCTGCTATGATATATCTATATATTATTCTGTAGTGTGCAGGTATTTTATAGCTTTTTGGGTCCCTACCTTTGAAAATGTAGGCCTACCTAATTCCTAATTCTTGACATGCAAATCATATTGACTATTGTGCCAAGACCCCATAAAGTAGGCCAGTATCAGTAAGCCTATATATTTTTTAAAGTAGGGTCCGTTTGATTCCCCATGCTTTCTAAGACTGCATGGGGAATCAAACTGACTATTTGTTTAAAAAAAAATAATTAATTTACCTTGACCTTGGTGTCCTTGGAGTGGTCAAGAATTATATTTTAAAAGTTCTTTTTAAGTAGGCTACCTCATACTCCATAATTTGATTTCAAAGGCACATTATTAAAATGTTCATAAGAGCCATTTTAATTTATCTTTTATTATAGAAGCTGTAATATTTTACATTTACATGGGTTTCAAATTGTAATAAAAAAACAACAACCATGTTTTATGTAATAAATTCTTCATCATGCTGATATGTGATAGGTTTACTTTACTGAGTTTACAGATAGGATCCTTATAGTTATACCAATTTTGTTTTTACCAAGTCATCAATAGAAATTAGCAAAATGTAGGTTTACAGAAGTTATGATGAAAATGTGCACAACTAAGCGTTGAAATCCGCTAAACTTTAGGGCTTGTTATATAATATATCAAACCGAATATCACATATTATTATATAATGTAAATATTTTCTTTACATCTGCACAGTGCTTACAGAGGTTTACCTATGCCTATAACTATAAGATCTTTGTCTTTGTTAGATTCTCCACTTTGAGATGGTGGGGTCTCCAATGAGCCTGCAGGATGCTGCAACCCAGCTGACAGCATTTAAATCATATGTACAGCTGATTGCAGACTCAACAGCTGGAAGTTAGTAGCCTATATACACTATTAACTATATATACAGATATAGAGAGCATACATTTTTAAAGCATCTTTCAATGATTCATTGTCTGTATTCAATTTCAAATGTTTTTATTTATCACCTGTAGTGTCTGATGGCTAATTAACTTTATAGACATTAAGTTCTTTGAACATTTGTATGCACATTTTTAGTTGTATGCCGAATTTTGCCTGAATTTTAAGATTTTAATCAAAAGTTATGTGCTATTTGCAGTGTAATATAGTCACAATACAACTAATTAGTAAGATTAGGAATCGCCCAACCTAAAAAAATGGCTACTATAGAGTACTTTCCACTCTACTATGATATCAGCCCATGCCTATGCAGCAGTGGTGCTATGGTTATACTTGATTTGTAATAAATTATTATTGCTACTTTCACATTCTACTCTAAAATGAAATACATACCATAACAATGCAATTTTATGACATTATATTGAATTCATATTTGTCACAACAAACTTGGGCTAAACTACTTAGACCAACGGAAATTGAGGTGAAAAGTAAAGGTTTCAGTATAAAAAAAATGCTGCTTTATACCAGTGTAATGGTCTTGCATCTGCCTTACCCTGCCTTTAGGTCTAATCCCCATACCCATAATAATACTAAAGGCATAGCTCATTGGGAAAATGTGGTTGTTTTTACTGTAAGTTGTAATAACCTAATTAGACTAGCTGAGTTACTCATTACTCTTAAGACTAGACTTATTCTAACTGACCACTGTTTAAAATGACATGCCCTTACCTAAGTAATGCATCTACACTTGGCTTAAACTGCATGTTTTGGTTTATGTGGAAAAAGTAATTGCAATTTTTATCTAGTACCAGTATTACCAGTAGTACCAGTTTTATATGTGCCAATAAAAATGTACTGGTACTTCTGTTTTATATGTGCACAATAAAAATGTACCGGTACTTCTGTTTTATATGTGCACAATAAAAATGTACCAGTACTTCTGTTTTATATGTGCACAATAAAAATGTACCAGTACTTCTGTTTTATATGTGCACAATAAAAATGTACCGGTACTTCTGTTTTATATGTGCACAATAAAAATGTACCGGTACTTCTGTTCTTAACAAATATCTATATAAGTATCTAGGGGTATTCTTTAAACAAAATCTACATTTTTTTTAATGATCTTTTGCAGTTGTGGAAAAAAAATTGAAAGCAGCACAAGAACTGAGTGAAAATTTTGAGGTAAATTTTTGTGTCTGATTACACATTTATGTTCAAACATTCTATTTATCAACTTCTGAAACAACAAAGTGACATTTATATATATATATATATTTTTAGAGTGTAGTGACATTGCCACAATATCCACAATTTCTTGCTGAGCTTATGAGAGTGTTTCTCAAGATTCTAGATGAGGGAGAGCCACAGTTCATTGCTGAGCAAAATATACAGGTACCTTATAAATTATGGCAAGATAATGTAAACACAGAAAAGCTACCACTGCTGACCCAGTTACAATATTATGAAATTAATGTGCTTGTGAATCTACTACACAAAATAAACATATGGTTTACTTTTTAATAAATATCAAACCTAATAAAAAAAACACTGGTTGTTTTATTGTGTGGAGATAAGACAATATAGAAATTATCCATGAGATGAATATTAAAAAAAAAATCCATTTTATTTGATATATTACAGTATATTATAGAGATGATATATCATACAGATTATGCCTTTATCTAAATACTTTTTATATTCACAGCAACTTCGTAAACTGCTTTTAGAGATCATACATCGCATACCTTGCAATGACCACCTAAAAAAATACGTGCAGCAGATTTTGACTCTTATGTTCAGGCTTTTAAAGGTACATAAATCTTACACTTATTGTTTACTGTCAACTTAATGCTTGTGCGCACAAAATTTTCAGCCAAAAGTGAAAACTGTTGTTTTGTGATTGTATTTTTTATGAATATAAATTTAAATTTCTTCTATTTTTTTAGATTGAAAATGAGGACAATGTATTGGTTTGCATTCGCATTATCTTGGAGCTCCATAAGCAGTACAGACCACAGATGAATGAAGAAGTAATGTGTTTTATTTTTATTTTATTTTTTTTTAAATATTTTAATGGTCTTTGGGTAGTTGATTAATTTGTTTGTGATACATCATTATTCTTTTTAGGAAAAATCTTGTCCATTTCAACTAGAAATATTTAATGAAAATTGGTTAAAAATCAGATTTCTGCAAATGAAAATCAGTTTTGAACAATATTAACATCTTCAACTTGTTAGAATTAAGCCTAATGTATTTTTTGTTTTAATTTTTTTTTTTAGATTACAGAGTTCATGAAGTTTGTTAAAGGCATTTACAGTAATTTGCCGAATCACTTGCCTCGTATATTTGAGCCTCGCTCTCAGAAGAAGGTGAAGGACCTGACAGACATAAATGTTGAAGTTTGGCTGCAGGACATTTTTACTGTTACCACTGTACTCACTGATAAGAAAAATGCTGAAAACCAAAGTGTGCAAGTAAGTCTAGAAAACACACATACAAAAGCAACACGAAACAAAATCTATGAAAAACCTGTTAGTTTATTTTTGGTGGTGATCAAAATAGTGCTATTTAAAAAAAAAGAAAAATATTAGTGAACAAAATGGAAAAATTCAAGACAAGGTTGCAACCAAACATCTATAGGAAAAACTGTGTATGTTTATTTTATTAAATTGTAGGTGTTAGTTATTGATAATGGGTAAAAGTCCCAAGAGAATGTTGGGCATAATTGAATCAACCAATTTCAACTTATGAAAGGGATGCAGGGTTGTCATTTGGGTTTACATACTTAATGATCTAAAAGTACTTAGAATGAACCTTCCATCAATGTTTAACTTTGCTTGTATTTGTCCTTGTTCTTGCACAGTACAATATAATCCCAATGGGTGTTCAAAGTCTGAAGGTGTTGGCTGAGCTGCCAGTTATTGTTGTGCTCATGTATCAGATGTACAAGCAGCAGGTGCAGAATGACATGGTGGAGTTCATCCCTCTCATCATGAACACCATAACACTGCAGCCATCTGCCCAGCACAGGTAAAGTTGCAGGACCTATTCTTAGGACAACAACACATTTTAAAATTGTGCACCACATTTACAATTCTGATTAAATTGCTTTGATTAAAAGGTTAAGGTACGGTACTTATTTTCTAATTTTTTTTCATAGTATATTTCCTTACATAATGTTATTGTCTTGTGGAGAATTAACTTGATGTTTTAAAATGATCTTTTCAGAAATAGTCCAAATTTTAACAAGGAAGTTTTTGTTGACTTCATAGCAGCTCAAATAAAGACACTTTCATTCTTGGCTTACATTATTAAAATCTATCAGGTAATTTTGATAACATATCCTGAATTATTGTAATGTAGATTTATATGCCTGTAGAATTCTAATAAGAGATTGCCAAAAATCTTTAGTTTTTAAGCAGTGATGAAGTTCTCTCACATTGAAAACATTTATCTAAATCAGGGAGCAGTGAACAGCCACTCACAGCAGATGGTTCAAGGTTTGTTGGGCCTAATGTCACTTTGCCCCCAAGAAGTTGCTCACCTAAGGAAAGAGCTACTCATGGCTGCCAGACATATACTGTCAACAGATCTCAGAAACAGTTAAGCGTTGTTTTATTTTCTTCTTTTGTAACAGCCCTATGCATATTACAATTTCTTACTAATAGTATTCCACGATGTTGTTGCTTTTACTAAAACCTTTCTGAATACATTTTCCAGGATTTGTGCCAGTGATTGACAAGTTGTTTGATGAAAACATTTTAATTGGATCTGGTTGGACAACGTACGAGTCTTTAAGGTTGTTAAATTTTCTTGAAATAGAATTTCAAAGTGTTGTCCTTATTAATGGTTTGTAATAAACAAAATTTAGCACGTTTTTGGTATCATTTTTAAAAATCTTAAACATAAATTAGTTTATGTAAATAACATGCTGTGCTTTTTTTTTTGCATCTTGCTCTAGTCATATTTCATTGTCCTTGTATATTTCCAGACCTCTAGCGTACAGCACATTAGCAGATCTAGTCCACCATGTCCGTAATAATCTGTCTCTCCATGACCTATCACTGGCAGTCAATTTGTTTTCTAAGAATGTCCATGACGACTCACTTCCCAGCAGCATTCAGACCATGTCTTGCAAGCTTTTACTCAATCTAGTGGATTGCATCAGAACTAAAAGTGATCAAGAAAATGGAAATGTAGGTCTATTTATTCTTTGTTCTAAGTAATGCCATTACTGTATAAAATAGAAATATTATTTCAATTTAAAAAAAAAAGGAACCCTCCAAGTTCCCTTTTTTTTTCCTTGTTAGATTTGATGAAATGGATATTGTACACAAAAAGTTCTCACAGGCTCGTCCTAAATTTGTTAATCATACACAGGGCAGGGACTTGCTGTTAAGAATGTCGGAAGTGTTTGTGATCAAATTTAAGACTGTTGCCAAAGTTCAGCTGCCACTGCTGCTCAGCAAATGGTAGGTTCATCCAAATTGTAAAAAAAATCTGTGTTCAGAGAGTATAAAATGTGACTATCAATAATGTCTTCCTATCTTACTTTATTTACATAGTAAACCATCAAATGAACCATCAAAAATGGCAGAAGCTAAAGCTGTTTGTCCATCACCAACAACTGCTCAGGTCAGTAAATTTAACGTTTACTTGTTATCTAAACTGTTTCTCTCACCAGGGTTAATAAGGTTTGGAAAGTTTGTGAATTGTACTAAAAATGGACTAAAACAGCATGACAAATACCTTTTTTTAAACAGTGAAAAACCAAGTACTGAAGTTAAGAAGTCATTAATAAAACTACTCTCATGTTTCTTTTTTTCTTGTATAAGTACTTGAAAAACATCCACAATTTTGGGAAATTTTAAACCATTTTTGCAGTAGCAAAAGAAATCTCTTCTTTAAAAAGAGTCTGGTATCTGTCTCCAATGTAGAAGGATCCCAAGATAAAAATGTATTTCGTAATTTTCAGGTTGCTCAACAGCTGATAGCATCAGGAGATGGTAAACTTCCAGAGGCCATTAAGGATGAAAAACTTCAATCTCTGTTTACAACAAGTGTGGAAGCTAAAGACAAGGAAGATAAGGTTTGTATCATTCTACTAACATTTTTAATTTTTTTGCAGTACTGTATAAAGTGTATATATGATGAAGATTTAAATAAACACAGTACTGACGATGAGCTTGTTCTTCTTAAACCAGCCTATGATGCGTTTTGGTGCCATTCCCAACCACAACAGTCCATACTCTGTATCTGAGTGTCGTAGTTTGATGAAGACTTTGGTCTGCGGTGTCAAGACTATAACCTGGGGGACTCTCAACTGTAAAGCACCGGGTATAGGTTTGTATTATTCTTGTGCGCAAGAGCATGAATGCAGGATATATCTGTGTGTGAGCATGGCTTTTGTATTTGTGTAACTGGATGTGTGTATGTGAATGTGTGGATGTGTAACTGGGTGTGTGAGCGTGTAAACATTATATTACCTGATTGTATAAGTTTTCTTGATTCGGTATAAATTATTCAATGTTTTGTTCACTGTATGTAGGAAACAGCAAGCAGCTTGTCTCTAAAGAGATTCTGGTGTATGTGAGATTACTAAAGTATGCACTCAAAGCTTTGGATATTTACACCATCTGTGTCAATCCTAATGGAGGCCTTTATGTACGATCTCAAAGGTAAAGATTTTAATTATTCCACAACCTGTCTAAAAAAAATATTTTTTTATTTCAACATTTCCTTTCTTATTTTAAAGGTTTCTTTTTTTTTTTTACTTTGCATGTTCCCAGTTAATTCTAACTTAATAAACTGTTTTTGTTCAACAGCATTCAAAATGTAAAAGTTAAAGAAGAGAAAGAAGCTCTGGAACATTTTGCTGGTGTGGTGAGTATTTATGATGGAAAACTGCAATTGAAACAAATCTTTACTTGGTTCACCTCTTTGTTTATATTCATAAATATTTATGTTCGTAGATTATATTTCCTTGTTGTTTTTTTTTCAGTTTACAATGTTGACTCCAATTTCTTTCAAAGAAATCTTTTCTTCAGTTATTGAGGTGAGTTTATGCTAATATGTGTTTGATATTCTCTTGCAGCTTTGCTATTAATTAAAACGTGAATATTTTTTATGTAATTTTCATTGATTGTTAATTTGGTGAAATGTTTAATAATATATATATATATGGTATATACACAATCAGAGCATATGAGTAGATCTATTGCAACGGATGCTGAGTAAATAAAAACTGATTTTACAGAGATAGACTTTTTACATTGCAGTTTAGCCTCCTGTTTTCTATCAAATATTTTAGAGGTTGAGCTAAAGATTAGCATTTAAATATAAATAAATACATATTCTCTAAGACTAGGAATAAACAATTTTTTTTAAAGTGGCTTTTGAAAGGTGATCATATACTGGTCTTACAGTTAGAAAAGAATAATTTTGCTTTATTCATTGTACTGTATATTTTCATCATTATATTGTAACTTACAATTTGTCTATTTTTCCAGTATATGGTGGACAGAATCCATGGTAACTTTGCACTACAGGTACATTTTGTTACTTGAAATATTTCTACAGTGTAAAGCAAATTTTAGTTTTCTGAGCATTAAAATTAAAACATTTATTCTGCTATCTTTGGGCTTTTTAATTCTTGTACCTTTATACTATCACATCATCTGTAAAACATGTTGCATTTTATTTTTACTTTTTTTTTACCATTGTTTTGTTGTACTTACTACTAAAAAAAAAAAGGTAAAAGATGTTTTTGAAACTATTTTTCTAGATTGTGGCTAACTCATTCTTAGCTCATATGTCAACATCAGCAACATTTGCCACTATACTGGTAGAATATCTTCTTGAGAGGATCCATGAGATGGGATGTAAGTTGCACAAATGTTTATAATGAAATTTCCTTATATGAAATAGCTTAGATGGACATATTTCAAACTGTTCAAAAAATTGATCAATGTCTTAGTAAAGTTGCATACTTTTCTTTTGCAGCTAACATGGAACGTTCCAATTTGTATCTTAAGTTGTTCAAAATGGTTTTTGGTTCTGTTTCTTTGTTTGCTGCAGAAAATGAACAGATGTTAAAAGTAAGTTAGTTTTATAGTTAGCTTTGTATTTTTGTTAAAGTTTTTAACAAAAAAGGAAGATAACCAAAAAATACTTTTAGGCCTGCTAAAATGACATACATTAAGAAGGAAATTTAATATTTGTGTATTCAAGATTCTACTGAAATAGCGTTGCTGGGGCTATGAAGGATTTAAATGTGCATTGATTGTAATTGTCATAAAATATAGACAAATAATTGAATGTTAATATCCAAGCTATATTTTGTTTTTGTTGAATATTTCTTACTATGTTACCAATTATTTGTTATCTAATATGTCTGCATTTGTTAAAACACTATAGATCTATATTTTGTCTTAAAAGAAAACTGGTATATAGATTTATTTATTTTTTGATAATTTATAGAGAAAATCTCTTATAGTTTCTTTAGTAGCTTATAAAGAGCAAACAAAACAAACTCCTAAAATTTGTTTACTTCTAGCCTCATCTGCACACAATAGTAAACCGTTCAATGGAGCTGGCTTTGTCTGCTAATGAGCCGTACAACTACTTCCTCTTGTTGAGAGCACTGTTTAGGTCAATCGGCGGTGGAAGTCATGATCTGCTCTATCAGGAGTTTCTTCCTTTGCTGCCGAACCTTTTGCAGGGTAAAACTTGATTGAAATTTCTACATTCTATCTACATTTACATTTTCTCTACAAACATTTTTTAAAATAAATTTTGAAGGTTTGATTATATTTTTTAAAATTCCACTTCGGCTTATATAAGGCTGTAAACAGTGTATGCTAGACGTGTATTTAAAAAATCATTTAGTAACAATTATCATTTATAATTCACATAATCAACTTATCTGTTATTTCTTTATTCCTAGGCTTAAATAGTCTGCAGAGTGGCTTACACCGGCAGCATATGAAGGATCTGTTTGTAGAGTTGTGCTTGACTGTACCTGTTAGATTGAGTTCCCTATTGCCCTATCTACCCATGTTGATGGATCCACTTGTCTCTGCTCTTAATGGATCACAGACATTGATTAACCAGGTCAGGAGAGAATTTTACTGTATTCCTATTACATTATTATAATTTAAAACTTTCTGTACATACTCATACAGCCTTACTGGTAAACTATTTCACTTACACTGTGTATAATGTTCCAGACTTCCGTCACAGAAATTTAGTGATTTCACTAAAGATTGGGGGAGCAGTTAAAAAATGTGCTGCTCTTTTTTTTCTTTCTGTAGGGATTACGAACACTTGAGCTTTGTGTGGATAACTTGCAACCTGACTTTCTTTATGATCACATCCAGCCTGTTCGAGCTGAACTTATGCAGGTATGTAACTCATACATTTATTGTCAACACTCTACACACCTGTACTCAAGGTTTGTTTAAATTTTAAATAAAAGCTTTGTACCTTTATAATTAGTCTAGTAAAAATAAAATATTTGAAATAGGTTTATAATAAAAACAGTTTTGAAATAATGCTCTGACAAAAATCTTGAGATAATAGAAAAAATTCTGTTTGTATTGGTTTACCTTTGATTAAATTTTTTTTGGATAATTCAAGTCATTTATGTGCTTATTAACAAATTTAAAGACAGGTTATTTGAGAAAGTTAAGTTTCACTTTAACTCTCCCCAGGCATTATGGAGGACATTGAAGAATCCTCAGGATGCTACTGCAGCAACTGCCTTCAGGGTGCTTGGAAAGTTTGGTGGTGGAAACCGCAAAATGTTGAGGGAGCCCCAGATGGTTTGTTTAATTCTTTTTGTGCAATATAAATGTTAAAACAAGTGGAAGTATTTGCCAGTGTATGATAGTTTAATTTATTTGATATGTGTGACTAATTAATAAATGTCAAGTTTTTTTCGGGTATATAATAGGACGCTTTGTATGCTCAGGAAATAATTTTTTATAAAAAAATTTTTTCATGAATTTCTTAAAATATAGTTATTAAAAAAGAAAAATTGGTATTTATCACAGGGATTCTTTTGGGGATATGCTTTTAAACTTTTCAATTGTCTAAGTATTAACAGAATATGCTGAAAAAGCCTGGGCATACAAAGGGTTACATTTACTAAAGCAAACAGTTTTGTAACTGCACAAATTTAAAAAATAGAATCATCATGGTATATTTCAGTTGCAATACAATGCTAAGGAGACTGTGGGGCCTTGTGTTAACATCCACTTTCAAGAAAGTAAAGCAGCAATATCTTTGCCTGTGGAAAAGGTAAATTTTTAAATACTCTTTGAAGTATGATTAATAACGTAATGTTTTTTGTTACATGTTTATATGATATATAAATTAAGAGTAAGTTTTTTAAAATGCTTATATTGTATTATATGGTTTGAATGGGATTAGAGTTAAATATTTTTGCTACATGTTTGTTTGTGTTATGTAGAATTAGAGTTAATTAATGATTCTCTGTTTCAGGCTGTTGAAGCTGCCCTAACAACCTTGAAAAGTTCCATGATTGATTCTTACAATCGACGCCAAGCATATGACCTGATCCGATGTTTTCTGATATCTGTTATGAACCTTGATGATGACACCCAGACAATGATGCACCTGTTTTCCCACCCAACGTGAGTTTCTAACTTATAAACCTTGTAGATAAATCACCAGAGTTTTGTGGAGAGACTTTAATGATTTTACTGACAGTCGCCAAATTTAAAATCTTTTAGAAATAATATGTTTTTAATACTTAAATGACATTAACTATTGGTCTCATATCAGGTCAACCTCGTCTTATTTTAGTTCAATTTATGTTTTATATAAAATGTTATGCTTTTTGTTAGGTTCAAATGTACATTATCCAAATGTTTGTTTTCTTTAGTTTTAAAGAGTCAGAGATAGTTCAAGTAAATACCCAGATCTACAAAAATCCAGACTCCTATTCTCGTAAAGTACATGAGCAAGCCTTGACAGGGATGTTTGGTATGTTGAATTTACAATTTAAGCAAAAAAAATATTTTTAAGTTACAGAATGCTACAATAAGACTTGTAATGTAAGAAAATGTTTTTTTTTCCTTCTCATTTATCATAAAGTTTATTTAAAATGTTTTTTCAAAAAAACATTTGCTATTTTTTTTGAGACAGATTTATTTAAGGTTGACAATAAATATGTTTACATTTTCCCCCAATAGTGGCAGCTGCAATCAAGGATCTAAGACCTGCTGCTCTGCCTTTTATGGCTTCTATGGTGCGGCATTGTACTCTGATCACAATCTCTCAACAGTGTGGTGAGTCAGACAATAGATAACTTTTTAAAAAATCTCTCCATTTTAAAAACAATTAAGTCATGCAGTGAAGCAACATATTGTAACTGTTAAACATTCTGAAAAAATAGATTTTAAATGATAAAAATGTCATTTATAGCTAAAGACAAGTTTTATCAAGATAAAATAAAAATATTTATAAAACTGCTAACATTTAATTCATCTTAATTAATTTAGTTTTTAATTAAATGTCAAAAATATTTTTTCATTGATGAATAAAATAGTGTGAAATGTCAAATCTGCCAGCTAATTCTAGAATATTTTTTTCATGTCTTTTGTCAAAAGGTCCCTTTCCAGTTGGAGACAAACAAACTAAACTTCAAGGTATGGATACACAAATTCTTGTTGATGCCTTGAGCACCATTATGGGCCATGAAGAAAAAGAACTATGCAAACCAGGAAACTTTTCTCTAGCCATCATTATTGACTCAGCCAGCACTATTCTGGGTTCCAAGGAAAGGGTAAGTAACCCACCAAGTAAGAAATATTAAACTAGTTCTCTTTCTTGTTGGGCACAGTCTGGCATCTAAACAAATAAACTGAACTCAACCTACCCTCCACCCTAGGACCCTAGGGACATTGCTTCCAGATGAACCTAATGCTGCCATTTTTTTTTTTTGAATGTCCAAAACTGCAGCCCATATGGACCAACCTTATTTAACACATCACAGTGAAACAGGGCTAAAGAATAAATGATAACAAATGGCTTTGGCTGCAAAAGAATAATGAGTAGAACAGTTGATCCCAAATGTAAATCATGTTTAGACACACATGTCGGTCTGCACATTATTAGATAATAAGTATCCCGCTTGTTTTGTACATTTTCATTTTTATTTTTTTTTTACATTTTTGTATGATTTCTATCAGCAAAGTTATATTTCCGTTTTGTCAACATACATCACCATTACCACTTTTTACAGCAGTTAATTATTCATATTTTGTTACCATTATTCATTTTACATTGTCAACATTATGTACATGTTCATTATAGGCTTGCCAGCTCCCTTTGTTTGAATATGTAGCAGAGAAAATGTGTGACTTGTGCTATAATCGGGCTTGGTATTCCAAATATGGAGGGTAGGCATAATATTTAAATTTAAGAAGTTATATAAACACACATTTTTATATACGTGGCTGTAGTCTTTGACGGTTTCGGCTGTCATGTTACAATAGAGTTGAAATATGTTACTTTTTATGGTCTGATATTTTCTTTGAAAAGAATTGAATTAAATATCTTCAAAACATCTGAGACTAGCAACTTGTGAAAAATGTTTAATAAAGAATAATTCTTTTGATCACCATCAGTGTAGAAAGTTAACATAAGATATCTAAATCAATGCATGAATATTCCCATCAACCACTTCGTATCTACTCCTCAGATGCCTTGCAATCAAATCTCTTTATGAGAGAATGAGTTTCAAATGGGTCTTGGAACACCAATATACTTTCCTGAAGGCTCTCCTGTTTGTCATTAATGATTTAACAACTGAGGTAATGATACTGATACACTCATCTAATTTATTCATTGAATAAATTATAAAAGGTACAAGATACTAAGTTTTAATAAGGAAATAATTATATATTATGTTACTTGAGCATTATGCAGACATGCCTACCCTTACGCATTATTGTTCCGGAAAATTACTAAAATTTACCTCCCATTCCGCAATTGCGGACTAGACCAGTTTGTTCTGCAAAATCAGCTTGTCCGAAAATGCCGTTGTTTTATTAAATTTTAATTAAGACAGTAATAACAGAAAAAACAAAACTACGTTTGCTTACTTTGTTTAAGTCTTGTCACTTCCGTTTTATTTTCACATTTTTGTCGACCATGTGAAAGTGTAAACCTTCATGGCACTGCTGACAATGCTATGCTGATGATGCAAATAAATGGACTTAAGGATTTATTTTTTGGAAAGAGTATTTCAATGATTTCCTGTGTATTAAGCAAAGACTATTGTGTGCTACTAATTCTAATTGTAGCATGCTGTATGGAAGAATTAAATTATTTATTATGCTTAAACTAAGTCAATCGTTGCAAGCCGAAATAATAAAATATTTTTAGTCCTACCTTGCAGTTCTAGTTTCTAAAGTAGCCAATAAATAAAAGAAGCTCAGATTACGTTCCTACTGTAACTGTTTTAAATAAGCTAGTAAAACTGGTATTGATGTAATTAGAAAAGTGCTGATGCTAGCAACAAGTGTATTTAGCTGTTGAAATAAATGTGCCTTTTTCATGTATAACGTATTCATGCAAAGACTTAGTCCTAGGCTTAGGGATTACTTTTAACCTTTAGAGTTTAACCAAAAAGAAAAAGGCACCTTAATGGATACTTAATTACCTATTTAGTTAAACTATTGGTAGGAATACAGAAAAAGAAAAAGGCACCTTAATGGATACTTAATTACCTATTTAGTTAGACTATTGGTAGGAATACAGATACATGTTTGTCACTTTCTGCCCTTAGACTTAGTATGTAAAAACCTACAACCAAAAAAACATTTTACGTGATGCTAAAATCATATAGTTAAGTTAGCAACAGAAAAGCCATTTATTTGACTTATAGTAGATTTATAGACTCAGGCCTACCTTTGTTAAACTTAATAGATAAATTTACCTCCAAAAATCTTCTTTAAAAAAAATATTTGATTAATTGTGTATTGATTTAGATTGTATATGTACACAGTGTATAACTATAGCTGTATTTAAAACCATATATCATAAGTATTTTAGTAAGATATATTTTGCGTTTATATTTGCCTTGAAAAAGCTTCCTCCGCGCTTGTGTTCCTCATTTTCACCTTGGGTGTTCCTCATTTTGATAAGTGGGGGTAGGCATGTCTGATGTCACAAAGGAAAGAGCTTGAGCTAGATCATGTACCCGTTTGGTTAAATAGTCTTTTATGTTTGCCTTCAAGGTTTCTAGTGGAGCTGTGGAGCTGGCCCAGAAGTGTATTGAAGAAATGCTCAGATTGTGTGCTAGGCCATTGGAAGGAGATGAGGCTACTGAGGAACTTGTGGCTGCCCAGAAGAAATCTCTTCATGATGTTGCTCAAAAGCTGATTCCCCAGATAACTACTTCAAATAGTCTAGTCAGGCAACAGGTCAGGAATTATTTGTTTGTTGTTTATAACATAACAACATTAAGATAACAGTATAAATATAGCAACAAATGTCACTCAATTTTACACACAGTTACTGACTAGATTTTCAATGCTGTTTCTCACAGGTTTATTCATAAATTATTTTTTTCATACACAAATTACATTTGTGGACATTTTAAATCTAATATTTTAAAGTATTTCTTTAAAGTGTTGACCAAGTGTGTGGACTAACCCTGCTACTGTTACATATGACTAGGTCGATTTGTTTGTGTCTTTGTTGCTCTTATTGCTTTCATTTATGTTGGTTTACCATTTTCCCCAGTGCCTAAAGTCTTTGAAAATCTTGTCTGAAGTCACCAAAAAGACTGTGACGGAGATCATGGAGCCCCACAAAGAACTTTTGGCTGACATGATTCCCCCCAAGAAACACTTGCTTAGAAACATTGCCCTGGTGTCTCAGATTGGACTCATGGTGAGTGTGAAGGCCAAACTTCAGTGGAAGTTGAAGAAGGTCGCATCCATTGTCTCTCGAGACAGAAGAGCCATTAATAGGAAGGCCAAACTTGTAATAGCCAATGCACTGGATTTTTTTTCAAACCTGTTTCAGTTTATTGTAATAGCTTATAAGTGTATAAACAAGTAAAAAATTATATTTTTCTTAATGTGTGATATAGATGAAAGATAGTAAATAATATAATTCAAAGTGTTTCATTCCAAAGTTGACTGACTTCTGATTAGGATTAAATATTCAGTTTAAGTTTTTTTGTGTTTTGTAATTGGAAGATGAAGAAAATTGTGCTGCCTAGAGTAGAGGTTAAAACATTTTTTTTCCCAATGTTAATGTTTGTGGTTTACATAAAGTTACAACATGCTGCTATATTACAGGAAGGCTACACATTCTGTGTCACATTGGAGCCCAGGCTGTTTAACTTTGATGCAAACCAAGTAGAACACACTGTCTTCTTCAATGAGGTACTGGCCAAACTCTATTAGTGTATAGGAATTATTTTACAGTTAACTTATATGTAGGGCACGGTAGCCGAGCGGAAGCACGTTTGACTGGCGAGCCGAAGGTCCCGGGTTCAAATCTTAGTGCAAGCTAGGATTTTTTCCCGGGTCTGAAGGGTGTCCCTGAGTCTACCCAGCTCTGATGGGTACCTGACCTTAGTTGGGGTAAAGTAAAGGCGGCTGTGCATAGTGCTGGCCACACAATCACCTAGTATGCCGCGGCCACATAAACTGGTGAACGCTGCTTCATCGTACCTATGGATCAATTTGGTCCGATGGGTACTTAACTTTTTTTTTACTTGTCAATGCTTGCCGATAATTTCAATCCCAAATTTTGGAAAGTAATATTAAAACTGTTTATTCCAAAGATTTACAAAAGTAAGCAAATGTTTAATTGCTGGCTTTTTATAATTGCATGACAAAATTGATGATTTTCTTATAATATACTCTTAAAGCAAAGTTTTATATTATCATAAGACCATTTTCATGACTGCTTTAATAAAGATGATTTATTGTACCATTTAGAAGTGAACAGCCTAAAAAAAGGGCCATTTGTAAACTGAACATCTACAGACAGAAATATGTGGTATAAATTTTTAAGTTTCTTATAGATAAATTCATGTATGTTTTATTTTTCAGGTGTTTCACATGTGTGACGTGGAGGAAACAGTACTGATGAAGCAACCCTGTTATAAGAACATTACCAATCTAGTTCCACTGAAGAAAAGTGCACTCAGTAAGGGTTGATTTATTGGAATATGTATATTATAACTTTAAACAATTACCATACCAAACAAAATTTCTTATAAATATACATTAATTGTGGTAATTGCCACTGTAAATTGATGGCAGATTAAGGGTATAGTATAATGAAATGTGTTTCATGAAAGTTTTGAAAGGGGAATAAGTTGAGAGTAAAATAAAACTTTTTCTTTATGCTCAATTTAACAGTTAAACTTCAAATCATTGAGTTTTATACACATCTTTCTTTTTTTTAAAGTTCAGCCCAAAAAATTAAAATAAAAGTTGCTCTCTCTTATTCTTTATCGCTCCCTGTGGAGCATAAGGCAGCAACAAAGATCCGCCATGCCTCCCTATCCTGGGCGAGCCATCTGATTTCATGCCATATTTTATTGGTGGCCTTTGCTTCCTCGTCCATCGTTCTCCTCCACGTTCCCATTAGTCTTCCCCTTCGCCTTTTTCCTGGTGGTGTCCATTTCAATGCACTGCTTGGGAGCCTCTTTTTGTCCATGCGGAGGACGTGACCCAGCCATCTCCATCTTCTTTTCATGATTTCAATGCAATGGAATAAAATTGTCCACTTTACTGTTACACAGAGGCACTAGCAGCCTGCAATCTTGTGTTGAACAAAAAAGAGAAAATCTTTCAGACTTTGTACAAAGCTCTCAACAGTTCCAATTCTGAGATTCAAGAAACAGCTCATGAATCTATGAAAATGGTAAGCTTGTACATGTATTTATTAGCCCATAACTTGAACATAGAGATAGATAGGATTCATTTGGAGGCAGATTTCTTTTCACCAGTCAAATTCCCTTGAAGTTTCTTGGCATAACAAACAAACAAACAAAATGTTTTTTCCATCAGTTCATGCAGGGCTGTGTAATAGACGTAGAGATGGCCTACACTGCTATGCGTCCGTTGCTGTCCTACCTTGGTGACTTCCGCAGCCTGACACTCAGTATCATCAAGAGACTGTCATCTTTGGTTCAGCTTTTCCCAAACAGTTTCAATGAAAAACTTTGTGAATCTATGCAGGTAATGGATATTTGTTTGAACTTTTATATGTTCATTTCAAAGTCCCTATCACTGTTTATATTTTTTTCAAAATTTTTAACAGTTACAGGTATGCTTAACATTTATTTTGATTTAAAAATGCAAAGAAATGAGCCAAGTATAGTGAAAGAGAAACTGTTTCTGTTATCACGTTTCTAGAATCACCTGAAAAAATGGATTGAGACTGCTCATACAAATCAGAAAACTGGTCAGCCAAGACCTCCTGGACAAGTGCTTTCAACTGTAAGTTGTGTTCACATGTGTATTGTAGTTTGTATCATTAATGAAATTAAATTGTAAGAATGTTTGTATTAACTTCCATCATTTAATGATTTTTTTAATTCAATTTGTTTTCCTCACAAATCTTATAGGAAGTGCAGCTGTGTGCAGCCATCATTAACATGTTTCATTTGATACCAGCAGCCAGTAAAAACTTAATAGAGCCTTTAACAACTCTGTCATTAGTTGGTGAAAGAGCCTTACTCATGGAGGTCAGCTCATGTTTCATTAATACAATATACTTGGTTACATTAGGATGAATATAATATTCCATGTCACTCTGTCCATTGACCATTTATTGATTGGAATGGAACATTTGTTTGAACAGGCCAGCAGTCCTTTCCGTGACCCCCTGATGAAGTTTCAGTTGAAGTATCCAGCACAAGTAGTGGACTTGTTTCTGACAGAGACAGCCTTAAAAGATCAACAGTGGTTTAGGTATTTTGAGGTAAGACTACAATACCACTCAGGTCACTTACTACCTGAGACTAGATAAATGTATATATTTTTTTGTGAGTCAAAACTAACATTTGATTATATTCATCGTTGAAAGTAACACACTGGTATGTAATATTGCAGTATCTGTTACATCATAAAGATGGTGCTGCATTCTGTGAAGCTTTGCGAGCCAATCCGACTCGTTTGTCTAACATGCTGTCTGGTCAACTTCAGGTAACATACATTGTTCATAACTTCAAACTACACTAATCGGTGAAAAATGTTATATATTTAAGGATTATGCACAAAAACTTACATAAAAGATGCTTAGTACATGTACTTAAAATTCATCATTTGTGTTGGTTTTTAATTGTAAAATGCCACAAGCTGAGCTAAATAGTAAACCAACCACAAGGTAGTCTGTATCCTATAATTAAACCTATCTATCAGCTTATATTGTAGTTTCTTTCACCAGACTGCCCCTACAGTTGTATGTACATGTGTGTATATATTGTTGTTTTTCTTTCACCAGGCTGCCCCCACAGTTGTATGTACATGTGTATATATTTTAGTTTTTATTTCACCAGGCTGCCCCCACAGTTGTATGTACATGTGTATATATTGTTGTTTTTCTTTCACCAGGCTGCCCCTACAGTTGTATGTACATGTGTATATATTGTTGTTTTTCTTTCACCAGGCTGCCCCCACAGTTGTATGTACATGTGTATATATTGTTGTTTTTCTTTCACCAGGCTGCCCCCACAGTTGTATGTACATGTGTATATATTGTTGTTTTTCTTTCACCAGGCTGCCCCCACAGTTGTATGTACATGTGTGTATATATTTTAGTTTTTATTTCACCAGGCTGCCCCCACAGTTGTATGTACATGTGTATATATTTTAGTTTTTATTTCACCAGGCTGCCCCCACAGTTGTATGTACATGTGTATATATTTTAGTTTTTCTTTCACCAGACTGCCCCCACAGTTGTATGTACATGTGTATATATTGTTGTTTTTATTTCACCAGGCTGCCCCCACAGTTGTATGTACATGTGTGTATATTTTAGTTTTTATTTCACCAGACTGCCCCTACAGTTGTATGTACATGTGTATATATTTTAGTTTTTATTTCACCAGGCTGCCCCCACAGTTGTATGTACATGTGTATATATTTTAGTTTTTCTTTCACCAGACTGCCCCCACAGTTGTATGTACATGTGTATATATTTTAGTTTTTATTTCACCAGACTGCCCCCACAGTTGTATGTACATGTGTATATATTGTTGTTTTTCTTTCACCAGGCTGCCCCCACAGTTGTATGTACATGTGTGTATATATTTTAGTTTTTATTTCACCAGACTGCCCCCACAGTTGTATAGTTGTATGTACATGTGTATATATTGTAGTTTTTATTTCACCAGACTTGTTTTTCTTTCACCAGACTGCCCCTGCAGTTGTATGTACATGTGTATATATTGTTGTTTTTATTTCACCAGACTGCCCCTACAGTTGTATGTACATGTGTGTATATTGTTGTTTTTATTTCACCAGGCTGCCCCTGCAGTTGTATGTACATGTGTATATATTATTGTTTTATTTCACCAGACTGCCCCTGCAGTTGTATGTACATGTGTGTATATTGTTGTTTTTCTTTCACCAGACTGCCCCCACAGTTGTATGTACATGTGTATATATTATTGTTTTATTTCACCAGACTGCCCCTGCAGTTGTATGTACATGTGTGTATATTGTTGTGTTTCTTTCACCAGACTGCCCCCACAGTTGTATGTACATGTGTATATATTGTTGTTTTTCTTTCACCAGGCTGCCCCTACAGTTGTATGTACATGTGTGTATATTGTTGTTTTTATTTCACCAGACTGCCCCTACAGTTGTATGTACATGTGTGTATATTGTTGTTTTTATTTCACCAGGCTGCCCCTACAGTTGTATGTACATGTGTATATATTTTAGTTTTTATTTCACCAGACTGCCCCCACAGTTGTATAGTTGTATGTACATGTGTATATATTGTAGTTTTTATTTCACCAGACTTGTTTTTCTTTCACCAGACTGCCCCTGCAGTTGTATGTACATGTGTATATATTGTTGTGTTTCTTTCACCAGACTGCCCCCACAGTTGTATGTACATGTGTATATATTATTGTTTTATTTCACCAGACTGCCCCTGCAGTTGTATGTACATGTGTGTATATTGTTGTGTTTCTTTCACCAGACTGCCCCCACAGTTGTATGTACATGTGTATATATTGTTGTTTTTCTTTCACCAGGCTGCCCCTACAGTTGTATGTACATGTGTGTATATTGTTGTTTTTATTTCACCAGACTGCCCCTACAGTTGTATGTACATGTGTGTATATTGTTGTTTTTATTTCACCAGGCTGCCCCTGCAGTTGTATGTACATGTGTATATATTTTAGTTTTTATTTCACCAGGCTGCCCCTGCAGTTGTATGTACATGTGTATATATTTTAGTTTTTATTTCACCAGGCTGCCCCTACAGTTGTATGTACATGTGTATATATTTTAGTTTTTATTTCACCAGGCTGCCCCTGCAGTTGTATGTACATGTGTGTATATTGTTGTTATTATTTCACCAGACTGCCCCTGCAGTTGTATGTACATGTGTGTATATTGTTGTTATTATTTCACCAGACTGCCCCTGCTAGTCCTATAGCCAGTCCAGCCCCAGTGAAATCTGAACTCCAGTACCGAGCTGTGAGGTTGGTTGCCCTCTTGGTGAGGTTTGATGAGACATGGCTACCTCAGCAGGCTCAGATGGTGAGAGAATTTTATTATTGGCTTACCAAAGAAGCTGTTTACAGAGATCTATATATAAACTAAACTAATAGAGACTCTCTGTACACTGTTCTCTAATGTGTGTGTTGACTTCTCTTTCAGAGATCCTTGCTCTTGTCAATTTGGGTGTCTGATAGTTTCTTAGAAAGACACAAAGCGGTGGTAAGTTTTTTAAAAAAAAGTGACAAATTATTGAACTGTTTTTTTTTTTTGCTGCTACTGGTATGCAACTTTTTAAACTTTGTTTAATCATTTAAATAACTTTCAATAAATTATTTATCCATTAGGAAGAGCTAGCTTTATATAAAACCTTTTTTTATCCATTAGGATGAGCTAGCTTTATATAAAACCTTTTTTTATCCATTAGGATGAGCTAGCTTTATATAAAACCTTATTTTATCCATTAGGATGAGCTAGCTTTATATAAAACCTTATTTTATCCATTAGGATGAGCTGGCTTTATATAAAACCTTATTTTATCCATTAGGATGAGCTGGATTATGTTTACTGGAAAGAGCCAGCTCTCATTCTAAAATGTCTGGTCAACTATTTTAAGTAAGTTTACTTTAAAAAAAATGTTTTGTGTGATTTAGATAGTGAATTTGTTTTGTTGACTTTGCCTTAACACTTGAAAAAAAAGAAATTGTTGGTGCTGTCTTAACTCTTAAGAACCCATATGACGATTCAATCGTCGATTGGATTGTGCGAAAACGCCTAAGTAACGAGTGAATCGTTCCTTGTGTGTACGTACGCTTAGACCCTAAAAGCTCCGAACACACACAATTTATACGGATTTTTTTCATTAATACACATTCCCGGATGAAAAACCAAGCGAAGTAACTCTAATTTTATTTAGTTTAAGCCATTTTTAGCGTAAACACGATGAAAATGGATAGGCCATCGTAGGCTGAGAACTAACGCTTCGACGGAGCGCCGTAGGCCTACACACGGCACTTTAAAATTATTTTTTTAGACAATGAATTAGACGTTAGTGACAACTATTTTATTTTAACTAGTCATTCTTAAACTGAAAATGACTGTAGTGAAGCTAACGAGGAAAATGATGAAGCCAGCCTACTCATTTCTCAATCATCAACTACGTCACAGTCAGCTGATTGATAACTGATAGCCCAATTGTAAAATTCTAATATACCCTTTGTCCATTTTGAAAGGAAATATTAATAATTAACAAAAAGAAACCATACATATTTAGTATCATTTTAAAGGTTAATAAATTTTCTTTTCATTTAATATAATTACAAAATGGCGTTTGTTGAATTTTATCAATAAAAATGTTTTTATTCTGTAACTTTGTTGGTCGTTTTTGGTGTCTTTAAAAAAAGGTCAGATTTTTAACAAAAACTACAGAAATATCAAAATATAAAATAACAAAATATGTATATCACTAAAAGGGTATGTTGATTCCCTACACAATGATCCCACATACATAAAGTAATTGTTTTGAAATATTAGAGAAATAAATATTTTCTAATACTACCCAGTTAAAAAAAAATCCAAAGGAAAATAATTCAGGCAAAACGTGAAAAAAATAAAGGCTTTAAAGAGTTAATGAAGTGTTTATTTTAATGCAGACATCACACTGATGATTGTGAGCTCCTGTTTCACATTCTGCGATGTTTCATTCATCGTTTCATCCCTCAGTTCCAGTTTGTGAAAGATTTCCTTGATGAAACAGTTGCAAAGGTCAGAATCGAACTGAGTTAAATACAAATTATTACTATACAGTTAAAATTAGCTTTGCTGTGAACTACTGTTAAAAATGAGATAATTAATACATGTTACTGTATAAAAATATTTCTATTATTATTGAGTCAATTGTTTTTCATTTTATCCAGGCTTACACTGCAGAATGGAAAAGAAAAGCATTCTTCAAATTTGTTGCCATTTTTCATGATTCAAGTTGGCCCCAAGAACTTAAAGCAAAGGTTATTTAAAATTATTTGTTTAATGTGGTTTTCATGAATAAGCTTGTAGACATTAAATTTTAAGTTACAGTGGAGCTTTTTAAAAAAAAGAAATTCATGTAGTTTCATCTTTTGACTCTGTTAACTCAATTTACAAAATGTTTTCCACTTGATATTACATAAATATTGCATAAATGATCTATTTTTTTAAATAGAATTCATTGAAGAGTATACAAAACAATAAAAAAATCTCTGGGCTTGGCTTATTATTTCTTTAATAATCACAGCCTTCATTGATGGTTCCCTCTTCATTATAGTTCTAGTTCATTATATTGTGGTACTTTTTTTTATTACAATATTGCACTAAGTTTTGACTTTTTGTTTCTTAGATCTTGCAGTACATCCTGATTCCTTGTTTCTACAACTCATTTGAGAAGGGGGAAGGGGACAGGCTCATCGGGGGCTCCCCTGCCCCTGACCAGGACAATGATGACAACGTGATCAGCGTCTTCATCAACCGGATCATTGATCCAGAGAATCCTTTTGGCACCTCGGATGCTGTTAGGATCCTCCTGCTTCAGTTCTCATCCCTGCTGGTGGAGCAAGCATCCTCACACATCCATGATGCCGCCAACAAGTCAGTTTGGTTCTCTTTAGTTGTAACTCTGAAATTTAATCCGAGACCCTTTTTTTTTTAGTTCGATAGTCAACTTAAAAAAATCTTCTGCATTTATTTAATGTTATTTTTTGTTCGTTATTCAGGAAACAAGGCAACAAACTGCGTAGATTAATGACATTTGCTTGGCCCTGTCTGGTTTCAAAAAATTGTGTTGACCCTGCCACAAAGTACCATGGGCACCTCCTGCTGGCACACATCATTGCTAAATTTGCTATTCACAAAAGAATTGTCTTACAGGCAAGCTAGCATGCTTTTTTGTATCAGCCTTTTTTTGCTGGATTTTTCATTTATCTGTTCAGTCTAGCATATGATTGAATGTTTTATTTTTATTGTATACCAACAATGAAAGGTTTAAAGTATTGTTTATATGTATCGAACAGGTGTTTCACAGTCTACTGAAAGCTCACGCTAATGAAGCCAAGATGGTTGTAAGACAATCACTAGAGTATTTAACACCTGCAATGCCCAGTCGTATGGAAGATGGCAATGTAAGAAAATGAGGTCATATTCTTGGTAGTATTGTATATTAGTATTTTTTAAATATCTAATGTATAGGTCATGTAGCACACAAGTCACATCTAAACAGAATAAACCCAACACATCTACCAAATTGCAGACCCACATGAAACAGTAAATCACATCCTACTGGAACGCCCCAAGCTAATCAATCTCAGACATACATTATTGCCTCCTCAACCTACTATTATCAACACACTTTATAAACAACATAGAACAGCTTTTAAGAGACATATAAATATGTTTGCCTGGAATTGACTGCATGAGATGTTATGAAATGTAAACATGAGAGCTAACAGCAGCCTGGATAGAAGAAGATCTAATTTCATCTTATTCAAAGAGTTAAAAACATTTTTTCCAAAGGGCATGTTGACCCACTGGACAAAGAAGATTATTGTGGAAGAAGGTCACAGTGTGAACCAGCTTGTACATATACTGTAAGTATTTTGAATTCCTGTTGATAGTGAGTTTTGGTAATACTTGTAATTTACTTAGATAAATATGGCTTGACTGTCTGGCTATTAGATGAAAACCTGGTATTATGTTTCTTCACTATGCAATTATTGAAAGTTGTGCTTCATGTTGTATATATTGTTGGCTTGTAAACATTTTTCTGATTTTCTCTATCTTATTTCAGACAACTTGTGGTTCGTCATTACAAAGTGTACTATCCTGTCAGACACAGCCTGTTACAACATATGGTCAGCTCTTTGCAGCGCCTTGGCTTTTCATTGAGTGTAAGTTGAGACTAAATATTAAAGTCAGGCGTTCTGACTCCAAGAAACAAAGACCTCATCTCCCAAACGTTTCGGTAATTGGTTTCAATATCTAATGCATTATGTGTCCACCCCCAGGCAAGCTTGGAGCATCGTAAGTTGGCAGTGGACCTGGCTGACATTATCATTAAGTGGGAGCTGATGAGAATCAAGGAAGATACAGAAGCTGGTGGTGAAGCTCAGGTAGGAGATTCCAACCATTGACCTAATTTAACAGTATTTTAGAGTATACTAGGTATTGCCCTGTAATTATCTCTTTAACTGATTAAACATTGTTACGAATATTGGTCTCAAAATATTGGCTCAAAATGTAACTTTATATAAGTTTATTTACAATACACTTTTGTTCTTTAGTCATAATACACATCTATTATTTACTGTCCTTCATTAAAAAAAACATAACCAAATCTAATTACTAATATTTCAAAATACTATCTTCCCATGATTTATAATTTAACAAAATATTTTTTTTACTTTAAGCATAGATGACGCACTGTTGAGAGTATATATTTCATACTGATATAAGAGTATAAGATTAACTGATAAAAAAGTAATATAAGACATGTGGGTAAAGGGTATAGGACTTATTGATAAAAGAATAGAATATATACAGATTGTTAACAATACTTTTGGCAACAGTGTGAATATATTAATCAACATTGAGCTGTTTGTTAAGAGGGTTATGGTGTTTTCAAGTTTTTCTTAAAAAAAAAATTTTTTTTAAAGTTTAACCAACAATAATAAAAAGCCCGTTCATGATTGTAAATGTATGTAGAGTTTAATTTTGCAATCTCTTAAAAAAAAAACCCAGTCCCCGAACCCGGAAGGTGCCGCTGTAGCAGCTGGTGGTGTCTCCGCCACTCAATCTGCAGGCATTAAACGATCATTGTCTTCTGTCAACTCTCCACAGGAACCCAAGAAGGTCAAGGCTGCAGGCTCTGTAAGTTTAAATGTTTTGTTTGCATGCCTTAAGATGATTGTTGTAAAATGTTGCATGCCATGTCATGTTTCAGTACTGCAGGTGAATGGGTTTGGTATTCGGCCACAACAGTACATAAATGTAATCTGTATGTTTATTTTTTGTCCTCGTATTTCTAGGCTGGGAGATCAGATGTGAACAAACCAATAGACAAGCAGTACTGTGATTGTGTTGCCAACTTTTTGCTGCGCATTGCCTGCCAGGTAAATAAGCAATTCAGTGCCAAAATAAGCACAGTACTAGTGTACAATTGTAATATGTATTGCAAACAGTTTCTAGCTATGCAACATTCTTATTCAAACTAAAATAATATATCGTTAAAAAAGTTTAATATGTAATCATATATGGAGTGTTTTCACTTTTGATTCCTATAAAACTAATTTTACTTAGAAATCTTAATAAAGTTCTCTTTTTTAATAATTTAACGGTTGTGTTGCATTAAAAAAATAAAGTATCAAATTTTATGGAATATATGAACTGCTTTGGGCTTTTCTAAGCCAACAAAATAGTATTGCTGTATAAAGTATTTTGTTGTTGAGAGATGGTATCAGTCTCTCTCTATCCATGTATTTCACTGAACCATTTCATGCTCAGGTGAATGAAGCAGCCAGTGGTGCAGTGGGACACACCTCTGCTGGGGAGATGCTGTCCAAGAGATGTGTGGCCCTGTTGAAGCTCACCCTCCGCCCTGATGTCTGGCCCAATGTTGATCTGAAGCTGAGCTTCTTTGACAAGCTGCTGAGCACTGCAACCAGCGCTCAGCCCAACATCAGCAACATTGTGGTGGCTCTGGAGCTGTTGGAGTTTCTTATTGGAATAATGGTAAGACAGTTTTATATTTTACTTTGCAAGCTCTTGACAACTTAGCTGTGGATTGATGTTTTGACAAAATCTGTTTTCATTGCTCAAGCTAGATAAAGAATTGTAGGAAATATACTCTTTGGTTTTGTTTGTTTTCTTTTTCAGAAATTTAAACTTGCTATACTCTGTAGAAAAAAAATAATTTTTGTAAACAAAATTGATGGCTCTAAGATTGTTATATATATAAGTTGATCAAATTATGTTGCGTTCAAACAAAATCCATCTACAGCTAAGGTACCAAGCGTAAAAAGAGAAACATTTGCAGCTCGCTCCTACAGCGTCCTAGCACATCTGTGGTGGAATGAACTTCCGAACACAATTAAACCAACAATATAGACATTTTTAAAACAAAATAAAAAAACACACTTTTTACATTTATTTTAATAACATATGGTGAATGTAAGGCGCAATCAAAGACTTTGTTATGAATAGCGCTATATAAATATGTAATTTGTATGTGTTTAATGAAAACTTGGTTTAAATTGAATAGCGCTATATAAATATGTAATTTGTATGTGTTTAATGAAAACTTGGTTTAAATTGAATAGCGCTATATAAATATGTAATTTGTATGTGTTTAATGAAAACTTTGTGAAGCCGGCTGGCCTAGCGGTTAGCTCACCAGACTGTCAACCAAAAATCACTTGACACGTCGCGGGTTCGAGCCCTGCCACCGGCAGATGCCTGTCGCCCTACAGGAGTTTTGGGACTAGATGACGTTAATATTGAGTTGTTATCACATGCGCTTAACCGGCAGCAGTGAAACCTCTCACAAATTAATAGTCTTCTAGAGCGCACTGAGCATGCTAAAATAGCATGGATAGAAGCGCTATATAAATTACCATTACTATTTGTTTAAATTGTGTTTTACGACTATTCACTGTCCCAGAAAAAAGAGATGATCTTGTCCAGTTTCAAGCCACTACAGCGTGGCATCTCTATCTGCATGAACTGTAACAATACCAAAGTGATTCGTGCTGTTCACAAACTGCTCATGAGCCTGATGAGCATCTTCCCCACCGAGTCAGCCAATTGTTCTGTGGCCTCTAAGTATGAGGAGCTGGAGGCCCTCTACGCTTGTGTCAGCAAACTGATCTATGAAGGACTTACCAACTATGACAAGTTAGTTTCTGTTTGATATTCACATTTCGTTATAAAATTTACTTTATTTATTGTCCATTGCATTGTTTGTACCTCTGAATTAATGAGTTCTAGTTTGTTTCAATTCCAAAAGAAAAACAGCGAGGTTTAAAAAAATCAGTATGAACATTTTGCAAATTGTAGTCTGGTATAAATTCAATCTGAGAAATAAATTTTAAAAAAGATGTTTTCCTTATAAGCTAGCCTGGAGTCTTTGACATTCAATTGGAATTTCATTCCCTTCTCTGTTTTATTTGGTTTTAGCTAGACTTACTAACAGTTCCATTAACAAATACAGCAAGGAATACTTATGAATCTGTTGCAAATGTATACTATTGATGTCACAATTGTTAAAAAGGAAATTGGTTAATGTGTTATTTATTTTTAGAAGCAATGGTGGCAGCCCTTCTCTGTTCAGCACTTTGATGATCTTAAAGTCAGCTTGTGAGAACAACCAGTGTTACATTGACCGTCTCATCACCATTTTTATGAAAGTTCTTACAAAGATGACCCATGAACACCTGAAAAGCCAAGAGGCCGCAACCCAAGCCAACAGGACGCCTGGTCAGGCTGTTGCAGAGACAGACAAAGGTAGTTTGCATAATGCAGTGGATATTTAGCATACTTTAATAGCCACATATCTATTATAGTTGTCAGTTCATCATGAAATGAATATTGTTGCAGCATTAAATAATAGTCCACTTTGTTAGACCAGAATCTGATTCTTTTGTTAATTCAGAGTTTGTATGTGTTGGAAAGTTTAGTAAAATTTACTTCATTTACAAGTTTGAGAAATTTTGTGAATTTTGAAAAAAGCAGCGTTACAATATTTTAAACTCTTAACTATAGCATAACTATGTAATTAAGTTAAGAAGTCTTTAACTCCAGTGATGTATTTTTCCAAAATTATTTTATGTAGTTAACAAACTTGCACCATTTTTTTTGGACTATACACTACCAGACATTAAAATGTATCGCACATAGAAAAATAAACTGATTTGTATAGTTTGTGAAACGTTTAGGATTTTAGAATGTTTTTAACCCTGGAATTCTACCAGTTTGCACTGTTCAATACTTTTGTCTAGTATTGAATTTCCTGGATTTAAAGTTTGCCAGTATCCTTGTTTGTCTGTTGACCAGAGACCTACATGTTAGTCCTGCATTTATTGGTGGGCATAAACTGCATTACTTGGTGGCACCCTGAATTTCTTTTTAGTTGGCCTACCTTGTTGGACAAGTTAGATTTCAATGTTATTGTTACAAAACTTTCTGTTTTTTATGAAGGAGGATCCAGTGAGCTCTTGATTCTTAGCCTTGACCTTGTGAAGAACCGAGTTGGTGTGATGAGCCAAGAGATGAGGAAGTCTTTCATTGGTAACATACTGGCAGGTCTCATTGAACGCACTGGAGACTCGAAGGTCATGAGAGCTATTACTAAGATGGTGGAAGACTGGATTAAAAATAAGGTCAGTGAAGTCATTTTCATGAATGAGCAATGTATTTTGAAAATGTCTTTATACAATAACACTTTGTCTTTGTTTTTTGTTTTTTAAGTTTGTTCTTGCTATTAATAATTTGTGTCCTTATTTGATATATGCCCAATTTTTAGAACTTTAGATTTTATTTTAACAATTAATACTTATAAAGAAAGAAGTTTCACATGTTACAAGAAATATAATAACAAGTTTAGACTTTTTTTTTACTTTTTTTGTCAAGCTATTTTGAACATTTTTTATCTATACTTTTTAAAAAAAAAAACAGTCCACCATAGCTATCAACCAGTCGCCATCAACTAGGGAAAAATGCATTCTGCTGTCGAAGTTGATGAGCAACATTGAGAGACGTTTCCCGGCAGACATTGAACTCAACTCACAGTTTTTAGACTTGGTTCTCTTCATTTACAGGTGAGTTCCTCCTCAACAATTCTCGTAGTTTTCATCAAACAATATATCGCCATTATTTCTTTATTATGCATGTCTGTGGTGTTTAACTAGACACCTTTTGTAACAACCACTCATCAGGCTGATTTTTTAAATAAAACATTTGACAGGGATAAAGATTTAGAAAGATCAGATCTGACCACTAAGTTGGAGAATGCTTTCTTGGCTGGCCTGAGGTGTAACCAGCCTCTGATTAGACAAAAGTTTTTGGAGGTAAGAGAAGTTTATATTAGCATACAAGTCTCTGTACTAGCATACGAGTTTGCACTTGGAAATCATTTTTGTGTATTTATTTTGCTTTAAATGAACTGCTTATCATTTCACAGACAATGGAGGAAAGTATCCCAAGAAAATTATTTGATCGTCTTCTGTACATGATGTGTTCACAAAACTGGGAAAACATGGGCATTCATTTCTGGATCAAGCAAGCTCTTGAGGTAAATGCTTTAATTCATATCTTAACCTTTATACACTTATTCTTTACAGTTATAGAGAGATGTTTTTCTTTAATCTGTTGTTATTTTTTCTCATCCTTAGCTCCTCCTTGTTGTGTCTTTGAATACAACTTCAATCCAGAGTTCTTCCCCCATGAACCTGCTGCCAAGTGTTAGCTCTGTGATAACTTTAGCAGATTCACAAGAAAGAGCAGAGTTTGCTGCCCTGACAAGAGTTAAAGAGGAGCCAATGGATGTTGAGTCACTTGATTCAACTAAAGAAGAGGTGAAGTTTTATTATCTAAATACTATCAAACATCTTTCTCTCTCTCTAGAGTTTATGAAAATATGGGCTAACCATTTTGGATATTTCTATCCATTGCTAGACTATTTTCTTACATTTATATACATTGTAAACACATATAACAATAATCTCTTTCTTGACATCTTTGATGTGATTTCAGAGTGGAAAACTACATCATCGCTTTATCAAAAACCTTTAGTGAAAACTAACGTATAGAGCCACCATACGGATAAGAATATACATTAGATATTAATTCAGACGCACAATGTAACAAAGCTATTAAAAAAAGTCTATTTACACAAAAGAGGATTATAACTATTGTATTCAATAAGCTGCTTACATATGACGTGTAACACATGATATGATTACAAGATAAGTTGTACAAGGTTGTTGTTATTGCCACTTGCAATAGTTTTTTGATCCATTGTTTCTACCATCTTACAGGAAGATATGGACCTGGAGCTCAATTCAGATAGCAGTGAGGAAGTACAAAAAGTTGTTAAGAAAGAAACTGGCCATAGTCTGAAGACATTGTTATCTAGAGAAACCAAGTTTCTGGAAGCCTGCAGGGAAGTCAAGGTAGGATGCTGGGAGTAGTAGTAGTTCATATACTCCACTTAAACTACTTGTAAACTAGTACTGCTAGCCATCCACCCTTTTTATCTTTCACATTGGGAAATTATGTTTTTATGTTTTGTTCCAGACTCATCAGTACCTGACAGCATTATGCCAACTGGCTCACAACTCCACTGATCTGGCACACATTACCTGGCTGGATCTGTTTCCAAGAATATGGAAAATACTGACAGAAAAACAACAAGAGGTAAAATGTCACAGTTCGAGAGTAGGCCAACAAAGTTTTGGTGTACACAATATCAATACTTCATTAATTACTTCAAGCAGAATATATCAGTGGTCGTATTTACTTTGTATTTTTGAACTAATTTGTAAAATATTTTTTTGTTTTCTTTTCATCAGAGGATTAAAAAAGAGTTAGTGCCCTTTTTGACCAGTGGTTCTCATGTGAACCAAAGAGATTGTCATCCCAGTGCAGTGCACACCCTTGTAGAGGGCATAGCTCTGTGTGTCCCGCCCATCAACATCAAAGCTTGTGCTCTCAAGGTAACCAACACCCCCCACCAGCTCACTTTGTTCAATTAGCATGGAGAAATGTTTGTAAATTTTCATTAATGTTTGTTATTGTTTTTCTCTACAGTATTTGGCCAGGACTCACAATTTATGGCACAGAAGCTGTTTGCTGCTGGAGCATGCAGTCTTTGATAGTCCCTCCAATCTTCCAGTGGCTGCCAGATCAGTGGCCAATGAATATGATTTTGAGCCCCCAACAGTATTTCCTCATCAGGTTCTTTTAAAATTATTGATATAAGCTTATTCAGGTTTTTTTTCTTTCTATTGTAATTCAGGGTTCATTTCTTGTGGACAGAGCATTTTGCTCTATTGCAATTCAGGATTCATTTCTTGTGGACAGAGCTTTTTGCTCTATTGCAATTCAGGGTTCGTTTCTTGTGGACAGAGCTTTTTGCTCTATTGCAATTCAGAGTTCATTTCTTGTGGACAGAGCTGTTTGCTCTATTGCAATTCAGGGTTCATATGGTTTGGAAATGTTTGAGAAAACTGGCTTGATTTTGTACTTAAAAGACAAAAGAATGTGAAAAATACTGATTTAAAATATCTTTTTTTTCAATGTAGTTATATTAATAGTTTGTTAATAAAACTGCTATTTTGTTTTTTTTATCTTAAATAAGTAAGTTAAAAACATCAAAAAAATTTTTGTTAAAATTGGACTATGTATATAACTGACAGTAAACTTTAAGAAGTTTCACCCTTACCAGTGAAAATTGGTCTATAAACTTTTTTGTGTAAAGTTTGGTAAAAGTTAGTTAGTGGGATAGCTAATTAGTTAGTTAGACTATAGTATGTATATCTTAACAACATTGTCTGTCTTTAGGGACTATATTTGTGTGTACATGTGCAAATACTATAACAGGTTGGTTAATTATTTTATTTTTTTAGGAAACACTTGACTGCTTGTGTGAGTTGTATGAGCTCTTGCAAGAGGAAGATATGTTTGTCGGCTTGTGGCAGAAAAGAGCCCACTACCCAGAGACCAACACTGCACTGGCATATATGCAACATGGCTTCTTTGAACAAGCTCAGTCAACCTTTGAAGGGGTTAGTAAAAGTGTTTTTCATAATTTATTGTATTTGCATGACTGTGCCTTAAGACACTGCAAATATTCAATGTATTATTCATACACTAAAGTAACAAAAGTATTAAACAGGGGAATGTATTCCAGGTGATGTCTAAGATAAGAATGGATCACAACACAGCGCCAACACCAAGAGATGGATGGATGGAATTACGATTGATAGAGAACTGCTGGATTAAGTGAGTAGTTACTTTTGTTTTAAAGCTTTATTTCATTGCATTTAGAAATCCAGTTCTGAAAATTAAAACGGGTTTTCACTTTCAAAACCAGAATTCGGTATTCCGGTTTTCATTTAACATCCCCAGATCTATTATAGATCAAGGACATTTTTTAAAATATTTAAAGTAATTTAAACATTTGTTATAATTTACTGAATGCTCTAAGTTTACTGCTATGATTCTTTAGGCTTTTAGATTTTTATTTTTGAAAGTCAAATATAACCAATTTGATTGAACCTGTTTACAGGTTGTAATGTTGGTATTTTAATGTTTTGCTGTTTTGTGTTCTTAGGCTAGCTTAAACATACTTAAGAAACGTGATTATTTTCAACCATAACATTTTAATCAAAAGTCATGGCCGTCTGGGTCTTCAAGGTGAGTAACTATAATAATAAAACTCTAAACATTACACAGGTGTGCTAAGGAACTCAACCAATGGGATAGCTTGCTTGAATATGCCAACTCACGTGGTAATGTCATCCCCGAGTTGATCCTTGACTGTGCATGGAGAGTGCCAAACTGGCCACTCATGAAGGATGCATTAGGCAGAGTAAGTTCCCTAGCCAGTCTTATTAAAAATCTTTAGCTGTATTCTTTTTAAAAACTGAAACCATTTTTGTCCTGGCAAAAAGAAATTATGTATTCTAAAAATGTGTGTTGAAAAATTATGCTATGTATTAATTGAAATTGTGTGGTGAAAATCAATGCTATGTATTAATTGAAATGTTTAGTTTCCCAAACTGAAAAATCTCATTGATCAAACAGTCAGCGTGGGATGCTAAACTTGTTTATTCATTTGAAAAGTTGAGTTTGTTACACACAAATGAAATTTTAGCAAAATCTGGATCAGGTTGATGGCAACTTTAAACGGGAACTCCAGTGGAAGATCAATCTGTATCGAGGCTATCTGGCTATTTGCCACTCAGAGGAACACCATCTTAACTCTCAGCAAGTAAGTTCAAACCTGTGTTTCTGTCCAGTAATATTGTCAGCTTAAGCAGCAGTGCTACATTGGGGACATTAATTTGATTTTTTTTCGTCTCCACATTACACATTCACAAATTCCCCGGGTAACTTGTATATGTTTTATATCTTTATATCATACAATGTTTGTTGCATGTTGTCTAATAGCCCTGTACTTCTATTTTGGCTTTTGATTCCCAGCTTGAACGTCTTGTTGAAACCTGTGGTAACCAGGTCATCAAAGAATGGAGAAGACTCCCAAATATTGTTTCTCAGATACACGTCCAGTATCTGCAGGTCAGTGCTCAATTTTTTTTTCTAACCAGTTCAGCCCCCAAATAATTTTCACCAGAAAATAAATATGTCTGTAAAAAAAAAACAAATTATTCAGTATTTCTTCTTCTACTAACCAGGCTGCAGAGCTTGTGCAAAAAATATTAGGTACTAGTAGGCTGCTTCAAACAAAATATGTGCAATTTTTAGATTATTAGAAGGAAACAACTTTGTCTCATAAAATTTTGTATCAA
This sequence comes from Anisus vortex, assembly GCA_949126835.1. NCBI lineage: Eukaryota > Metazoa > Mollusca > Gastropoda > Planorbidae > Anisus > Anisus vortex. The sequence continues at coordinate 79,901,134 of OX421492.1, read as the reverse complement.
TTTTGTTTCCTTTTCTTTAAGGTGTTAACTTTCTTCTAAATCCTATTTGAATTTTTTTATTTAAAAACAATGTTGGTCAGCTATTTGCTGCAGTAATGTGTTTACAAGCCTAACAATTTCATTGTAACAGTAAACTATATTAATGTATTTATTCTATGTATTTCTAGGCAGCACAAATGATAATGGAGCTTCAGGAAGCTGCACAGATCAACCAAGGTTTACAACCAGCCAATCTGACACGTACCTCCAGTGTACATGATATGAAGGCTATTGTCAAAACTTGGAAGTAAGACACGCAGACACTTTGAATGAAAAAAAAAGACTATACTTTTCAGCAATTATCATTGTGTATAATAATTAAATAATGAGCTTTTATTAATATTTTTGTCTGTTATTAAATTAGCTTGAGGGGAGCTAACTCAGCTTGTGTTCATAATTATTCTATACAGAAATCGTCTGCCCATGATCTCAGATGATCTTTCCCATTGGAGTGATATTTTCACCTGGAGACAACATCATTATCAATTTATCATTCAGCATTATGAAAGCCAAGCTGCAGTCGATGCTGTGAGTGAAACAGAAATAAGTGTATTTATTTACGTCAGCTGCCGGCCTGTTATTGCTTACAATTATCATCACATTTCATTTACATACTGACTACATTGACACTGCTGTAAAGAAGTTTCTACATAAATTGTGTGGATTAAGTGATGCTCATATTATGTAGCAATTTAAGTTCATTAAAAAGAAAGACAAATAAAATGAAAGATAATTATTGTCAACTTTCAGAATACTAACTCAATGCTTGGAGTCCATGCCACGGCCCAATCAATCATACATTTTGGCAAGATTGCCAGAAAGCATGGACTTGTTAGTGTCAGCCTGGAAACCCTCAGCAGGTAGCATGTTGTTGTTGTTGTTTTTTTGTTTTTTTTATTAAGCCTGCACTGTATCTGTTCTTGTATTTCTTTTAAATCTTATTTTATTCTGGTCCTGAACTCACAATCTACTTTTTTTTTTTAAATATTGTTTTTGTATGTAAAACAGAATTCACAATATTACCAGTGTACCAGTTGTGGACTGCTTTCAAAAGGTCAGGCAACAGGTCAAGTGTTACATGCACATGGGAGGCTCTTTAAACAAGAGTGAATTCAATGAGGTAGGTCCAGCAACGTTCAGACTTATTGGATCCAGCTAGGCTTTGTTGAATCTGTCTAGTGTTGGAAACATAATCTATCCTGTAATGTAAATGTAGTTATATTGACATTTAGTTAACATTTTTAAAGACCAAGTGAAGAGCTTTTTCTCAAAGGGACGAGATTTGCATTAGCCTCATATGGAACTGACGTTTGAGAAAGGAAATAAATAAAACAAAACATGACGCTCTAAATCTATATTTAACCATTTTGTTAAAATTAAGAACCTGGAAAAGATTCAAAACATGTGGCAATAGATTCAAAACACGTGACAATATTCATTTTTCTAGTCAAAATCCTTTCTCTGACGTCACATGGCTACAAGATTTGGATTTTTTCTCCGCAAAAAAACTCACTTTTAAGTGCAAATATTGAACTAGATACTTAAAAATTATCTTTGATATTTTGTATAAATGATTTTTATTAACATTCAGATACTGAATACACTATTTACTATCAAAATCAAATGTTAACTCAATTTTGATAAAAAGCTTTTCACTTGGTCTTTAAATATAAATATATACCTTGTCATTGACAGTCTGTGATCAACTAAGTAAACTTAAAGACGGCATCATATTTTCATTTTGAGACATTTGTTTATATCCATACAACCTATGCAATAACCAAACAAAAAGTACACTCTGCGGCAGTGTGTTTTTTGTTGTAGTTTAAAATGTATTTTGTGGTGGCAAATGACATCCAGAACAAAGACATATTGAATCCTGTCAAATTTACACATTAGTAGAAGGACGTAATGATCAAAATAAATCTATATAGACTACAGGTCAAGATTTTGTTAAGATATTCACATGTGGGCATTAAACTAACCTGATACATAGTAAGTAAAGTACCCTTCGGACCAAAGTGATAATAAGGCCTGGTGAAGCAGCATTCACCAGTTTCTATGGCCACGACATACGTACATATATTTTTTACATATGATAAATGAGGTTTTGTAAATTAAAAATTAAGTTTTTGTTAATTTAAAGTTTTGATATGGTCACTGAGAACATGCTTACCTAAACAAAATGTTCTTATACAAGTCAGTTTCCTTAAAATGCATTAGAAAATTAACTCATTTGCTACTAACCTAGTTTCCAAAGACATCCCGGAAAATACTAGCCCAAGGGAAGGAACTCCGTATTAAATTTAGTAAATTATATTTTTATATTTTTTTTCAATGACTAAATATTCCCCAAAGTGAATAAAAATTACATCAAAAAATAGATAAATATATTAGTTTTCTGGAAATGCATACTTTTATACATAAAAAATGCCGAATTATCGGTAGAATCATTCGCTGAGTGTTGAGACCCTAGGATTTGGCTACTAAATATTTTCACTAGCCCTAGCGTCAAAGTCCGATAAAGTATAATAAAGCCCATAAATTGAGTTGTAATGGAAATTCATCTAAGTCTATATCTGCAGCATCCTTATTATCAGAACTGTTGTTAAATGCTATATTTGGAGGTATAGAGCTGTTGATAAATAAAGTAAAAAAATTAAAAGCGAAGGCTATAAAAAAAAGTATTACAAGACGAAAGGCCAGTGAAAACTACCCGTACTTTGAACGCGCAGCGCGAAAAAACGAAACTAGATAAAAACATCCGGTTTTTATTAACGAAACAGATTATATTCCTACTTTTTAAAAGCCATGCTTGCAGTATTAAAAAAAAACAGAACGCATGGCGAAAAATCAAGAAGCGACAATAGGTTAGTCACACACGGCCGCTTTAGGGCGCATAAGTACGGAGGGGGGTAGGTCGCATTGAGTCGCAGTAGTAGCAAATGAGTTAAATGAATTTTTTTTTACCACACGGCAGCAATCATCTGAAAAACATCAAATACTTTGAGTTCTTAGAGCTGAGACATACAAACATATTAATTCTTTAGATTTACAAAGACATTAGTTTCCACAACTTTAGGTTCTATTTATATCTTTGTCTTCTCAGGGCCTTGAAGTCATTGAGGTCACCAACTTAAAATTCTTTACCAAAGAAATGATGGCCGAGCTGTACGCCATGAAGGGCTACTTCCTTCAACACCTAAATCGCTCTGAGGAGGCCAACAAAGTCTTTGCCGCTGCAGTTCAGCTCCATGACTGTCTGGTCGCTGCCTGGGCTTTGTGGGGGGAATACCTGGAGGCATTGTTCACTAGAGACAGGTAATGGTCATTACTGACAGGTCGCTGCCTGGGCTTTTTGGGGGGAATACCTGGAGGCATTGTTCACTAGAGACAGGTAATGGTCATTACTGACACGTTTCTGCCTGGGGGAGGGGAATACCTGGAGGCATTGTTCAGTAGAGACAGGTAATGGTCATTACTGACACGTTCCTGCCTGGGGGAGGGGAATACCTGGAGGCATTGTTCACTAGAGACAGGTAATGGTCATTACTGACAGGTTTCTGCCTGGGTGAGGGGAATACCTGGAGGCATTGTTCACTAGAGACAGGTAATGGTCATTACTGACAGGTTTCTGCCTGGGGGAGGGGAATACCTGGAGGCATTGTTTAAAAATGTTTACTAGAGACAGGTAATGGTCATTACTGACAGGTCGCTGCCTGGGCTTTTTGGGGGGAATTCCTGGAGGCATTGTTCACTAGAGACAGGTAATGGTCATTACTGACTGTCATTAGAAACTGAGTATTAACATTTTTTCAGCTTTATTACATGGCTTCAGTTTATTTATATTTTGCACCTTTTTATTTTTTTCAATTGTAAAAATTTTATACAGTATTGGGATCACTTAAGACACACAAATATCTTGATTAGTAAAAATAAAATAGATTCACCATTTGATATAATATATTACATATGCAAACCAGTCCTAGTAACAAAAAATGTGAAAGAAAATGTTTAACAAAATTTAGCAAAAGATTTTTATATTTATTTAGCACACAAGCTATATTGCCCGGCGTCGCCCGGGTGAAAAAAAAAGGACTGTATAAGGTGCAGATAACAAATTTATAAACAACACTTAAAAGAAAGCTATAAATCTTATATTTAAATTATTATTTCTTTACTGAATACTTTTAGGAAAGCAAATAAATATTGTAATCGGGTTAAAAGATAGGCAAGTATTTTTATTTAACAAAATCTAAATTGCCTATAGATTTACAATCTCTTTTGTTTTAAAAAGTTTGAAAAAAAAATTGTCGAAAAAAAAAAAGTATAGTCTAAGTGGAGAATCGAACCCGGGTCGCCCGCATAGCAGTCCTCTACGTTTACCACTGAGCTATCGAAGACACATGTCCGATGTGAAAAATTATTAGACAGTATATAGGCCTAGGCATAAATAGGTCATTGACACAAACTCACGTGATTTCAATCGACCAATGGGGATCCGTATGGGGACAAACAGTCTCATTTTATATATATAGATATACAAATTATTTTTTTAAGTACTTTTGATCCTGTTCATCCAGATCATGTTGTTATGTTATTTTTTTTGTGCTCAAAATTATTTTGATGCACATCACTTGATCTTAAAAAAGTTTTGATTCACTTCATTGACAGGGTTATGGAACATGGTGAAGGGGCCACCATCTGCTATCTACATGCCTGTAGGTCTTCTGTTGAAGGCCATACTCGGAAGTATCTGGCCAAAGCTATTTGGTTGCTGACCTACGATGATGAAAACTTGACCATTGCTACAACACTAGATAAGTACCATCTTGGGATTCAAGCCATCCATTGGCTGCCCTGGTAAGTCCATGGTTTTTTAATTGCTACATTTCCTAACAATCAAATACTGTTCATAGTTTTTACCATAATTTTACCTTCTTATTTTCTACTTTCATCCAATTCATATAACTTTAGACTGCAATCTAAGGCTTCAAATATTAATACTAGGGTCAATAGGGTCATACAAATTTGTATGACATATACATAAAAACAATTTTGAAAATACATTAATAATAATCTACTTTAGAGCGTCTGTAATGTATAAGATAGGATTAGATTTATTTCATATCAATGATGTTTTGGAAATGGCTAAATACACTTTAGTATTCTGGCTACCCAGCTCTGATGGGTACCTGACCTTAGTGGGGGTAAAGTAAAGGCAGCTGTGCATAGTGCTGGCCACACAATCACGTAGTATGCCGTGGCCACCGAAACTGGTGAACGCTGCCTCACCGGCTCTATGGATCAATTTGGTCCGACGGGGTACTTTACTTGACTACTTTTAAATGAGTTTAGAAGTCTTACTTATATATTTGGTCGGTTTTTGCTTCATTTATTTGCTTTGTCCTATGTTGGGTAAAGTTAAGTTTAAAATCATCAATTAGCTTTATTTTTCTTAGCCTAGGGATTATATTTCTTAGTTGTATGTTAAATGCACTCTGAGCTTACATTATGTTTGTTGGCAGCACTGTACAAATATTATTATTATTTTTTTTTTTACTTGAACAGAGTGTTTCTAGTTAGCAAAGTGTGCCACAATAGAATCTTGCTTGTTAATTGTTAGTATACTTGAACCCTTCCTGTGTGCTTGCATAAAGTAAATTGTGTAAAACTTCTTGTGTTATTTAGGATTCCCCAGCTATTGACTTGCCTGGTTAGAAAAGAAGGTAAACTAATCATGAACCTCCTGACCACAGTTGGCCGCATGTATCCCCAGGCAGTTTACTTCCCTGTTAGGACTTTGTACTTCACCCTAAAGTTGGAACAGAGAGAAAGGCGTAAGTAGCAACACTTGCAAATATCAAAGACAAATGAATAGTGTGTACATTGGTTGAGTATAATGTTTTTTTTTATGTCTTCTTCTTGGGCTCTTAAGATAAAAAAGCTGACTTGAATAGAGCTGCCAGCACAACTACTGCAGGCAGCACCATAAACACCTCATCCAATGCCACAGTTGGCACACCTTTAGCACCAAGTACTACGGCTTCAGGAACAGCTTCGACTTCAGGCATAGCTCAGAGTCCATCTGTAAGTGATGGGCTTCTAGGATCCACTGTGACAGGTATTTCTTTTTGTATATACTTTATATATCGTGTTATAAAAACTAAAAAAGGCTTTCTGTATTGTGAAGACATTTTTTGAATGTTCAAACCAATTATATCTGCCACTTTTTTCTCATTTTGTTGTCAGTAGTTTGTTTGCATAAAAATTATCCGTAAAAAATTTATGTATATTGTTTTAGCTGATTTGATCATAGCATAGCTAATATAACTCTTTGTTGTTATAATTTGAACACTATTTTTACCAGACTTCCTGTCCAGCATACCTGCCAGCAACACTACCCCAACTCCATCTGGTGGCCAGACTCCCACCAGTCAGTTCAAGCCTGAGACACCAGGAAGTCACCCAGAGTCAGTTCCGATCAAAGCTCCAGATTCAATGTGGAGGTGTTCCAAGATCATAGCTGTTCAGAGAGAGACCCATCCCACTGTACTGACTACACTGGAGGGCATTGTTGAACAGGTTAGTGGATGAGTAACTTCATTTGTAACTGTTTAACTATTGCCATGGATAGTAAAAATAATTATGCAGCAATTATTGTAACAGGGAAATAGATAGTCTCTCGAGGCGTAAAATGCCGCCGCCTACACTGGTTAAAGGTATCAGATTCTGAAGGTCTAGTGTAAAAAAAAAAAGCAAAGTATTCCAGTTAGACCAATTTGATCTATTAGCCAATGAAGCGCCATTCACATATTTCTGTGGCCATAGCATAATATGTCATTTTGTGGCCAGCACAATGCCCAGCCGCCTTTATTTTGTCGCAACTAATGTCAGGTATCCATCCAAGCTGGTGGACTCAGGGACACCCACCTGACATTGGAACAAATCCTAGCCTTCGGGATTTAAACCTGGGACCTTCAATAAGCTAGCTGAGCATGCTGCTGTTAAGCCACCATGCCCCAAATAGGGCTCAAGTGCAGATTAAAACACCTGGTAATTTTCCACCTGGGTCTGATGAGAACCTGACATTAGTTTAGGAAAGAACAGGCTACTGGGCTTTTATCTGTTAGGAATCAGTTTAATTTAATAAGTGTATTTGTGACCCGTTCCCACAAAAGGTGACATAAGTGGTTTTTTCAACATTTTGAGCTATATATATGGTTTAAATGCAGCAATTATATGATTTATACGGTTTAAAAGGGCATTGAATAAGCTTTATTTTAATACCAAATTTATTATTATACGTCAATATTTCATTTTTCTATGACACTTACTATCCCTTAGAACTAGTCAGACAAAAAAACTAGAGTTTTGAGAAAAGGCGTTTTAAAGTTTATGTATTTGAAAATGTCTAAACTCCGTAGCAACCAGAGTCGTAATATCTATATTTACATACCAATTGAAAGGGCATTCAATTATCCTTTTAGTGGTATATACGATATTATTTTATAATAAAACTGAACAAAAAATATTCACATCTCAAAGAATTTAGCAGTGAAGCCATGGGTCTCCATTTTGTGAACTTTTCATAATCTCGAAAACGGAGAGCCTAATCGTTATCTCCTTGTATTCCAATAACCAATCAGCAACTTTGTTTTGGAAAAATATGGTATAGTAACCAATGATAAATTTAAAAGCAAATTTTCATTGGATAGAAAGAAAGAAATAGTTTATCCCGAACTTCAGGCTTAAATATTTTCTGGTTGGTTTCTATAAATAAATAGTGATGACAAGGAAATTCCAGAGAGTCTGCCCTTTTCAATGATATATAATGTTATGGGGTTCTGTCAAGGTTTAGGTACAAAACAATAGGTTAAATAAAGTCAAATTTTAGTGAACTTATGCTAAATTCTAAATTAAACGTTGATCAAAACAATTAATAAAAGTATTTTTAAGTAGAAAAAAATATAAAAAACATATAAATTATGATTTAGAAATGAATAACCTAGTATTTACAAAAATAAATAAAAAAATTCACCCCCACTACACAAAAACACTCGCAGCACAAATTCATATTTGCGACTTTCGTGAGAACAGGTCACATTTTAGCAAAATTGTTGCCTGAACAAACCAGGAAAACCAGTAACTTAAAAATTTTTTAAAACACTAATCAAAAGGCAAGACTAAACTCAAACCCCAGATAAGCGTAGGCCACAATAATCTTCTACAAAGAAGGATTGTCTGTAACATATAAGATAGCATGTTTTTTAACACTTTTTTGCAACGTCTTTTTACTTATATTTGAGAAACCTAAATATAAAAAAATTGAATTCTAATAAATGTAAAAAAAAGTATATATTTTGAATGTACTGAAAGGTAATTGCATTTAAAATTGAAGAATAACATGTTTGTCTCTAAAAAATTGTATAAATCTCTTGCAAAGCCTTACTGGTATAAGAGTAGGAGGAAGTTTTAGCTGAAGAGTTTGAGAAGATTCTGTAACGTTTTGATGATATATTTTGCATTGTACTAGTAGAGTCTTCATTGTTTATTTAGATGGTGTGGTTCAGAGAAAACTGGTACGAGGAAGTTCTACGTCAACTCAGGCAAGGTTTAGAGAAATGTTATGGTGTTGCTTTTGAAAACAGGGCATCAGGTGACTTGTCTTTATACATCAGCTTTTTTCCACAATTTTTTTCATGACCCAGTTATTTTTCTATTTAAGCTTCATGACCCACTAACATCTAAATCGCCTAAACCAGCTTAAAAGTAACATATATGACAGATATTTGAGGAATGTACCTAAAAATAAAGTTCACCTATTACAAAAATGTCCCGTTGAGGACCTAGAATTTCATCAATTCTTTTTGTGATCCAGTAATTTTGTACTACCGCTACCAGATCACTAACCCAGCATTGGGGAAACTCTTATCTATGTCATTATATTTTCAGTCTATGAGTATAATAATTCTATTTTTCACTGCTTGAGAACTATCAATACAGGACTATATTTAAAGAATTTAATGTCCTATGACAATCCTATGTCCAGTGACAGAAGCCACCATCACTCCACACACTCTGAGCTTTGTAAAGAAAATTGTCAGCACTTTTGGGGTGGGTGTGGAGAACATCACCAACACTGCCTCAACCATTGGTGGGGCTGCCTCAGAATCCCTTGCCAGGAGAGCACAGGCCACAGCCCAGGATCCTGTATTCCAGAAGATGAAGAGTCAGTTTACTACTGATTTTGATTTCAGGTAACGTTAACAACTTGACATATAAATTTACCTGTATAATCCATTTTTACATTTTTGTCAAGGAAGTAGTTTTTTTAGTCTTTCTTTTTTTGACACTCAATTAAATAGGTATGACTTGTTTGATGACTAAGCCATTAATATTTGTGTTCTTTGTATTAAAGTGTTCCTGGCTCAATGAAGCTTCATAATTTGATCAACAAACTGAAGAAATGGATCAAAATATTGGAAGCGAAAACCAAGTTATTCCCCAAGTAAGTCACCAGTTAGTTTTTAACATGCTATATGAAGTTTTTAGATACATTTTATTTGAATGGAAAAACCATTATCATATCATATTTCTCCTGATGATCTTATTACTTTATTTGTATCATATCTATACTGCTTTGTAGTGCTGTTTTGCATGTACCATGTTTATAACTTGTAGGCTAAGATCTCTAGTTTCAGTTAACCTGACAGTTTTTACTGAATTCTGTGGGCACTTTCTTAAGTTCATTAAAAAACATAAATCATTACTGAGTATTCTGTTCACTATGGCACCATATTACCTAACCCTCATTAAACTTAATGCCTTTGTAATGAAGCATGCTTGTCCTATAGTTGTAACACTGTGTTGCTCCTTTCATTCAGGTCTTTCTTGATAGAAGAGAAATGCAGTGTTCTGAGTAACTTCACAGCAAGTACAGCTGAGATAGAAATGCCTGGAGAATTTCTTCTACCCAAGGTATTTTTAATATCACAATTTATTTAACAAACACAAGTCTCTAAGGTGCAAAAGTTACAGAAATAAGTACAAATTGATTTTTCAGCCCACACTTAAAAATTGCCAACTAAGTGACTACTTGTGTAAGCTTTTAACTTTTATGGTTAAACAATTGATATTTTATTGACAAAAGTAAATGAAATCTTGTACAGAGTTCTGTATTTAACAGAATAACAGTTTGTTTATACATATTTATATATGTTTACTTTTTTCTTTTGCTAACAGCACAGTCATTACTATGTTAGAATAGCTAGGTTTATGCCTAGGGTGGAGATTGTTCAAAAGCATAACACTGGAGCAAGACGTCTGTACATCAGAGGTCAAAATGGCAAGGTATTTTATTTATTTCTATCAATAATAGAGGCTCTAACTTTATAAAGTTTCCTTTTTTTTTTTTTAAATAATCTGTAATGTACTGATTTGACTCAAGGCTAATTTTGATTATCTTAGATTTATTTAAAACTACTTGTGCATTCCAGGAATATCCTTATCTCATAGTGAATGATGGATGTTTGATAGAATCAAGGAGAGAGGAAAGAACTCTGCAGCTACTGAGGATGCTGAATCAGTTTTTGACCAAACAAAAGGTTCATACATTCATTTTCTTACCTGATATACTTTGTGGTCATCAACTTTCTCCAGTCTAGAGTATAGACTTGACAAACTAAATGTTAAGTAGATTTTTAAAATATTGTCGTACAATACAAGTGTGTTGGAAAATAAAATAATATTGACAAATATTCTATACTGTAAAAATTCAAAACAGCAAGTTACTATAACTATAAGCAGTTCAACTGGCTTTTGTGTAAATGTTTTGAGTTAACATACATTTTTCCCATTGCCAGGAAACAAGTCGTAGACTGTTGTACTTCACTGTACCAAGAGTTCTATCTGTATCTCCACAACTCAGGCTCATGGAAGATAACCCTGCATCTATCTCACTCTTAGACATTTACAAACAGGTAATACGAAGTTATTTTCACCATTTATAGGTTTGTGGTTTTGTATCATTTTGTTCTGCTTATATAGATTCAAAGAAAGGCAAAAACTATTTTTTTCAGGAAATAAATGTACTATATACCATATTTTTGTTTATCAAATTCAATTAATATTAAATGCAACTATTCATTTTCATTTGTTACATTTGATTATCATTTTTTTGTTAAACATAAGTTGTCATAATTTAAAATGTGTAAATATTTTTCTCTTTACTGTGCTTTACATTCTATGAAGAAACTTTAAAACTGATTTCTACTTGTGTCTGCAGCGAACCAGTAAGCGTGGCATTGAGCACGATGCTCCCATAGCACGCTACTATGAGCGACTGGCAACGGTTCAGGCTCGTGGATCTCAGGCTTCTCACCAGGTTCTGAGAGACATCCTCAAGGAGGTTCAAACCAACATGGTACCCCGGGGCTTGCTGAAAGAATGGGCTCTTAATACATTCCTTGATGCCACAGATTACTGGACTTTTAGAAAGACAGTAAGTTTTTATCTCCTATCTATTTAGTACAGAAACTGACATCCATAGATACTATAACATTTTATCTCCTACCTACTTAGTACAGAATCTGACATACATAGATACTATAACATTTTATCTCCTACCTATTTAGTACAGAAACTGACATCCATAGATACTATAACATTTTATCTCCTACCTACTTAGTACAGAAACTGACATCCATAGATACTATAACATTTTATCTCCTACCTACTTAGTACAGAAACTGACATCCATAGATACTATAACATTTTATCTCCTACCTACTTAGTACAGAAACTGACATCCATAGATACTATAACATTTTATCTCCTACCTACTTAGTACAGAAACTGACATCCATAGATACTATAACATTTCATCTCCTACCTACTTAGTACAGAAACTGACATCCATAGATACTATAACATTTTATCTCCTACCTACTTAGTACAGAATCTGACATCCATAGATACTATAACATTTTATCTCCTACCTACTTATTACAGGATCTGACATCCATAGATACTATAACATTTTATCTCCTACCTACTTAGTACAGAAACTGACATCCATAGATACTATAACATTTCATCTCCTACCTACTTAGTACACAAACTGACATCCATAGATACTATAACATTTTATCTCCTACCTACTTAGTACAGAAACTGACATCCATAGATACTATAACATTTCATCTCCTACCTACTTAGTACACAAACTGACATCCATAGATACTATAACATTTTATCTCCTACCTACTTAGTACAGAATCTGACATCCATAGATACTATAACATTTTATCTCCTACCTACTTAGTACATAAACTGACATCCATAGATACTATAACATTTCATCTCCTACCTACTTAGTACAGAAACTGACATCCATAGATACTATAACATTTTATCTCCTACCTACTTAGTACAGAAACTGACATCCATAGATACTATAACATTTCATCTCCTACCTACTTAGTACACAAACTGACATCCATAGATACTATAACATTTTATCTCCTACCTACTTAGTACAGAAACTGACATCCATAGATACTATAACATTTCATCTCCTACCTACTTAGTACACAAACTGACATCCATAGATACTATAACATTTTATCTCCTACCTACTTAGTACAGAATCTGACATCCATAGATACTATAACATTTTATCTCCTACCTACTTAGTACAGAATCTGACATCCATAGATACTATAACATTTTATCTCCTACCTACTTAGTACATAAACTGACATCCATAGATACTATAACATTTCATCTCCTACCTACTTAGTACAGAAACTGACATCCATAGATACTATAACATTTTATCTCCTACCTACTTAGTACAGAATCTGACATCCATAGATACTATAACATTTCATCTCCTACCTACTTAGTACACAAACTGACATCCATAGATACTATAACATTTTATCTCCTACCTACTTAGTGCACAAACTGACATCCATAGATACTATAACATTTTATCTCCTACCTACTTAGTACAGGATCTGACATCCATAGATACTATAACATTTTATCTCCTACCTACTTAGTACAGAAACTGACATCCATAGATACTATAACATTTTATCTCCTACCTACTTAGTACAGAATCTGACATCCATAGATACTATAACATTTTATCTCCTACCTACTTAGTACAGAAACTGACATCCATAGATACTATAACATTTCATCTCCTACCTACTTAGTACAGAATCTGACATCCATAGATACTATAACATTTTATCTCCTACCTACTTAGTACAGAAACTGACATCCATAGATACTATAACATTGCATCTCCTACCTACTTAGTACAGAATCTGACATCCATAGATACTATAACATTTTATCTCCTACCTACTTAGTACACAAACTGACATCCATAGATACTATAACATTTCATCTCCTACCTACTTAGTACAGAATCTGACATCCATAGATACTATAACATTTTATCTCCTACCTACTTAGTACACAAACTGACATCCATAGATACTATAACATTTCATCTCCTACCTACTTAGTACAGAATCTGACATCCATAGATACTATAACATTTTATCTCCTACCTACTTAGTACAGAAACTGACATCCATAGATACTATAACATTTTATCTCCTACCTACTTAGTACAGAATCTGACATCCATAGATACTATAACATTTTATCTCCTGCCTACTTAGTACACAAACTGACATCCATAGATACTATAACATTTTATCTCCTACCTACTTAGTGCACAAACTGACATCCATAGATACTATAACATTTTATCTCCTACCTACTTAGTACAGAAACTGACATCCATAGATACTATAACATTTTATCTCCTACCTACTTAGTACAGAATCTGACATCCATAGATACTATAACATTTTATCTCCTACCTACTTAGTACAGAAACTGACATCCATAGATACTATAACATTGCATCTCCTACCTACTTAGTACAGAATCTGACATCCATAGATACTATAACATTTTATCTCCTACCTACTTAGTACACAAACTGACATCCATAGATACTATAACATTTCATCTCCTACCTACTTAGTACAGAATCTGACATCCATAGATACTATAACATTGCATCTCCTACCTACTTAGTACAGAATCTGACATCCATAGATACTATAACATTTTATCTCCTACCTACTTAGTACACAAACTGACATCCATAGATACTATAACATTTCATCTCCTACCTACTTAGTACAGAATCTGACATCCATAGATACTATAACATTTTATCTCCTACCTACTTAGTACAGAAACTGACATCCATAGATACTATAACATTTTATCTCCTACCTACTTAGTACAGAATCTGACATCCATAGATACTATAACATTTTATCTCCTGCCTACTTAGTACACAAACTGACATCCATAGATACTATAACATTTTATCTCCTACCTACTTAGTGCACAAACTGACATCCATAGATACTATAACATTTTATCTCCTACCTACTTAGTACACAAACTGACATCCATAGATACTATAACATTTTATCTCCTACCTACTTAGTACACAAACTGACATCCATAGATACTATAACATTTTATCTGGATTTGACTTGTGTTAAATTCATATCTTACATAATAGTAATAAAAAAACATCTGGCCTGTGAAGCCTCTGGTCATGTGATAGATTCTTTTGTTACTTGTTCAGCCACTGATGCTATAACAAAGCTTCTTGTTTTCACAGCTGACCATTCAACTGGCCTTGATGGGTTTGGCTGAGTTTGTCTTCCACTTGACCAGGATGAACCCAGATCAGATGTACCTGCATCAAGACTGTGGCTATCTGAGCATTTCATTCTTTAAGTTTGACATTGATGATCAGACAGGTCAGTGAAGAAATTCAGTTTAATTGTTAATTAATTTCTCACTAGATCAATTTATCTGATAAGGCAGGTTTCACAATAAGGTTTTTAAAAGTTCCCTTTTTAAACAAAATATATATTTTAAGCTTTGTCACTGTATTATATATCATTTTAAAGCCTAGAAACTGAGGAATCTGAATATGAAGGTTAGAAAGTCAGCCGACTTTCCAATGTTTTATAATTAATAATTTTAAGATCGGGAAATTCCGTCTGGCACAGTTTAGCCGGCGCAAAAAAATACATGAGACTAAACAGCTGCAAAATATTATAAAAACGTACAATATTGTGTTTTTTAAATATTTTTATGAAAAATAAACTTATAATACTTGAAATATCATCATTTGTGTTGTGTTTTGTTATTAATTTCACAAATAAACTAATAATTTGGCATCCTTAGGTCATTAGGCCTAGGATATGTGGTACCGGAAAAATAAACAACATGGCGGCCATTTTTTACTTAAAACGTGGTTTTAGCGAAAATCATGGAGAGATATTATTTTTATGTTTAAACAATTACTGTTCGCATAAATTTAGTTTTAAAACATTTAATAATATTGAAAATCGTATACAAGAACTTAGAAATAAAAAAAGAAATGCGTAAATAGCGTTTTACTGTAAATTATCGATAACGGCCGAGCCTGCGGTCCTCGGCGGTGTAACGAAACCCTAATGGCAACATAACAGACAGACACGGGTAAAATAATTATATTAAATCCAAAAACGCATTTTTAAAGTAAAAAAAACGCGTCAAATAGAACAAAACGGCTATCCGATTGGATTTATATTTTAAAATTCACTCGAGCGCATTTTAAAATTAATGAAAAATCGATTCAACTTTTTCGGTACCACGTAAGGTTCTCTTGACAGAGCAAGTTTTTGTGATGTACACCCGATGATTTTTAGCAAATAAAATAAAATTTGAGGCTGAATATTTAAAAATAATGCCGTTTTTATGAATTAATATATATTTGGATTAAATTTGGAGAGTTTTAGAAATCTACAATGACTTATCTATTTTTAGTTCGAGTTTTAGGCCTAGCCTAGGGAATAAAGAAAAAATTCCAGACGCTGTGTAAAAAAACTAAGAGATTTGAAAAATTGTTTTAAAAAAAAATAAACATATGTAACGACTTTCATTGCAAGTATAGCATATTATAACATATGCATGAATGAAAAACATCCAGAAATAGCGTTAATTTTGCTTTTTAATACTTTTACTTAAAGCTTTTCAAGTAGGTACAAAAAAAGGGGAAATGGGATCTGCATGCTTTGTTACGTTACACTGCATAAAAAATATAATAAACAACACTAAAATAAAATAAAAACTCACAATATTGATTTTGCTGATACTTTTATTACATATAAACACAAACAAGTAAAGAAAACAACATTTTGTACATACATTTTTTTTTCTTCAAATATTCAAAAAAAGTTGACCATTTGGTGGCCATTTTGTGAAACCTGCCATAAGTTTCATTATTGTTCACTAGATAGTGAGGCTATAACTTACATCTTGATAGTAATTTGCATTCTGGAATCAAATATTTTTTTTACTTCATATTAGCAAGAAATGAAGCATTTAAATGAATGTTTACATTAACATACAGCTTAGTACTAGCATCGACCTTGATTTAGAAATTTATGAAATATTTATAAGGTTACAAAATAATTTTTAAAATGCAGTGTTTTCTTTGTTTATATGGCCATAGCGATTTATGACCCTTTGAATTGTTGTATAATTGTTGCACATTTTAAGCAGTTTAAATGTAAGTCCTAAACTCTCTATAAATAGAAAATGTCATCACATATACTTTATGCTTAATTTTGTGTGTGCAGGTGACCTAGATGCTAATAGACCAGTTCCATTCCGTCTGACGCCCAACATTGCAGAGTTCCTGACATACACAGGTGTGATTGGCCCTCTAACAGCTGCCATGGTGGCCACTGCTCGCTGTCTGGTCCAGCCTCAGTACAAGCTACCTTCATTCCTGAGGACAATTCTACGAGACGAGTACATTACTTGGCACAAGAAGGTGTGTATGTGGGCTTTTGGAGCAGACAATTTTTAATGAGAGCTCTTCTCGGATTCCACGCCTATCAAATATTTCTCAGTTCCAGCTTTATTCCCAGCTCAGAAAAATTAATCTATCATAAAAGTTTTAAATTTGGAAGTTCATGAGCAACAAAACAGTAGAAAATGTAAATCTGTATTTTAGGCTCATTGGAAACAATTCAGATAAGTAAAAGAAAAATAGTTTTAAATGATATTGTTCTATAATATTTTTATTCAGTTTTTTTTTTTTTGCAGTAAGAATTTTTTCACCAGCTCCAGCTATTTAACTAGTACAATAGTGGCAATGGGCAATAACATTAAAAAACTGCTCATACAAGTTGATTGCAATTTTTAAGTGCATATGATAAAGAATAATTGAATAATAGCCAACAGCTTACCCTTTGCTCTGCCATGATCAGGAATATTTCTTATAAA
Source organism: Anisus vortex (assembly GCA_949126835.1). Classification (NCBI taxonomy): domain Eukaryota; kingdom Metazoa; phylum Mollusca; class Gastropoda; family Planorbidae; genus Anisus; species Anisus vortex. Next base: position 79,883,698 of record OX421492.1, on the reverse strand, counting down.
AATGTATGGAAAAGCTGTTTTATAATTTCAATGTTTAAAGATTATCATAATTGTGATTTTTTTAAATTAGTATTCTCATGGCAAACTTTTGGGTATTTGTTTCTCTTGTTAGAAAATGGAAGAAACAAATCCAACTGAAGAACCACCAGATATGGAAGGAGAGCAATTAGTGACTCTGGTGAATAAAGCTGTGTCTGCCATCACTACTAGAGTTCAAAGTGAGTTGTTGGTTTTAATGTTGCCTTACAATATCTTTTAAAGTAATAGCGGCTGGGGATGTAAGATAATAAGACAAAGGCAAATGAATCTATTTTTAGTTTGGTTTAAATATAAGAAACAAATACACACACCAAAGATTTATTATTAAATCTAGATGAAGTTTTCAGCATTGTCTGGAAAACTAAATGGTTCATATAATATGTGTTTTACATAGTGGATAACACAAAGTCCATGCTAGCGCAAAATTAAATATAAAATTACAGAGGTATTTTTATTTCTTTTCACTAAACATTAATTTTGATTATTGTAAATTGTTCAGAAATCTATTTCCTTCAGGTTGATTAAAACTGTTTTGTTGAAACTTTTCATGGTGGTAATTTCCTAAAACATTTTCCAATGTATGTTTCAGATCTGGCATCGTTTGAAGGCGCAGAGAGCAGGGTGAACACATTGGTAATAGCAGCCACCAACACGGACAACTTGTGTCGCATGGACCCAGCTTGGCACCCTTGGCTTTAAAGAGCTCCTACAATCTTATCGATACTCATGTCAGGTTTATGCTAATCTATGGAATCAAAACATTTCAATGTCATTTAAATGTTTCTCGAGTCAGTTTTGGTTGTTGTGTAAACGGTAGATTTAGTCTGAAGATTACAAATGTAAACTTACCTTTTTCTATTTTTGTACTACATAATTATTCTTTTTTTTTATTACATTTTTTTTATTGTCATTATTCTTTTTTAAATGCTTTGACAGTTAACTGTGTGTACTGCAACAGACTTTGCTTGTATCATTGTTTAAACTATATGTTGTTTTTATTGAAATTTAGATTATAAACCATTGTTTTGTCATTGAATGTTTGATAAGTATTATAATGGATCAATTTGTTTGTATATATTGAACAATTACACAATTTTACAACAAGGTGTAGAAATTGATGACCTTTACTTGTGTTAATTATTCAAATGCTACTACCAAGCTATTTTACCAGTGTCTTTTTACTGTCGTGTTAATAGAATGAAGCTTGTAAGAGTTACATCTGTCTGGCTGATCTACTACAGTTTGAATCTCTTCTGTACAGATGAAAACAAGAAATAAAGTCATTCTCATTTGCTAATCTTCTCCATCATTGTTGCCTGATATACTCAATCTGGGCTTTGCAAATGTTATAAAATCATACTTTAGCTGGACATATCGACTTAAAAAAAACGGTGTGGTAGTACCATATAATTATAATATATATTATTGCATCAGCAAATACTTTTGGAAATTTTGTATGGCCTTTGTTTTCACTTCCTCAAATTGACTTTTTTTTTTTACAGAAAATTTTTATTTTGAAAGTAAAGTGTTGAATGCTTGTGCCTTGAATTTCATCATGAGTTTAATGTGTCTGAGCTTAATTTAATTGCATGACACCAATCTTTTAAGTTATTTTCCATCTTTATGAAAGAAAATGAAAATTTATTATTTCACACATCTTTAAACCAGATGTTACAATGATTTTAGTCATGACAGTTGGTAAGGTTGGAGTATAAAACAGTCTCCAAATGTTGCTGTAACCAATTTATTTGTTTGTATTTGTTGAATACTTGTTTGAAATAAACTTGGGAAACATTTTTATTTGTGACTAAAAAGTATTTGTGGTTAATATGCTCATCTTGATGCTACAGTTTAAGTATAACTACTAAGTAATAAAAGATCCTATGGGGTGGCAATGCATTTGGCTTGATATACTGAAGGTCCTGTGTTTAAATCCCAGTGAAGGCTAGGATTCGTTCACAGGTTTGTATGGGAGAGTTCCTGAGTTTACCAAGATCTGATGGGTACCATACAGTAGTTAAGTATTGGCAGGTAGTTTTGCAAGGGCCACAAAAAACTTGGATCAAAATGTTTGACAGGATTACCGTATGTTACTTTTTGTAATAATATATTTAATAAAATGTTTTAAAAAAAGTAACAGTTACAACTTGTATTGATAGTTGCATAATATGATATAATCTGAATAAAATAAACAAACAAAAAATGCAATTTATGAAACTTTATTTTCTTAATATTTAAAGAACATTTTTTGGTTTCATATAGAATAGATGAAAAAAAATGGAAAAAAACTATCAAAGAAAAAGCACAAAAGAAATGAGATTTTCTTTAATTTGTCAGATCCAAAGAAACAAGTAATCAGACCCATAACTGCAATACTTTTCACATATTGGCCAACAAAGGAAAAATTAAAGAGAAACAAATTAAAGAACGTCAAAGAATTAGTAATGTCTTAGTTGAAATATGAATAGTTCAACACAAAATGTATGTAATTGTTAATTACATTCACAAAAATAGTTTTGTTACAAGTTATGTACACAAATAATGAATGATAAAAACAATTCTTTTATCAGAGACATTCATTCTTTAAATTCTTTATTATTTTGATTGACCACCTGAAAATAACTGTTCTAGTGAACTTCTAACAGCCATCATTGTACTCCTCAGTTGAAGTAAGAGTAAGAACTCTTATATGATAAAGCTGAATTTGTACTTTGAGCAAAATTTTAGCTACTAAAAACACTCAAATTGTGTAAATATGAATGAATGATATATTTAGGACAGTGAAGTTACGCATGAAGTTAAAACGTGTTAAACTCAGGTTGACAAATATTAAATTATATATAGAAATCACCTCTTTCATGTAAGTGTCCTAAACATTTTTAGGTCTTAAAAAATTTAAACTCACAACCCACCAAATCTGAAAGACATATACAGGAAACAGGGCAGGGAGAGGGAGGATGGGGGAAGTACAAGTAGGCCATTCAATCACAGAGCAACCAAATTATGACATGGAATGACAAGGATATGTGTGATCTTGTGATCATATGAAATATTTCAAACTGTTTAAGGCTTTGGCTAACAAGTATGGTAAGAAAACAACAGCTGGTGAATATTTCTTGTACATCAGATAAACATGAACTTAACAATATGTAAGGGGAAAAAAATGAATGGAGAAAAAAATACTTTTTACATTTTCTGAACTGAAATAGACAAAAATGTTTTAGATGTTGTACAAGAGTCCTTGTTTGAAAACTTAAATGTAGTCATATGGGTTCTATTGTATACTATTTCTGATTGTTTAAACAGTTGACTGATATATACACACAATGTCTACATACTTAATTCAGTGAAAATGTAATCTTCACCAAATTAGCTACACAATTATTGTAATAATAATGGAACAAATTGTTGGAGAAATTTATCCTTTTTATAATACCGTAGTACTACTCATTCACCTAAATTGAAGTAAAAATCAAAGTATTCAATTGTTTACTAAGAGACCTTATTTTTCTAACTTACAATAAATAACTTTAAAAAAGTAACCATGAAATCAACTGTTTAGTGAATAGACCTGTATTCATGTCATAGAGAATAAAACATTTAATTCTCATCAACCAAGAAAAATTAAAAGAAACAAGCAAAGAAAATGTTGAAAAAAAAATAAAAATTCAGAAACTAATTTTCCAAAAAGGTACAAAATTCAGTGTTACGGGACGGATTCAATACCATTGTGTAAGATGACCAGAAATCTGTTTACAATAGCAATAATACGGTTTCATCTAGATTAGACTTTTTTTTTTTGCTATATCAGAGATTGATCGTCAGTCTAATTTTGGTTTTGTCTTTATCAAATGAACAAACAGTAAAAGAAAGAAAAAGCAAAATTCTTCGCAAATTAAAATGGATTCCAGTATTAAAACATATTAATAAAAAATATTAACAGCGTGGATTTTTTTCTCTCAATTTTATATACATATTGTCTCAATGTGCCATGGTAAATCTGCTCACGCAAAAAAATAAAATACAAGTCTATACACTTTTATATTTATAGTATTCATTTAAACCAAACAAAAAAAAGTGTTAATAGAGAAACAGAGAGGGGAGGTAAAAAAGACAAAGATGCAATACCTAGGCAAGAAAAGTTACATTTCTGCTCTTTGTACATCTTTTCTTCTTTGAACTTTAAAAAATTATAAAACAGAGGTTTACAGAAAACAATCATAATGATAATTGTGAGAAATTAAAGACAACAACTTTTTAGTATAACGGTCACCATATCTATAACTGATATTTTCTTTAAATATTTATCAGTGGCAGTCTTTGCTCTAATCATTCCCATCATCAAATGTTTAATTGATAGATCTAGACACATTTTTTAAATAAATGTAGCTTAAAAATACAAACTTTTTCAGGTTTAGAAATGATTACTACTTGCAAATAAGTTTTTTGTAAAGATGACAAAGACATTGCTTCAAATGCAGAAAGAGTTACACCATTTAGAGTAACATGTGCATTATATGCACAGGTATAGAGCCATTCCAAAAAACAGTGAAATTCTACCATTATCTGATATAAAATCAATTCAATTAATACCCACCAGCATGTTACAGTTACACTGTAATGAATACATTTAAAGCATTGTTTATGTTTCATCTGCTGTAACAATGAGTGCAATTTTTGTTTTGTGCTAGATTTCAGAGACTTAGAAGTCAATGTTATTCTTAATATTACTTAACAATTTGCTTGAAAAGGTTTTTTTTGGTTCAGAATTAATAAATGCAACAAACAATGCAGAAAAGTTTGGAAATCTTTCCATACATCATAAAAACACAAAAAAACAAATCCAAATAAAGTTATTTTTAAAATGAGTACCCTACTTATTGTGCTTTACGAAACAAAATGAAGGTCGTGTAAAAAAACAAAACAAAAACAAATTTGATTTGAACGACATCACAAATTAGCAATCTGATGCGCCTCGAGATATCTGCAACATCAAGAGATGATTAAAAATGTAACTTAGAAAAACCCAGAATGAAGTAATTAAAACAAAATGTTGGCAATCATATTAATTTAAAAGGATGATCCAATAAAATACTTTCTGTTTTTGATAACCATATTTTTTTTTTTTTCTTTTCTCTCCTCATGTGATCTTTCCCAATTAGTATGAAAATAAAGTGTTTTTGAAACAACTGTAAATCATCATTGTTAAATGAAACTAAAAGTTTCACCATGAGACATGTCCAAGAGCATTATTTTGCTAATGAAAAAAAAACTGACCATTATTTGTGCACAGAGGGTAGCAAGCCACCCCCTTGAGCTGACATGAGAAAAAATTGTCATTCAGCCCCAGACAAGGCTACAGTGGTGCAGAAGGGCTTGAATTGGATTCGTGTGATGTTCCGTCACTGTAAAAGTCTTGTTCCTCTGTGATCATTTTGTATCTTCTTGAAGTGTTGCCGGAATAATGCCTGACCCCTGGCTGGATCATACTTGGGTGATACAAAGCATGACGCTTGGCATGTTTTTTCAAATGGTCACTGCGCATGAATCTTTTGTCACACATTGGGCACTTGAAATTTTTCTCTCCTATGTAAAAAAAATAAATGCATATTATAACTAGATAAATATTGAATAAACTATATATACAATTCTTAAATGGTTTAACAAATAAATATTCCCTATTGATTCTGTATAGTCAAGATATTCAATTACCTGTATGTGTACGTTTATGTCGAGTAAGCTCATCGGATCTAGCAAAGCGTTTTTCACAGCCATCCCAGTTACACTCAAATGGTCGTTCCCCTGTTAAAAAAAAAAAAAGGAAATTTTGTATTTTCCAAAAAATCAAGAGAAAGAAGTATTTACAGACATGAGACAATATATTCTAGGACACATCCAACCAGGGTTGGCCCTAGGGTTGCTGGCACACTAGGAAAGACTAGTGATAGTGAACATTGGTACTGTTGGGTACCTAAGCACAAAAAATTTGAAAAGTGACTTTCTTTTTTTAATTCTCTATCTTTATTTATAAATAGGTCATTTTGTCAAAATATTTTTATATAATTTTTTTTCTTTATTTGGAACTTCCTTAATAGGGTTCCTATGGATCAGCATTGTCTGACGGGATGCTTTACTCTTACTTAATGGCGCCCCGGTACCTTGAGCAAATTATTTTCAGTAACAAGTAGGTCTACTAGTCCTACTAGTACTTGAAATTTATACCACTGATCACTGAGATTGAGCCCAGAAATATTGCATACAATGTTGTGGCAAAGTATTCAGTAACATAGTGCTGTGTATTGCATACAATGTTGTGGCAAAGTGTTCAGTAACATAGTGCTGTGTATTGCATACAATGTTGTGGCAAAGTGTTCAGTAACATAGTGCTGTGTATTGCATAGAATGTTGTGGCAAAGTGTTCAGTAACATAGTGCTGTGTATTGCATACAATGCTAATGTTTAGTATACATTGAAATAATAGGTTATTTATATCTTTAAGGATCAATGTATATGAAGAATAATCTTTGAAAGCATTAAAAGAAAGAAAGACCTTTGATCACAATTTGGTTTTGTGAAAGATATGTCTAAATAAAACTGTGTTCTAAGGGCATGTTGATCTAGTGACCTGGGGGGTGGGGGGGGGGGTGCATTGCCATACCAAAAGTTTAAGCCATAATCATACTAATAAAAAAAAGGAAGAATTTTTCTCTCAGATGGTTTCAAAGATTACTTTTTTTATTTGTTGTAACTAAATGAAAAACTGATAGCAATATTTATTTCAAATTACTTTTCTATTCTTTTTTTTCAGTAAAAATAATAATAATTATACTTTTAAAATTATTAATCTATAGCATTCTTTTCATTGTAGTTTATAAAAAGTTTTAATGTAGCTATAGGCGTATTTTATTCCCGGACAATTTAGCTTGTTACTGAATAATTTTAAAAAAAAAACACCTTGAGTCTTGGAGGGAGTGGTGATGTGAACACAATAATTCAATATATAAAATAAATGTCTTTAATGAGCAAAAGGGTCTAAGGCAAATTAAAGACAATTCCATCATGGGTGAGAATGAACTAATGCCCACGAGAACATGAGTGAAACATTACCCTGTAGCTTCCCTCTCTTGACATAAAGAGATACAGCTGGCTGCTAGCTTCACGCCTAGTTGTAGTGCTGGGGATTATTTTTTTTATACCTAGCAGGCCGTTCTAGTTGGAACCATCCAAACTAACAAAGAACAAACTCCCCCTAAACTATTTATAGAGCCAGGTAAGGTAGCACAGCTGATTTAAATACAGGTGAAAAGAAAAAGGGGGAGGGGTTAAAAAAAAGCCAGTCTGTACATGACAGTGTCGGATAGATAGATATTTAGATCAAACCCGGAGACCTCATCAAAATGTCAATTAAACATAGATCCTCCGTATGTCACACTAAAAAAATAAGTTGTTTGCAAAGTAGCAAGTGAGCTAGGCCTCTCTCCTTACTATTATATTTAATATTTGTGTTTAAGTATGATATAAATACTAACCACATGAACAGTCTTATGTCATTACCCGGGCACTACGAGTGTGTTTCAACATGTAGGCCTAGTACATTTCAGCGAAAATATCGCTGATTTGTTATAGGCTTACATATTATATGTTGCATCATGTGCTGCAATGTTATAAGTTATAGAATTATATTAAAGTTTGATATTTTTAGAGCATTGCGAATGATTACAACTTACAACGCAAAAACACCATTTTAATGAAAGACTGATATTAATTATATAGAATATAGATAGGCCTACTGTCTTAACTATAAATATACCCAATCTAATGAATAAGTCTACTACATGCCTACGTTTATTAGTTTTAAAAAAAATATTTAATTGATTTAATAGAAAATCTATTATTGATTTCATATAAATAGTATTGTCTACTGTTCCCGTCAACTATGTTAACTGCGTATATGCGAAAACGTCGACTAAACGTTGAAAGATGTAGACTCTATAGTAGGCCTACATTGACTACTAGACTCTTTGTTCGCTCGCAGACGCTACTTTACTTGGGTAGTCTATGCCGACACACACACAATAAAAACTCTTTGTCCAAGAGTTACGTTTGACACACAAAAATGTGACGTAAAACGCAAACACTGGCCGACGCCCACCCAAGGTCAACCCATAAAACAAAAATATGTTATGAATAAAAAAAAAAAAAAAAGAAGAGTCTGGGGAAGGGCGGGAACTTTTCAACGACGCGGAGTACGTCGTCGCGGGTCCGGAAGTAGCTGTCGTCATGATCCAGGTCATGCTGTGTAATGTTTACCTACGTAATATGTAAACAATATCTATACACACAGTATATAGGCATGACCTATAATATTATAGGATAGGGCAAACTATGTCAATAATAACAATGAAATAAACTGCATTGCACAAGATACAGCTGACCATACGCATAATAATACAATGAAACCCGTATAAATAACTTATCAGAAAGTAATAAATAATAATAAAAAAAGGGTCGGATAGCCTATATACATGTAATATGTGAAATTTCTACAGTAAACTTTTACATCACTAGCATTAGCATTTGGACAAATTAATTAAAATGATTTGCCTACTTTGTTTAATATAAGGCCTATAGTCGTATAGATATCTTATAGATATGTGACCTAATATTTGTAATTAGCAGGTGTGAATATCTCCTTTTTTTCCCCCAAATCTTTAGGCATATGATATCAATCAGCCTATATATATATATATTCTATAAACCAGTAAGACAGAGCTCAATTGTTGTTTTGTCCCTGAATTTTGAGGAATAATAAATATAATTCATAAAATAGATTGAATAGAATAGAAAAAGAGATTACGCATTGATGAATTAAAATAAATGAAAAATGTTTTCAGATATATTACACCATTCTTTCAACACTCTATCCTAGACTATAATATCTATACTAGACCTATGCATAAATAGTAAGAGAAAGGCAGTACATATTAATTAAAGAAGAAAAAACTGTCAACAGACAACCAGTGTCGCCTCTTTAGCTTTGGGCACATCCTATTACCCTTCCATGTGAATATCATAGTCCTGATTTTATAATATTCTGGAAATATCCACAATTGATGGGCATTAGTTATATTTAACAGTTTAAACTCTTACTATGTCACTATGTAATATGTATAGTTAAGTTAGGGTTACCATGCGTCCGGGTTTCCAAGGACATGTCCTCTATTTAGGGCCCTGTCCGGGCGGCTTTCCAGAAATAAGGCTTTTGTCCTGTTTTTTTGCCCATTCGTTCCCAATCGATACATTCTTATTTACTTTTCTCTGTTACTGTTATATACTATAATTATAATGCCTTAGTAACCTTACCATTGAGTATGATTAAGCTAAATATTGCTGGAACGCATGTTTAATTATTATTCACGGAACAGAGATTACAAAATAGTAAGTAAGTAAGTAAAGTACCAGCCAGACCGCGCTGATCCATAGGTCCGATGAAGCAGCGTTTACCAGTTTCTGTGGCCATGGCATACTAGATGATTGTGTGGCCAGCACTATGCACAGTCGCCTTTACTTTACTCCAACCAAGGTTAGGCACCCAAGAGAGGTGGGTAGACTCAGGGACATCCTCCAGACCCGGGAAAAAATCCTAGCCTGCACAAGGATTCGAACCCGGGACCTTCGGCTCGCCAGTCAAACGTGCTTCCGCTCGGCTACCATGCCCCCAGATTACAAAATAGTTTTATAATATTATTATTATTATTCTGGACCATGAACTTAATGCGCGCTCTAGCAATATTTAGCTCAATGGTAAGGTTACTAGGGTAACCATCTGGGTTTTAGGTTCGGATGCCGGTAATGCGCGTTAATAATAATTAATTTATTAAATAATTTGATTTTTAAAATGCTGAAACGTAAGTGTTCATTTACAGACGCACTGAAAGCCTAATACACAGGTTTTCGTGAAGGGTGATATGAATCATTGGCGTAACCCTAGAAACCGGCTACAGACTGGTAATCGGATTTGATGAACATTTTATGTGTCCTCTTTTCCATCTGAGCACTTATTTAGGTTAAGTACACTTTGGACCAAATTGATCAAAGCGCTGGGGACCAGTTTCTGGGTCTACAGCATACAAGGGAATTGTGTGGCCAGCACAATGCCCTGCTGCCTTAACTTTACCCAACTAATGTCAGGTACCCAACAGAGCTGGGGAGACTCCCTCCAGTCCCGCAAACAAATCCTAGCCTTCACCAGGTTTTGAACCCAGAGGCTTCTGTGTATATGGCAGCTGAATAAAAGCCAAAGTAATTTGAATGATACTAGAATAACCCTGGCTCTGACTGGTATATATCATAAATGACATAAAGTCTTAAAAGTCTAAACTCTACTAGCTAAACATGATAATATAATCTACTATATTAGACTATACACAAATTTAAACCTTTAACTTTGTAAATTATATACTAAATTATAGTTAATGCAGTCCAGTTCATCTAGCAATATAGACATAGTAATAGTTAAAATAGGACCTATATACTACTAACTAGTAACTAGAAGGTTTTTAATTATGATATTATTAATTGTGAATAAATGTAAATGTAGGCTTAAACCGTGAAAGTTAAATTTGTAATCAGACAAATGAAATCATTTCATTTACAGGAAAACAATCCTTTATTATTAGCCAACAAAGACGACAAAGTAGGCTACTCTATAAGACTATAAGTTACTATAAGTTCTATAACCTATATTCTTCACTGAGGACAACGCCCACTTCTGACAGCTGGTTGTAGTTTCCCGCTTCAATCATATTCAATGCAAAGAAAATATATTGATTTTGATCGACAAGTGTCACAAGAACCCACTTTGGACCACCATTTAAAAATATGTAATATTGTAAATTAATACAAGCAAACGTATTTGATTAATGACAATTGAAAGTATAGATCATAGACTCTAGATCCAGTATCATTTAGTATGGTTTTTTAATCTTAAGCAACGCGATGTTCAGAGCACAGCACAAGGCTCGGCTCTAAAGCCAAACAAAGAAAATGGCGCGTCTGATGAAAATAGAAATAGGGGTCATCGACAAGACACATCGATCTTACCTGTGTGAGTTCGTATGTGAGATTTCAAATGTGAGCTCTTGTTGTAAGATTTCCCACAGCCAGGATGATCACATGTGTGAATTTTTTTCCCGTGAATACTGTTTGCTTTTACAAAAGCATCGTGCATAAGCCTTTGATCAAGAGTAGGCGTGGTCATACCAGTTTTCGAACCAGACGCAATTTCAAAATTGTTTATAGAACTGGGCCCAGAAATGTTAAAATCTTCATGATAATTGTTATCCTGTTTAATAGTTTTTAGATCTGTTAATATTCTCGCTACTAAATTGGCGCTCATATTATCCATAACTGGCAAAAAATCTGATCTTCTACTGTGGTGTCCTTGATTTTCTTCTAGTTCTAGGCTTTCTTGTTTCATCTGCACTTGTCCATTTTCGATATCAGAAATAAGTGGTGGATCGCACGTTAGAACATAAGTATGATCACTCTGTCTATTTGACATTGCAAGCAAACATTGTGCTGCCATTCTAGTGTCAATATCCAGATCGAAATTAATAAAATTCTCTTTTAATGCCATCATAAAATTCATACTTGGTTCATATTATTGTGAATCTAGACTAGTCAAGGGTGGTAAAATGAGAATGACGTCTGCAATCGCTTTTTAACAAAACCGAACCAATCCAGAGCACCGAATTAACTTACACAATACGATAACTCCTGAAATGAAAACTCACACAACTGTTAAACTTCGTTAAGAATGTAAGGCACTTGTTTAATAGAAAAACGTGTAGGATAAAACCACACTAAATTTAGTTACTTTCTTGCTGTTAGGCCTACCGCGTGTTTGCCTACAGTGGGCGTGGACCAGAGAGACGATGGAAACAGGAAGTCATAGCTAACCTTTTTCGCCTCAAGCGATTGGTACCTAAAAATAGAAATATGACCTTTTGGGTCATTTGCATAAAATAAGGTATGCCCTCTCGAAGAAAGGAAAATAAAAGTTATGTCTAGTCTAAAGTAAAGTACTGTAGACTGTAGTACAAAACCTGACAGCAAACAAACGAAATCATTACGTATCTAGTCTATAACTAGTGTTCAGGCGTTTGAAATTTAATTTGGTGTTCATGTTTAGAATTATGACTGGGAAGTCATATGAGAATAGGACTAGATCTAGCCAGTGCTAGTCTAAAGAGCAGCCCTCCGCATCCCTCTATCGACTATCGTCATATTTATATTGTATAGGCCTATTGGCTTATTCAAGGCTTATTTGGACATTGAATCGGCATCATTACATTGCCTAACAATTTAAAGTATATGCCTACTATAGCCTTTACTATGTTCCATCATATTGTCATCAATATAATATTGCCTATGACTATGCCCTATCCTATGCATGCCTATAGCCTATAGGCCTACCTAGACCTATAGGCCTACCCTAGATAGTGTAGGCGCCTACATAGGCCTAATTATAAAAAATATTAATTAATAATAATAATCAGGCCTAAACAAATGATAATTAATAATAATATTAATATTATGTTAAATTATTAGGCCTAATTCCTAATTAATTGAAAATTTATAATGAAATGACAATAATGTTATAATGTAGACTAGGCCTACTTAGGCCTATATAGTACTATATAGCCTACTACTATATTATTTATTATTACTATATAGGATTAGGAGCCTATTATGTAGCCTATCTCAAGATTTAGGCCTATTTGGCAATAATCTTCTTTATAGAAGGAGCGTCTGTAGGCTAATGTATAAGATAAGATAATTGCAGTTAAAAGTTATTTTAATCAGTCAAGATCAGATGAATTCATCACTCACATTAATTATGTAGTTTTAAAAGTTGACAAATAGGGTATCCACAAAAATATTATCAACTACAGCGCATAATTGTGTGTCCTCGGTAGTATAGTGGTAAGTATCCCCGCCTGTCACGCGGGAGACCGGGGTTCGATTCCCCGCCGGGGAGGACTTTTTTTTTTTCAATTTGTAAAATAAAAAAATTTGATCGTCAAATTTTGGGGACACTTTTGACCTGTCTATAAACCCAATCTAGGCATATCTATTTTATTCATGCATGCAAAGCATTCTAAATTATAGGCATACGACTGTTCGATAGGCCTAGCCTGCCCCACAGAGTGGCCTGCCCTAGACTATATAATTTTATCTTTTTCTTATCCAGGCGCTCAGTCTCTAGATCTAGGTATATGCCTACACGATTGAAGAGTATTATAAGATGCTACGCATAGGCCAAATTGTGTATGTATATCTATATCGGTAGTATTGCAGTTATAAAGGGTTAAGTTAAGTCATATATTTACAGTGGCGTAGCTAAGGGGGGGGGGCGAACCGCCCCGGGTGACAGCATATGGAGGGTGACACTATGTCCCCTCCAACACATTTTTCAATCCAGCCTGAGGTGCGAAAATAGTCTGAAAATAGAATTGTGATAAAATCCCAACCAACACAGGAAATGTGACCGTTATGACGTCACATATTTCGAATTTGAATCTATCCTCGAGAAACTAGAAAACGAAAGACTGGATATTCAGTTATGTCGCGGTCAAGGGTACGATAATGCAGCAAGCATGTCTGAAAGCCACGGTGGTGTGCAACAAATGATCAAAGACATTAATCCGAAGGCAATTTTTGTACCTTGTTCCAGTCATTCTTGGCTGATCCAGCGGTTAGTTCACCGGACTGTCAACCAAAAAGCAACTGACACGTCGCGGCTTCTACCCCTGCCACCGACGGATTCCTGTCGCCCTGCAGGAGTTATGGGCATGTAAACGTAGGCCTATTTGCACCAGCAGGCAGCAGTGTGTTTACAGCGCATAGAAATGTTCCCAACGAGACATGCGATATATAGGTCTTATTATTCTTTGAACCTTTGTGGCAAACACTCGTTTGCTAACAATCCGTCTTGCTTGTGTAACGTTTTTTGGAAGTCGCTGGGATGTACTAGTGAAATACACAGGTCTAACAGTGAAGAGACTGTCCACAACTCGCTGGAGTGCACAAGCTGATGCAGTGAAGCCAGTGATAGAGAAGTTTAACCAGTTTGTGGAAGCCATTGAAGCTCTGTGTGATGTCGAAGAAAGCGTCGAGACAACAAGCGATGCGCACAATCTGTTGCCAGCTATTTGCGACTTTTCTTTAATTTCGTTCTTGTTTTTCTGGGGTGACTTTTACAAGAAGTCGACTTAGTACAGAAGTACATGCAAACACCAGGTATTACTGTGGACATGGTTGCAGCCAAACTAAGGGCACTCAATGTCTTTTTGGAAGAGCAGCGTACGAAGGTTGTTGACATTGCCGTCCAGCAGGCACTTGCGAAGTGTGAAGAACTTGATATCCATACAGAGAAGAGAATCATAAGAAAGAGAGAGAGTGGGCAAGAGATGCTGGATTGTCATTGCAGGAGGAGACCAAGAGAGCAATGTTAGAGTGTCTGGACCGTTTTCATATGGAGTTAGATACGAGAGGAAAGGCAGTGAATGACATTTTGCAGACTTTTTTTTTGACGTTCAGCCAGACCATATTATTTGTGCCAACGACGAAGAAATACAGTTGTCTATTACCAAGTTCACATCCGTGTATGATGAGCTGTCTGAAGAAGACCTTTGTCTAGAAATACCACGTTTAGCGACACCTACAAACAGCCGAAATAAACTTGGAGGAAGCCAAGCACTGGACTGTACTGCAATTCCTACGGTTTATCATCAAGTGGGACTTTGTTGAATCATTGCCATATCTTCCACTGACTCTAAGATTCTTTCTGACAATATGTGTTTCTGTGGCATCGTGTGAAAGAAGTTTCTCCAAAATGAAACTTATAAAAAATTACCTCCGGTCAACCATGAGCCAGTCGAGATTGTCGGATTTGGCTGTTCTGTCCATTGACAGCTTACGAGCTTACAAGACAAATAGATTTTGACGATGTCATTGACCTGTTTGCAACAATGAAAACAAGAAGACATTCCTTCTAGGACTATAATGTCGATGGACATTCTTTTGGTCTGTGCATTGCCGTGTTTTGCATTTAGATCTAGATGTTCTGAAAGTGAACAGTTGCATTTTAAAAATCTTTGGATTTGAACTATTTGTTTTGTGGTATTGGATTCGGATTTTGTCTTGGATCATACATGTAAGCAGTAACGTAACCGGTCAGTAGAGTAAAGTAGAGCCTAGAGGTAGAGTATGTATGAAAATTTAGCTACACCTAACCATTCAGCATAGGGTCGTGTGGGGTCACTGGGGTGACATTTGAACGGACCGCCCCGGGTGACTTTTACTCTTGCTACGCCACTGTATATTTATATATCTGTTTAGGCAATCCTTACTACCCACTAGTCCTTCTATATCCAGATATTACAAATAGATATCTTATCTTATCTTATACATTACAGACGCTTCTTCTATAAAGAAGATTATTGCGTCCTACGGTCATCCGTGGTTCGAGTCTAGTCTTGCATTTTTATTAATGTTTTAAATGATGTTAAGTTATTGGTTTTCCTGGTTTGTTCAGGAAACCCATTCCATGCCCGAATGCCACTCGGGAAGAAAGAGTAGGCCTACTTATAAGCATTTGTTCTCGCATAAGGGACAAGGAAAGTGTTTTTGTCTTTATGTTTATATATATTACTAATATTAGGCTATCCCGACTTTCTCATAAAAAATGTGTTTAAATATTGTATCTGAGGTCTGAGAAAAAGTAACAGAACGCTAAAAAAATAAATTCACTAGCGCTATCATTGTCAATTGAATATTTAAACAAAAGTCGATATAATTATAATACTATGTTGATAGTTACTGCTAAGGGACATAATCAGTAAATTTTAAAAATGAAAGTCGTGATCAAGTTAGCTTCCCCTTTCCTAGGAAAGCCGAGGATTTAATTTTATTATTATAATTATTGAATATAAAAATAAGCATTGAAACAGTTAGGTTATATAGAGTTAACAGACTTGTATATTTTGTTAAAATTGAAATTATTATTATAAATATATACACATTCTATTACATTTTCTATGTATTTATTATAATATTAACTTCTGGCAATTAATGCCCTACAGCAGGGATCGGCAACCTTTTGTTGATAGTGCCATTTCTAATTCATTCAGCGTGCCAACAGCCAGACTTGAGCCTACAATTGACCGAGGGTGAGATTTCTCTCTTGTACCCCCAGACTTCAGCATTCCTTAGCAGTCCACTTCGTAATCGTTAACGGACCGCCAGAAGCGCCGTTGTCTGCGTCGTGTGCAGGAGGAGTTAGTTTCACTTTGTTGGAAAACCCACATGGTCGAGAGCAAACCACGTAATCATCTGGGGTTTCGCGACCAAGAGACGTTCGGACGGCCGATCTACAGAGCTTTCGAGTGGGCGCACAGCCGGATCTGTGCACGACGAATCCTTTATGTTTTAAATCCCTGGGCTGAGAAATATAGCTTATAACAGCCCCAAACGCCGTGGATCTCGTAGACGCGCCTCAACACGTGGTACTATCGACTGGCAAGTGTTTGCTTGCATGAGTCAGGCGTACCCACGCATCATACATCAACCTAGAGACGTTTGGTTGATCAACCTGCAGAGCTTTTCGGTTAGTCGCAGTGCCAACAGCCAGAAATGTCAACATTGCCACCAACCAATTTCTTGTAGAAGAGACTTGAATTAAGTTTTTTTTTGGGGTCGTGTTCCGCGTGCCATTGAAAATCATTTAGCGTGCCAAGTCTCACACGCGTTTCGTAGGTTCCGACCTCTGCCCTACTGTACAATATTCCTTCCTCAATTTACATTATTTATCCCTCTTGCTTCCTATACCCCTCCCTTACGCACTATTTGCGCCCCCCCCCCACACACACACCTCACCTTTCGGCGACGTCACTGATAAAGGTCAATGTATTTATTTCTAAAGTGTTTTTATTTCTAAAGTGTTTTGTTGCGACTTTATGAATATAAAAGGTTTAATTGCCATGTAAAATGTTTGGTGCCTACTGTAAGTATAAGTAGATCAGTAGATCTATATACAATTTTTTTGGGAACCATATTTCAAATAAGCCTATATTTACTAAAATATACATTTGCCAACATTGACTAACATTTTTCCGGTCTTACATAACAATATGTGTTGATCTTTCTTTGGCAATCTAAAGAGAAACGGATCAAGCTTTCGAAATATTCTTCAGAAAACATAATCCATAGATTGCAAATTATGAAATGAAGCTTGAAGCGGAAAATATCTGGCACAAAATCACCACGCTTCTACTCTTAAAGTGTAAGAAGAAACAATAAAGTCAGCTAAAGATTGACCTGCACATAGATAGACGGAGAAACACTTACACAGTCAAACGCAAACACTCACACATATGGCATACAACACAAACACACTCGCAAATGAGTTATTAGGCTTACACGGGTGAGCAGACGTGTGAAATAAATCAAGATTAAGATGTGGATTTATATAGAAGCAAAGTCTTTATAAAAAACAATATTTGTCTAAATCAATTCTTTTGAGTGTTGATGTTGCCGTTGATATTACGTGGTGTGAAATGCTGGATACACCAAGATAATATAAACCCATTTTTTGTAGGCTAACTTCAAGTTTTTAGAATGTTTAGGGCTTACGTTAAAGCAGCGGTTCCCAACCTGTCGGTCGCGAGTGGCAACCCCTTTAGGGGACGAAAGACTATTTCACGGGCGTCGCCAAAGACGATCAGAAAAAAACATATTTTTGATGGTCCTAGGAACCGAGACACCGCTTATCCATCTCCAGGTGGGTCCGTCCACGTGCAGATACATTCCCATACGAGTACCCGGCGTGATGACATAATCGTGCCAACCTCATCAAGTACGATGGTTTTGACGTATGCCGTATGCCAACCAGTCAACCAGTCACACATGTGTAGAGAGTTGCTGTGTTAAAAGCAGCGACTGTGTTGAAAGCAGCAGTATTATTGGCGGTAAAACAACACTTCATGAATACATGTAAATAGGAACTTAAATTTTGCTTGGTCGATTAAATAAAACGGAAGTGTACAGTGCAAAAGGGAATGGGGAATTCCGAAAAGAAGTCATTCGAGTCATCAAATAGCAGAAATATTAAAACAATTGCTCCATTTTAGTCTATGATTTGACTAAATGCAAGACTAAACTCCGACCACGGACAAAGTTTGGAAGCAATAATCTTGTGTAAAGAAGAAGCATCTGTGACATAATATAAGATAAGATTACCACAATAATTTATTCACGAGAGTTACTTCCACAAAACGAAATAAAGATTAAAATATGAATGTGTTTTTAATAAAGTCTTAGAATTAAAATTTCTATACTTAAAAATATAGCAAAAAAAAAAAAGATAATGACTATTTCTTGCAGTATAATATATTATTTTTCACCTTGTTTTTTAATTTCTGTTTTTATTGCGTGTGTGTGTTTTAAT
The DNA here is from genome assembly GCA_949126835.1 of Anisus vortex. Lineage (NCBI taxonomy): Eukaryota > Metazoa > Mollusca > Gastropoda > Planorbidae > Anisus > Anisus vortex. The sequence goes on along the minus strand of OX421492.1, from coordinate 79,865,148 downwards.
GTGTACGTTCTAAAACTGTTTATTAGTCTTCAGATCTTGTTTTTATTTAAATGGATATTATTAAAAAAAAAAAAAAAAAGAACAAAGATATTTTAATGAGTCGAATTTACTCTCCAATGTTTGTAAAGAAAAGAAAATTGTCAGGTGCTATAACCCAAACCCGTTGAGCTATACAACATGATATCAAGAGCTCAGTGACGCCGCGTGCTCCTAGTGAGTAGCTGTGCGCCAGCGTTACCTCCCCAGTTCCCTTGTTTCCCGTATCGCTCATCCAGCGCTTCCTCCTGGCACATCAGTTTACATTTTGAAAAAGTAAGACGGCAACAACATAGCTAGGCCTGGCATCACTAGGCTCGTGATTTTAATCCTAGCAGTCTTGAGAGTTACTCACCGATCTTACACAGGGACCCTTTTTGTTTTTTTTAAAAGCCTGTTGTTTTCTACACGTAAGTGATTTTTAAAGTTACCTTTGGAATTTTAACTACAGTGTTTGTATTAAAGAAAAGTTGCAGTGTATTAACGTTAATTTTTTTTTTCAAATTATATGTAATCTGAGCTGCCTGGCGGCAAAGGTGTGAACATATTTAAAAACAATAACTAAAACTGTAATGGTTCCTTTGCTGTTTTAGTCGCGTGCTTAGTCATATTTATTTAAAGATATACTGTTGAATTCTTTTTTTCATATTCTTTCTTTCCATCTTTTATTTCATCTATCATCTATCTATCCATGTATTGTCTATCTAACTATCTATCGTCTATCTAACTGTTTATCTGTAAATCTATCGACTATCTATTTATCATTTATCTAGCAATCACCTCTTTATCTCTGGACACTATTGTCTATTTTCCGCTCATTTATCTATGTGTATATTTATCTATCTGTGTAAATGTTTATCTATGATCTATCTATTATAATCTATCTATATGTTTATATATATTTCAATCTATCACTGCTATAAAAAAAAACTAAAAAGGAGATGTTGAAATTTAATTTTTAAGCATGCTTTAAACTTTATGCCGCCCCCTTCCCCTATACCCTTCACTTACACATCACACACATATACACACACATCACACACAGGCTCAAACACACACATAAACATTTGGTCAGCATCATGCAGTGGTTTGGGTTTCGGTAACGAGGAAACTAAACTAACAACATCAAAGACTGTTAGACTTTTAGATCTATGCCGCGCGCTTCTATTTTACCAGCTTGGGGCCACATTTTGGATATCAAATTCAAACATTTCCACAAGTCTTACGTGCCGCCTCCCCCCCTCCCAACCACTCCCCAATCACCTTCTCTAAGTGGCACCCTAGGGCCAAAGTTCTAGCCGACCATCACTCTTGACAAGTACTGTAACGTTCAGCGTCAGGGGTCAAAGGTCGTCATTCTTTGTGTACCAATAGACAAACTGATATACGCAATGAAGTTCTGTGAATAGGTGCAATAGCTGTGCCGGTATAGTTTTTGTTGTGCTAATAGACTTCACATTTTGATTTTACGATTCTTTCTAATTTATTTCACACAAGATGTCCCTTAAAAAATAGGCCTACTTAATTACATAACACACCCGTACACTTATTATAATGGGAAAAATATTTATAATGATTCCTGGCAACTGGGTGAGCTAATAGTCTTATTCAACAGTAAATGGCTCTTAACTTATTTTTGCCGGGCTATCCCCCGGTAACATTCGTGTCCACTACAATAAGTTGTCTTTCCATTTCTTTGTCTATATTAGATTCTATAACCTTTACCTCTTTTTATTTTTTCACGTACTATAGCCTACAGCAGGAGTCGGCAACATTTTGATAACAGTATGCTTGCCTAGGATTTCTAATTGATTCAGCGTGCCAACAGGATAAAAGTCATCCGCTATATTTTTCGAGAAGGAACTCGAAGATTTGACTTTTTGCAGCTCTCCCGCGCGCCATTGAAAATTGCTTTGCGTGCCGATTCTGGCACGCATGCCGTAGGTCGCCGACCCTACAGGATGATCTTAGCTAGATCTCAAGGTCATCTTTGTTTCAAGACCGTAGTATTTCAGTTTGGATTCTTTCGCTGTTGCCATGACACGGGCCGTATCTAGGATTGTGGGGACCCTGTTCCCAAATTTATGTAGAGGCCTCTCGTGGTCTCGCCCCGCCTTTCACATACCTCAGAATAGTGACGTTAATTCATGTTGTATTAGGTAAAATCAAAAATAAATGTTATGCTGCGCTTTGCTTGGTTGGACTGGAGCGCTCAAAATTGTACGGGAATAAATGAATTTTATTTAACATTTTCAACGAGAGAATGGTGATGTCACTAAAAAATTCTTTTTGGGATGTGTGTGGGCCCCTTTTGTGTGGGGGCCTCTGTTCCAATGGAACATGTGGAACATGCCTAAATACGCCACTGGCCATGAGGTCATTAATTTAAAGAACACCATGGCTCAAAACGCATTCTGTCTTTGACTTCCTTACTCCTGGAGACCTGGACTCTGACGTGGATGCCAAGGAGTTTTCGAAGCATAAGTGATGTGGGAATAGTATGGCCTGTAGAGTGCACAATGTCCTGCGCGACCACCCGGAGTATGTGTGCTGCGGAACGTGGATATCTGCCCTTGCGGAGCAAATCGCAAGTGGAGAAATCCTACCATTATATAGAACTAGAAAGAATTATAGAAAATGCAAACATGATAGGCTGTGTTGAAGTAAATGAGTAAGAGGCTTAGAGGTAATTAGTCCATACTCAATTAGCTCCTTAATTTTATATTGAGACTCCATTTATTCCCGTAATGTTTAGTAAAATAATATAATGGTAGGATTCCTCCAGGACTTGTATTTTTTTAAGTTATATAAAATTACGGACAGGGATTTGTGACACTGAATAAAACCAGGGGAATCAAGTGAAAGGCCTGCTAGATTGCATACATTAAAAACGGGAAAAATGTTTCCTCCTCGTCGATGTTTATTGAGGCAAAATAATCACCAATCAGTCACTCAGATTATGCAAACAAACAAGTTGGAACTGATTGATTTTCACTCTGTTTGCTCAATTTATTTATTTTCTTGATTAAAAGAAAATATTTTAGCAACGACGAAAGAATAAAGCCTATCCATTCACTTACCATTAACCTTTGTGTTTTTAGGGGGTTTTGTATAGGCCTACTTCCAAAAATAACATGTTTAAAAAATGTTTTCCTAGTTTTAAAATTTGTTATTCTTTCATTATTTTTTTGTTATGCAACGTAGGGTAGGTTTTGCAGATTCTGGTTCATCTGCATTTATAGTCTCGCAGTTTTGCACAATGTGAGCCACGGATTATGATAAGCTACATTTCTGATATATGCCTAATAATGCGCCTCTTCCCTTGATGCCCTCCTAAGCACGTACTTATTTTCAGGGCTGTGGAGTCGGTAGATAAATGTTCCGACTCCAACTCCGACTCAGTTTTTAGTACTTCCGACTCCTCTGTATTAATATGCGAATGTATGGCCATATAGTGAGGCACATGTAAAGCATGCTTCTTCACTGTCACTTTCGTTTTGCTTTTACGTGAGGCACTGCATGCATTGGTCTTTATTCTTACAGTAGAGAAGTTATAAATTATAACTTTTTGTAAATTGGGACATTTAAACTTGCTTTAAAAAAAATTCCAATCTAAATTTAGTAGGTGTAGGAGTCGGAGTCGGTGCATTATGTGCCGACTCCAGGTACCCAAAATGTCCCCCGACTCCTCGACTCCGACTCCAACTCCACAGCCCTGCTTATATTTAACTTTAAGCCATTTATTTTCCATTGACACAATATATATTTCTAGCACCATACGGTCATGAATAGGCCTATATCTATATCTGCGATGAAACGTGCCATTGAATTCGATAGTATTGTCTACTGACTACCAATGATTACTTCTAGCCATTATAGGCCTACAACCACAATAACTATCAACTTCCCTGCTAGTCTAAGCAATTCTCCATTCCACACTAAGAAATAATAAATAAGTTAAATACATACAGGATCAGTGATCCAAATTGAGACAGTTTTTACTTAGTCTATTCTTTTTAGCCAAGTTAGAAAAAATAAAAGATTATGTTGTTGTTTTTTTCAGTCTGACTGAAAGTATTGCTATGGCGGCCTACCGTATTCAAGGGAAGGTAATCTATTGTTTTCATAGGCTGTTGCCAAGGTTGCAGAGTTACCGGAAAATAGAGCGTTCTTAAAAAGAGGAAATTGTCTGTTTTCAAGTGCTTTCCCACATTGATTGACTTCTGCCGAGTGTCAAAGTTGAGATTTAGACGCAAACATCCGCCTAAATTCACTTTAGCAGGAACACAGGTGATGAAAGGAAGTAAAGGAAGACTCTGGAGTTTTATTGTCGTAAGTTGGATTAGTTGAAGATACAGTGCTTATAGTGTCGTAAGATGGATTAACTGTTTGGATGGTACCCAACGAGGCAGGTGCGCTGACCAAATGAAACTCAAGGTGTTTGAAATCGTTCTGACCAACAATGAGGCGGTGTACTACTCCGGTCAGACACTACAGGGTCACGTGCTAATAGAACTGGAGAAAAACGTGAAAGTCAATGGTAAGAACTATTTTTCTTCCTTTTCTCTCTTTTCAATTCACATATTTGGTTAAATAATAAATTGTCTTCTTTGATGTTCAACATTATGGGGAGGTATTATTTTATTATTTGAATAACAATCTATCTAAATATCAAGCTCTCTATCTACCTATCTATTTATCTAATCTATCTATATAACTATCTGTTTGTGTATCTATCTTTCTAATGTATCAAGCTAATCGATCTGTTTGTCCATATATATATCTAATCAGTCTATCTGTTTGTCTACATATAGCCTATATATATGCTGTTTGTCCATCTATCTATCTAATCAATCTATCTGTTTGTCTACCTATATAGCCTATATATATGCCCATCCATCCACCCATCCGTCCATCCGTCCGGATCGGAATTCACACACACAGTCCACTTTATATATTATATAGACAACACACAATCCACATGTATCATACGTCCTGTTTGTTTTTCCACTGTAGTATTGAATCTACGACTCGCTACACTGAGAGGGGTCAATAACCCGGAATACGTTTTAATGAAGAGAAAGAAACAAAGTCGTTATACTATAACTTACCTTACCATGTGTTATTGAAATCAAGAAGTTACTAATGTTTGGGTGCTGGATCTTTTCAGCTTCTAGTTTCATGGTATCAAATGGCCTGTGTTTGTTGGTTTTACTATCATTTTTCTTTTAGAGAAGAAAAGAAAAAAAAAAGGTTGAGCAAAAAAACACACAAAAAAAAGGTGTTATGGTGAGATAGGTATTAAATCACCCGCTTAGATGATAAACATGCCATATAACTCTCTCTCTCTCACACACACATACACACACGTATAGAAATATAGAAAAAGAAGGACTGAAAGAGGAAAGAAGAGGGAGAGATTAGAAAGAAAATAAACGGTAAAGACAGAAATGAGAAAAACAAATTAGAGGCAGAATGATGCCGAGACAGAGAAAAAAAATCAGAAAGAGGGAAAGATAGACAGAGAGAATTTAATCGAAAAATAGAGGAAGAGCTAACTTAGAGATAGAGAAAGAGAAACTGTGAGAAAACTGATAGAAAGAGGGAGAGAACTAGAGAAAGAAGACAAAGATATAGCAGAGGTTGAAAGAGAGAACAAATACGTAACAAAGAGAACGAAAGAGCGAGTATGAGTACAAGGAAAAAAAAAGAGAGAAATGAAGATAGAGATAGAGAGAAAGAGTGAGAGAAAAAGATAGAGAGACTACCAAGACGACAGCCACTGACAGAGTAAGTCGTCAGAAGATTGATTACAGCAAACTCGAAAATACTTTTGTTTCCAAAAAGGCCTAAACAAATAATTTGACTTTTATCACCACTGTCATAATAATAATTTTATCACACCAAATAAACTCAGTCAAAACATTTTTTTTTCAAGAAATCGACGTACACTGTACATCAGAAAAAAAAATGCAAATAACATTAGGGCTTAAAGCTTACACTATTAATATTTCTTTCCCAAAGAAAAAAAAAGAAGTTCGAAGCTAAGCTATATGTTTAATTTTAATCATTAATATCATTGCACATATAGTATACTTCTCCCCACCACCCTCACCCCGAATGCTTTTAGTTGGTTTATAGGGCATGTGAAGTATAGGGCATGTGAAGTATAGGGCATGTGAAGTATAGGGCATGTGAAGTATAGGGCATGTGAAGTATAGGGCATGTGAAGTATAGGGCATGTGAAGTATAGGGCATGTGAAGTATAGGGCATGTGAAGTATAGGGCATGTGAAGTATAGGGCATGTGAAGTAAAGTTCTCCAGTGGCCACGGTATACGAGAGAATTGTTTTGTCATGTCATGACACCTCTACTATTCTCAGCTGTTGTCAGGGTCTTGTCAGTGCCATGTAGACTCAGTGTAGCTTCCCAGTTCCACGGAATCAGCTGACGTTTGAACTCAAGAAATAGAAGTGTAAAGCGTGTACATGGGTTCCATTGAAGAAATGCAAACGACCTCCACCTTTAGTTATTTAAATTGGTTTTAATAACCCGAATGAAACTGTGTTAGTGAATTATCGAAACATGTAGGCTTTAGGCCTATGTAGATTTTATGGAAAATCAAATTCATGTATGTTACTGTTAGGCCTAGTGAATTATCAAAAACGATTATCTTGTTATTAGTAAACTATTGCTTTCTCATACTTTGATGTTAGCATTCCAATGCTTTGATGTTTTGGGATTATCAAACACTGGTATGCTTCTTAAAAAAAACAATCAAACTCACGTCTCTTGCTGTTTCAAATACTTACAAATCTATTTTTGTACACCTATATACATTTAATAAAGTGTCAAACTCACGACCGGGCATGGAATGGGTTATCTGCACAAGCCAGGAAAACCAATAACTTAGCATTATAAAAAAAACATTAATCTATTACAAGGCAATTTATTCACCATAAGAAATTATGGATGAGACCTTCTATTTAGATCACACAAGTATAATTATGATTTATAATGTTATTACGGCTAGAGCCCCCATTCAATTTATGAAAATAATAGTTATAGTATTGTTATTCTTAGTGTGAGTATCCTTGTATTAGTGAAGATCTTATTATATCATTCTGAAGTTTATTTGTAGTTGTCTAGAGTATTCCGTGGTTCTTAGTATCCCCTGGCAATTCACATAGCGTAGTTTTAGAGTTTTCAGTTGATTTACTTCATGTATAATTATTTATGTGGCTCATATTATACAGCAAGAACCTCGATGTTGAGTGGTAGTGTAGATTATTAATATAGTTGAATAAATATTACACATACACACATGTATATAACTTTGAAATATCGACGTTAACCAAGTTGTGTAGAAAGCAACGATAAATTTGGTTTAATTTACAACATCAATCCAGTAGGAATCCAAATAATATTATATACACAATCAAGAAATACACATATTCCAATTAGTAATGAATATCCTCAATGAACATATAGCATTGTAGTTAATAGTAGAATAATAAATTTTCCATAATACAAATCAAATAGAAATGATACTCAGAGCGGAGTATATTTGATGTTACTAGATCGAATGCAAGCCAAGAACTGACTAAAAGGTCGAATCGCGTAGAAATATATTACGGGTCAATCGTTGGAAAAACCCGACAGCCTAGTGACACGAGAATTTTAATCAAGCCTGCGTGCTGACTGCGTGAACAGATACTTTTTATTAAGAACAAGCAATAATGCTCTAACAAAATAAGGAGAGACCGGACGACCTTGACATGCTGTATTCGCGTGCACAGTTCATGTTTTTATCGAGGTTAATAAAAAACAATAATGCTTTAATTAGGTTAGGAAAAACCCGGGGAAAACCGTGAGCTGAGAAATATTTTGTATCGTTTAAACGCAATTCGCTTAAATGGTTTAGTTGGTTTATTAACATTACAATGTAGGGAATTTACGTTTCGTAACAGTCGCCCATACCAAAAGGAAAAGAACATTGCATACTAAACAATAGAAGTGTGCAATTTCTTTTAGAACCGCCTGCACTTAACTTTAGTTCTAAACAATATACAAAAAAAAACTGACTCCACCTGGGTAGTCCGTTAAATAAGACAAGTGAGGGAAATAATTTATTCTATTAAACCCTCATCATATAGGATCTTAAGTTATCCTTAGACCATAACACATGTTCGCGTTATTCTAAAATTATACTCTCTGAGATATCATTCCTTATAAACATCATCATCTTATTTATAAGGTAAAAATCAACATAACTAATGTTATCATATTAAACAATTCAATCATTAATTAATTTAACTTAAATGAAATTAATATTTAAATAAACTTAAGAGTAAGAATTTAATCTTAAGTGTGTAAGCATGTGAGGTGTATGCACATTACTCTATCTTGGTTTTTACATAATCACAACTATAGTTTGATTGTTTCAAAATAAGGATGTACATTTCTGTTCATTCATTATCTTACTAATAAAGAAAAATTATGTTCATAAATCCATAATATTTATAAGGAACTTATTAGGTTCTTTCTTTTTCCTACAACAATAATAATATTTGTTTTAGCAAATGGAAATATTCATGGCATAAAATAAGGCATAAGATATTGCATAAAATAATCACAACATATTCATATATTCATGCATTTATATTTTAAATGATCCAATTCTCTTAGTTAGGATTATCAGAATATATACATGAAGTTATCTATTTCCTTATACATTTGTTACATGCGCGATAGGGTGTCCGCGACGATGTGATCTTTTACCAATACGTAAGTTATTCTTAAGTTGTATGGTATTAACCCTATACGGATGTTGTTTGACAGGTTTAACATTATCATCTTTTAAAACTACATCATGGGTAACCAAAGTTGTTTTGTTAGGAACATCACTAAACAAATTTACATGATCATAGATTAAACCCTTGATAGAAGTCTGTTCACCTGAGTCTAGATGTGCCAGTTTATCATTGAGGTTTTTAAGGGCTTCAGTGTTCTGAAGTTTACTTTCTATGATTGTCTTTTTAAATTTAGGCGGGGGTGTTTCAACAGTTTTGATAGCACTCACTGGCCTAATGTCAGTTTGTTCTTCCCTAACAACATAAGGTTTTAGCATGTTTATATGGCACAGTCTCTGTGTTTTCCTTCTATCAGGGGTTTTTACAATGTATGTTACATCACTGATTTTATCTAAAACCTGATATGGTCCTGTATATTTTGCACTCAGGGGTTGTCCAGACAATTGGGTCAACATGAGGACTTTATCACCAGGATGGAAACATCGGGATCTGGCCTTGACATCATAGTACCCTTTCATTCTTTTCTGAGCCTGCAAAAGATTATCTTTAACATGATTAAAAGCATGATAGATTCTATTGATAAATTGTTCCACATAAGCTACGAGTCCAGTCTCTTCATCAGAATTTAACAAGGTTTCCTGCAACAGTTTTAGAGGTCCTCGAACTGAATGTCCAAACACTAACTCGAACGGACTGAATCCAAGAGATTCCTGCACAGTTTCTCTAGTCGCGAAAAGAGCGAATGGAATACCGCGATCCCAGTCTTCAGTGTTCTCAAAACAGTATGTGCGGAGCATGGTTTTCAGAGTCTGATGATATCTTTCTAGGGCACCTTGGCTTTGCGGATGGTACGCAGTTGAAGTTGCATGTTGGATGCCTAGTTTCTTTAAGACCTGGTTAAACAGCTTTGATGTAAAGTTAGATCCTTGGTCTGACTGTATAGTCTTTGGAAGACCGTATCTTGAACAAAATGCAATCAGTGCGTCAGATATCTTATCTGCGTTAATGGTGCGTAGCGGAATAGCTTCAGGATATCTCGTGGCAGTGCACATTATAGTGAATAAGTACTGGTGTCCTGTCTTTGTTTTAGGCAAAGGACCTACACAGTCTATTAGCAAGTGGCTAAATGGTTCTGCAAAGGCAGGTATTGGCTTTAGAGGTGCTACCGGTATAGTCTGGTTAGGTTTACCAACTATCTGGCATGTATTGCATGACTTGCAGTATTTTGTGACGTCACGATGTAGTCCAGGCCAATAGAAGTACGGAAGAATTCGACGGTAAGTCTTGTTCACTCCTAGATGACCAGCATATGGCGTATCATGAGCCATGTGTAAGATGTCATTACGATATATGGCTGGTACCACAATCTGACTTCCTTCTCTGCAATTGTCATTATCACATTTCACATCTCTCCATTTTTGCATTAATATTCCCTCCTTCAGAAAAAATCCATTTCCTTTAATTTCTGCCTCCTGTTCAGTTATCACCTTTTTCTTCAGGTGTTTAATTCCTGAATCTCTATTCTGTTCTAATAGGAGTAATTGTCGAGGTGACAAATTACTTTCAGTAGTCTTGACTGAGGGACCACTCAAGATGTCAGCCAGGAAAGTTGCCTGTAGGTCAATTTCTGGTTCTATTTTTGACTTTGACATGGTTTCGACAGACTTTTGTTGTTGGGCCATACCTCTAGTGACGATGCATATAGGTTTGATAAAGCTCTCACTTTTATTAAGGCATTGTTTTTTCTTGGATATGGAATGCACCACATCTCCAGCAATATCATTTCCCAGTATTAAAGAAACACCTTTAAACGGAAGTGATTTGTATACACCCACAACTACATTTCCAGTGAAGTACGCACTCTTCAGCTGTATTTGATGCAAAGGAACTTGTACATTTTTCCTTGATACACCTTGAATAGTAAGATCCTGTCCTGTATATGTCGATTGTGACGTAGGAACAGTATTCTCTAAAAGTAGTGAAACCTCAGCCCCTGTATCACGGAGTATTCTGATGTTCTTTTCACTAGTGACACCATTTATTATGGATGACACGGTACCTTCTTCAATGAATGGTAAACAATTGCTTGGTATCTCAGTATCGATGAGATCTGTATCCAAGTTATTTTTGTAAGAGGTATGTTTAGTACTCATGGTGGTTCTATCTGATATAGACTCCTTGGAGCTCCGATTAGAATTAGAATTATTGAAAACCATTGTCTCTATTTCAGGAACTATTTCTGGTTTCAAGTTTTCAAGATACGTGTGTTTTGTCAGGTTATCTGCATTAGCACTAGGTATCTCTGTTTGAGTTCTAACATCCTTCTTTACATTTACATGAGTTCTTTGTTTTGGCATTGCTACATACGATAAGACAACATTCTTTTTATTCGGGTTCCCATTCAATATCCAGCACTTTTCCTTAGTATGTCCAATTCGTTTACAATGGCTACAGGTTGGCTTGGAATTAGTTGGACCTTCATTGCTCTGCTGATGTCTCTTTGATTGATAGGATTCATTTGGATTCATGGTTTTCTTTTCTACCTTCATATCTCGATTCTGGAATTTAGATTTATCTACTGTTGTAAATTTATTGCTGGAATGGATAATAACATATTCGTCTGCCATTACTGCTGCTGTTTCTACTTGTTCTACACCTTTGTCTGCTAAATGTATTCTTACATCACCTCTGATGTTATTGTTAAAGTCTTCCATTAGCATAAGATTAGCTAATTTATCAAAGTCTTTGTTTACACCTTTGGATCGAATCCATCTTTCAAAATTTTTCTTTTTCTGTCTTAGAAAATCAACATGGGATTGTTCCTGTTCTTTCTTAGACTCACGAAACACTTTTCTATATTTTTCAGGTGTTAATGCATAACTTAGCAGTACTCTATTCTTGATCAGTTCATAATCATACAATTCCTCTTCAGTAAGACTTAATACAACATCAAGTGCCTTTCCTTTGTTCAGAGCTGAGCGTAGGAGTATAGCTTTCTTGCCCTCGGGAAATTGATAGTCTCTAGCGTTTCTCTCGAAAATCATGAAGAACTCTTCCACCGAATTATCTTCAAAAACTGGAATATGTTTCTTAAACTTATACAGTTCTGCATCTGCTTCAGAGCTTGCATTCGAATGATTTGACGTACGAGACCTTGCTATCTCAATTCTTTCTTGGCTTGCTATTTTCTCTCTTGCTATTTCTCTTTCCATCTCTAATTCCATCTTTCTTAACTCAAGTTTAAATTTCCATTCTTCACTTAAGTCACCAGATTTATGCTTTACTCTTTGTTTTATAGGAAAAGGTAATTCATCATCTGATTCATCATTAATGTTATCATTAGCAGTAGTTTCTTCAATAATTAGTGTACCTTGTTTTCTTAAACACTCAGTTACCTCTTGAAGTAATTTAGTTTTTGATGGCCTAGTTTCTGTGATAGAAATGCCCAATGATTTAGCCAATTCTTTTAATTGTATCATTGACATTTTATTAAGCTGTTCTGAGGTTAGATCAAATATCTCTGGATCCAATGTAAGATTATTTGTGGCTTCCATTTTATATATTAAAAGTTACTATAAATCTTGTTAATAATACAATAAAGAGTCCAACTTACTTTCTGTCCTTTGAATAATTCACTACACCACACAGTTCAGATTTGTCACAACAAGGTCATAAAAATAATACTTTCTTAGAGTTACTTTGTTTGATAAGGTAATACACAAGATAATTTTCCAGGCTGAATAGTTAAGTTTTCCGATTCTCAATAGCAATGTTCAATTCAATCACAATCTTTAGTATATTGTATATTGTTCATATTTTCCAACACAATCCATCCAAGTTACGAGTATGTATTACGGCAGTTGTAAATAGTTTGTGTAAATAGTATAACGATTCTTGAAGTTGAAGTAAATCCTCTAAACGTTTGTTAGTAAATCACTGACGAGCAAAACCCATTTTATTACAAGGCAATTTATTCACCATAAGAAATTATGGATGAGACCTTCTATTTAGATCACACAAGTATAATTATGATTTATAATGTTATTACGGCTAGAGCCCCCATTCAATTTATGAAAATAATAGTTATAGTATTGTTATTCTTAGTGTGAGTATCCTTGTATTAGTGAAGATCTTATTATATCATTCTGAAGTTTATTTGTAGTTGTCTAGAGTATTCCGTGGTTCTTAGTATCCCCTGGCAATTCACATAGCGTAGTTTTAGAGTTTTCAGTTGATTTACTTCATGTATAATTATTTATGTGGCTCATATTATACAGCAAGAACCTCGATGTTGAGTGGTAGTGTAGATTATTAATATAGTTGAATAAATATTACACATACACACATGTATATAACTTTGAAATATCGACGTTAACCAAGTTGTGTAGAAAGCAACGATAAATTTGGTTTAATTTACAACATCAATCCAGTAGGAATCCAAATAATATTATATACACAATCAAGAAATACACATATTCCAATTAGTAATGAATATCCTCAATGAACATATAGCATTGTAGTTAATAGTAGAATAATAAATTTTCCATAATACAAATCAAATAGAAATGATACTCAGAGCGGAGTATATTTGATGTTACTAGATCGAATGCAAGCCAAGAACTGACTAAAAGGTCGAATCGCGTAGAAATATATTACGGGTCAATCGTTGGAAAAACCCGACAGCCTAGTGACACGAGAATTTTAATCAAGCCTGCATGCTGACTGCGTGAACAGATACTTTTTATTAAGAACAAGCAATAATGCTCTAACAAAATAAGGAGAGACCGGACGACCTTGACATGCTGTATTCGCGTGCACAGTTCATGTTTTTATCGAGGTTAATAAAAAACAATAATGCTTTAATTAGGTTAGGAAAAACCCGGGGAAAACCGTGAGCTGAGAAATATTTTGTATCGTTTAAACGCAATTCGCTTAAATGGTTTAGTTGGTTTATTAACATTACAATGTAGGGAATTTACGTTTCGTAACAAATCAAAATGCCAGACTAGAATGAGACCACAAATGAGAGTAGGACTAAACAATCTTCTTTATAGATGTCTATAACATTTAATATATAAAGTAACTCGCGTGTGTCGTATCCGATCCCCATTGGGTAATTGAAAGGCACGTGATCTTATCGTCTCATATCTTACTTTTGCGTTCTATCTACTGACATGTGTCTTCCCAAGCGTAATGGTTGGCGTCTTCGACTGCCATGTGGGCGACCTGGGTTCGATTCCCCCACTGATACCTTTCTTTTCTACTTTTCTCCCCATTAATATTAATTTTTTTTAAGATTGTAAAGATTTTTATCACTTGAAGCTTTCCTAAAATGTTTTCAGTAAGTAAAATCTAATAATTATATTTTAGACGCACGCGGAAGACGGGTGTTCAATTCTCATTCACAGGGATAGGCCTTCCATCTATACTTTCTGTTCATTGTATAGTTTGATAAATGTTTATCTGTAGCTTATAAATACATCTTTGGTTATAAACACGTAAGTTTTAGATGTGGTTTCTTTGTCACTAAAACAGATGTTAAAGTCTGGTCAACGTCTTATTAGTTAACAAGACTGGCCTCTGACAACTAACGAAATCTCCTGGACACGATCTGGACAAGAGTTCATGGCTGTGTATTGGATTGCCCTCGGCCGAACGGAGGAGTAATAAGATTGACCAGCGGTGAATGGAAAACGGCCTGGGTTAAAGGGCAGATTGGGTGAAGTCGGTGTATCGTGGGGAGGGGTAGGGGAGGCTTTGATAACATCAGGCTACGATGGTTAGCCACTATAACGAAGATATAACAAATGACTTCTTTCTACAACCTCAATAAACTATTCAGATTCTACGTCAGGGATTTATGAGTTTTTATATATTTTTTGTGTACGTCTGAAAGTTGGCAGCTGTATTGTTACAAGTCACAATATTCAATACAGTGCAATCAACTTTGAATTCCTAACCGAAATCTTTATAAGCAGTGCCGTTGCAAGGAATTTGGGGGCCCGGGGGGCTTGGCCTCTTTAGGGGCCCCTGAATTTTAACATTCGACATTATGACATGAGAAAAAACAATTCGGACACTCCTTTGGGGGCCCCCTCAAGTAGGGGCCGGGAGGATTTTCGAATTTGGACCCCCTTCCCTCCCCCTCCCCTAGCTACGCCACTGTTTATAAGTTGACTTTTTTTCGTAAGTGGCAAGATTTACTGGGAAATAATAATGTTTGGCGTCCAATATTTGGGTTAATTGTTTGTTTATCGTATGCTAAATAAATATTTTCACAATATAGTTTACAGTAAACAATGCATAAAAGTAATTAAATGTCTAGATAACTAGTGTTGATGGAATCGGCCTACCTTCATGTTTGGTTGCTAATGTACGTTTTACATTTAACAAGCTACATTGCCCGGCGTTGCTCGGGTGAAAAAAAAACAAGACTGTATAAGTATAAGGTGCAGATAAAAATTTTATATACTACAATTAAAAGAAAGCTATAAATCTAATATTTAAATTATTTTTTTTTTACTGAAGACTTTTAGGGAAGTAATTAAAAAAAAATATTGTAATCGGGTAAAAAAAAAGGCAAGTATTTTTATTTAACAAAAATTTAACAAAAATCTAAATTGCCCGTAGATTTACAATGTCTTTTGTTTTTAAAAGTAAAAAAAAAATGTCGAAAAAAAAAAGTCTTACTGGAGAATCGAAACCGGGTCCCCGGATATCAGTCCGCTACGTTAACCACTGAGCTAGCGCAGACACATGTCCGATGTGAACAATTATTAGACAGTATATAGGCCAATATAGGCCTAGACCTAAATAGGTCAGTGACACAAACTCACGTGATTTCAAATTGACCAATGGGTATACGTATGAGGACAAACACTCTCTTTTTATATATATATATATAGATTTATAATTATTGACTACTCTACTTTCACTCCTTCATTCCACTTTTGAAAGGCATAATATGCATGTGTGTGTGTATGCGTGTGTGCTTTAAAGGTAGGGAAGGTAGACAATCCTTTACCAACTGAGAGGTCTGCTGCAGGGGCTTGCTTACTATTATTTATCGTAAAAAGGAAATCTTTTTTGTTTGTTTGTGAGCCCTCTCTTCAAGTCCATAATTTCTTGGCATGGCTTCACAACATTAAAATTCTTTTTTAAGTCTCACAAATGCATCATAAGGTTGTGTTTTATCTTCCTTTACATTTCTAAAGACTAAAAAGAATTAATTGAATTTCATTAAGAGGCCAAAGCCTTTAATTTCCCAGCACTAAATTCTCAACCGATTTAACCTTTACTGTACACTGTGCTCCTATTACTCACTTAAAAATACTTGGATCTTCTTTTTGACTTTTTTTTTGTTTGCGTTTATATTCCAACTTAAACTATGGTCTAGAAGTCTAGATCTACTTCTTTGTTTTCCCGGTGAAATACAACAAAAAATGTGCTCAAACTATATTTTAAACTTTTCTACCTACCAGGTAATGTTTGTAGGCCCTCTTCCACCAGGTAATGTTTGTAGGCCCTCTTTCACCAGGTAATGTTTGTAGGCCCTCTTCCACCAGGTAATGTTTGTAGGCCCTCTTCCACCAGGTAATGTTTGTAGGCCCTCTTTCACCAGGTAATGTTTGTAGGCCCTCTTCCACCAGGTAATGTTTGTAGGCCCTCTTTCACCAGGTAATGTTTGTAGGCCCTCTTTCACCAGGTAATGTTTGTAGGCCCTCTTCCACCAGGTAATGTTTGTAGGCCCTCTTCCACCAGGTAATGTTTGTAGGCCCTCTTTCACCAGGTAATGTTTGTAGGCCCTCTTCCACCAGGTAATGTTTGTAGGCCCTCTTTCACCAGGTAATGTTTGTAGGCCCTCTTTCACCAGGTAATGTTTGTAGGCCCTCTTTCACCAGGTAATGTTTGTAGGCCCTCTTCCACCAGGTAATGTTTGTAGGCCCTCTTTCACCAGGTAATGTTTGTAGGCCCTCTTCCACCAGGTAATGTTTGTAGGCCCTCATCCACCAGGTAATGTTTGTAGGCTCTCTTCCCAAAAGGTAATGTTTGTAGGCCCTCTTCCACCAGGTAATGTTTGTAGGCCCTCTTCCAGTCATAAAGGTAGTCGTTGTGTGTTTCTGAATCACATTTCTAAATGTCAAGACATACCACAGTTAATATACATTAACATTTTTGTAAATAGGCCAGTGGCGCGTACACGTGTTTGGATATGCGGACTTATCTGTTCTGGATTTGTATGAGGATTTTTTAATATAAAACCAATTCTGGCATTTTAAAGATGCGTCGCCGTCATTTTCGTTGGTTCATAAATGTGTTTCCAGGTCGGGAGAGTGACCCTTAATCTAAATCCAGCTCTGTTGGGTACTTGACATTAGTTACGGCAAAGTAAAAGCGACTGATCATTGTGGTGGCCACACAATTCCTTAGTATGCCGCGATCACAGAAACTGGTGAATGCTGCTACACCGGCCCTATGGATCCATTCTGTCTGACCAGATACTTTCATTTAACTTTTATAAACGTGTTCACATTATTTTTCAGATACTGGTTAATATTTATTTTGTTTTTAGTTTTCGGTTTGAAGTTTGTTGGTGTAATAATTGATCTTTTGTGTAATTCTTTCCTACGGTAATGTTTCAGGGATTAGTTTGAAAAGTTCTTTATTTTTTTTAAAATTAATTTATTCTGTTTATACAATATAAAAAAAGGGCCACGGCCGAGTGGCAACGCGTTCGGCTGGCGTTCCTAAAGTCCTGGGTTCGAATCCTGGTGAAGGCTACTTTTTGTTCCCGGGGCTGGAGGGTGTCCCTGTTTCTACGCAGCTCTGATGGATACCTGACATTAGTTGGGGTAAAGTAAAGGCGGCCATGACTTTCGCTTGTACGTGTTTTAAAGTGAAACAAAGCTTACTAGTTTAGATGGATACTAGTCTATGGGATTGTGTGGCCAAATTAAATGCCCCTATCATTTACCTTTTTGAAATGATATCAGGTAGGCCTACGATTGAGTCCTTTAGACTCGGTAAAAAAATGTCCCTGAGTTATAACGATTAGGAAATACCAGGTCGATACCATCGGGATGGCAATGTAACGCTCAGAACGTAGACCGATGCGCCTATAAAGTAAATAAAACAAAAACAAATCTCCTGCCACATACTTTTTTGCAGCCATAACTTTGATAAACTATTCGGCATTTCCCATTGCCCCCACGGTTTCTAAGACATAAATCTCCATCGCGACTCCGTGCTAACGTTTCATTAATACAGTACATCACTTGGAGAAGGCTGCATTAAAAAAAAAGTCGAGTCCGTTTTATTAAAAGTCAATTCCGTTAATCTGTTTTTAGTTTTTAGTGTTGCGTTTTTCAATGTGGATGCTGAGTGGGTATCGGTAAATGAAGCGAGACAAGAAGTAGGTGTAAAATAAATTCTGGCTTTTCCGGTTGTATTCTGTTTTCCCACTATTGCACCTAATTGCCATCATTGCAGATTGCAGTGCCAAGTTATAACAGTGCCTAGTTATGTCAACACATAGTGATATCAACACATAGAGATATTCTCAGATATCAGTATCTAGTATTATCAATAAAATGTATTTTATGAAAATGGGCGTAGTGGTTTGAGCACCGCGTAGTATTTCAGTACTAGTGTACGCTCTAATATTCTAAATTAGAGTTTAATGCCTTATGTATTATTACTTTACTCTTTGTCCTTCTGTCCTCTAGTGTTTCTAGGTTTAGTGATTTGACTATTGGTGTTACTCTTGTTGGTTGTGAATATTCATGAATATTGAATATTGTGAATTTATTGTGAATATATTATATCCAAAATCACTCTCTCTTGCCCTCTCTCTCACCTCTCTTTCTCTCTCTCACCTCTCTCTCTCTCTCTCTCTCTCTCTCTCTGCTTAACTCATTGCCGATAAAATCATGCAATTCTTATCTAGCTTAGTGCCAGACAAACGCACTAAGAAAGTATATGAGATCAATTATAAAATAACTTTGAACTTTGAACTCTAAAAACTTTAAGCAAAGGATTTAAAGCCATCAGAAAGGGAAGCACTGATATATAAAAAAAATAGATAGAGCCTCCTTAATAACTTTTTATGTACCTATTGATGCAAGCAGAAGTTACTATTTTATACACTATATATATACACAGTTCACTTATCAATATAAAAGAGTTATAGGAATGAACCAAGTATAATTAGAACAAATCTATAGGGCCTACGATTAAACGGGGGTCTAAGTCAATTGAAATTTAAATGTATTTAGAGGTCAGTGCATAGGAAATATCGATAATTGAAAGTATTTAACAATGGCGGGCGGTTTTTCCGTCAAGAATATCATTTTCGTGCCTAATCCATTCTTTTTATAGATCAATGAAAGGGCGTGACTGCAGATTACAAAGAACACAAATGGTCTCCCAACTCGCCAGTTATCTCGATATGCCTACTATTAAGATATATTATAATTTTATCACATTTTGTTTATATATGTACTCAAGGCCGGCTCGTACATATAGGCAAACTAGACGGCCGCTTAGGGCGCGAAATTTCGGGGGCGCATAATTGAGGATTTTTTTTAATTTGTGGATTTTAGAATATAAACTAAATTAAAGTTTAGTACTTCTGTGCGTTACTAGAATAGGCAGACGAATTACTAGGTAATTGTAAATGGCGTCGTTACAACGATATTTGTTACTATTCGTATTCGACCAAGTAGGCCTACAAATCTATAAAGAGTCCCTTACAGATCTCGAAGATTGTTTCGCGTGGCGAAGCAGAGTTAACCAATTTCACATGCCACGTCAGAGCTTGTGTGGCCAGCACAGTGTGTAGACTAATTTCCCTCTTCCCAACGGTTGTCGGGTGCTTATAAGAGCTTGGTAGACTCAATGAGACCACTGTGACCCATTAAGATACCCGTCAGACACTAGGATTGGCTATCCAATTCTCTGCCGATACACCACATGGCTCCATTATATCGAATAGTTGGTCTAATGGGATCAAATAGCGATACTGGATATATTCGTGCCATCTGGCAACCTAATTATCAAGCTTATAAATTATTATCCCAAATTAACTGAATGCATAGATTGACATTATAATGACACTGGGCATACGTTCTATTTTAAAGTCTACATTTCGTTAACATTATTTTGTCGAACGGTGCTTATATATCACAGACGCTCCTTTTTTTAAAGAAGATTATTACGTCCAACGCTCATCTGTGGTCTGCTGTCTCGTTTGGTTCACTTATTTTTTCACGTGTCTTTACCACACAAAAATTAAATCAAATTTTCACTCACCAAACATGAATATTCCATGATCACAAAACCAAATTATCATTATCTAACAGCATAATTTGATTTTGTTTTTAAACGTTACGGTTTTTGCTTCAGTTTTGGGCTGTGTGATAATCTATTTAGTTTTTCTACTTCATAAGACACATACAATTAGCTTAAGAGAGAACTGAAAAAGAACCTGTGAACAGGAAAAAACAAGAAAAATCTCCAATTCCTTTTTTTAAATCTTTCTTTTTTTAAAGACTTCTAGTCATGATTATATTTAAAATGTTTTAATGTTTTGGTATAGGATATTGTAGAACAATTTAATTTCACAGGCTTTAAATATAAGTTTTATAATAATAAAACAATACGATTTGGTTATAATCTTATTATTTGCTATAAGAAAAACAAAATTTACAAGTAAATATAAGTCTATATACTGATAATTTCTAAGTATAACATTCGTTTTGTTATATCTTTACTCTGTTATGCCCATATCTCTTTTGTCTCTACTGAAATTGTTAAAGGAACAATTGTTGAAAAGCAAATTAATTGTACAGACCCGTGAAATCATATGAAAAGTAGCTTTGTCCATAGCAGGTGCGAATATGTCTGCTGCTGTTTTTTTTATCGTTGGATCATTTTACCTCTGTTTTTTTATTCTAATAATTTATTGAAAACTCATTACACGAAGCGCCAGCAGAACCCTTTCGCTGGCGATGGTCAGTTTAGAGAGACATTGATGTGTCATTAATACAAACTAAACGACTCAGAGAAATATACTATTTTAATGGTATTTTTTAAACTATTTATTTGACTTTGTCAATGTAATAAAACTGTTTCATGTCTCAATTTTTAAGTTCACATTAGGTGTGTGTCTCTCTCCTCCCCCTCCCCCCCCCCCCACCTCAATCACGAAACCCCATCTTCTGAGCGCGCTGTCACGAATGCCACAAAGATATGCACTATAATATAGGCCTATTTATACTTTTATACGCTT
Organism: Anisus vortex; assembly: GCA_949126835.1. Lineage (NCBI taxonomy): Eukaryota > Metazoa > Mollusca > Gastropoda > Planorbidae > Anisus > Anisus vortex. The sequence continues at coordinate 79,844,010 of OX421492.1, read as the reverse complement.
CAATAATCTATTCTCTAAGCGCTTAGGTTATTGATATCAAGAAATTATCTATAATAAAAATTAACCCAACTCAATAGGCCTACTGTTGATAGACTTGCAGGGCCGAAGCCAGACATTTTTTTCAGGGTGGGCCGAACTTTCCCGTGACGAATATTTCTAAACTTTTTCTGGAATTTAGTACATATTTTTAAAAAAGTTATTTTTTTTTTAAATTCAGCTTTGCCCCCTGTTGACGTGTCGCATTACACACTCCCTTCCTACCCTGTCTTTCTTCGTCCAGGCTTCCCTAGTTAACACGACCCCTGCTAGTGCATGTTATTGTCTTTTTTTTAATGTATGTCAGTGTATCTTACTTCTGTTCCAACATCTATAAGCACCAACACAACACAAACACAGACACACACACAACAAATGAAAAAGAGAACAAAACAAAAAGTATACACGCTTATCTTTCTTTGCTGTTTGAAGACTTGTGTGGACGACCCCTAACCGTACGATGTACCACTAACTTCCTTTTGAGTGTTTGTGTGGACGATCCCTAACCGTACGATGTACCACTAACTTCCTTTTGAGTGTTTGTGTGGACGACCCCTAACCGTACGATGTACCACTAACTTCCTTTTGAGTGTTTGTGTGGACAACCCCTAACCGTACGATGTACCACTAACTTCCTTTTGAGTGTATTTCAGTGTGATCTATATTGATGAACTCACTGACACGCTAACGCAAAAAACAACAACAATATGCAACTTTTTTTTAGTTCTGTATTCCTTAAGTTTCCTCCCCTTGTACAATGAGCGAACTTATAATCAACTTACAATGTATTACAAAGGGAGATAAATCGACACGTGAACTTTGAGAAGCATAGTTTTTCATTACAGAGTTTGCAAAGAGCCAGCTAATACAGACATGTTTTATGTGCTAGACAGCTGTAACAAATTAATTGTTTCGCTAAACACTTTCAATCCAAGATTTACGAGTTCATATGATTTATATTGTCACTTTGTTACATATTATATTATGGGTTTTGTACATTGCATATTCTTAAAAAATACAATTCCATTATCAGATAACATAATCTACTTTAAGCTAAAAATATAATATATTTGTACATCATTAACGTCAGCGATTCTCAACCTTTGTTTTTATCATGTACCTCTTGATTAGGCTTATTTGTTTTCTGAGTAGCCCACGCCTTTAATAAACCCAAGCATCTGGTGACTGTTATTATTTTAATCCATCATTTCTTTTTGGTGTTTCCTGCAATTACCATTGATATTTCTACCCCCCCCCCCTTCCAAACACACACCCAGGGATAGAAGTACACAGGTTGGGAGCAACTGATCTACGTCTTATTAAAAAGAAAAACCTTATATCTTATTTTTTGGGGGGAGGCTTTGTGGAGGGGAGGTCTGCAACTCGAGATGAAAATTCATTTCGGTTGGAGTTTTCTTGTTAAGTTGAGCATATAGCAATGAACATCACTGGGGCCAAAATAGAGGCGGTGAGTTGAAGTGGAACCTGTTGTTTATTTGAATGTTCACGTTTTGTTTTTGTTTTTTCTATATCAGGTCGTTTCTGGCAGTAATTAGTTTTTTTTTCTACGTTTAAGAACCGATTGCTCTCGAAAAAAATAATGATTTCATGTGCATCGGTAGGGGAAGACAACTGTTTACTCTCTAATATAATCGAGAAATTTAAATCTAGAACATTTGTTCTAATACGATGGGTGCGTATGTTTTAGGTCAAGGCCCTGTCCATAATTTTGTTTACTCCATCTTGGCCAGGATGTCTAGATAAATACGATCCAGGCCCCACGAGAGGGGGGTACAGCCGGTACGCCGTACCGGGGCCCATAAGAGTTTAGGGGGCCCAAAAATATTTAAATGTAAAATTAAATTGGCAATTACGAAAGTAGTTTTTAATTGTTGCTGTTAAGCTAAGAGGTGATGCCCCAAAACCTCCTACAATCTCACGTGGCGCTTAATTTTGGTATTCTTTGAACGTGTACTTGTACGGCAGTTAAAGCTAGTTAGTCGATTCTTAATTTACACTTTAATGATTTCCTGTGCAGTAGCCAAGAGGGGAGGTTAAAGGTATCATAATGACATATGTTTTGACAATTTAAAACACTTTTTTTTTGTCATTTAACAAAATGTATTTTGGGGAGAGTCTGTACAAAAAAAAAATGAAATGTATGTGTCAACTGTAGGCCTATTGCCACAGCAGATCTCACCTTACATTTGACTACACAACATACATTACTGGAGAATATTTACAAATGACAAGAGTAACACCAATAGTTAAATCATTAAGTCGTGCTAAGTGGTGGAAATTAAGTAACAGGGTTCCTGAACATGAAAAAGTATTGCGCATAGGCCGCATAAGGAATGCTATCTAGGAGTTCATTTCAACCAAATTAATCATCAATCATCAGTGAGAGTCACTTTTTCCCATTTTACACATCTTTGTAATATTTTTTTCAAGATCAACAATGAAGCGGAAGAACAATTACAATAATTTAAACTAAGAACTAGATTATGTATTTGATTAAAATATTTTTGTAACAGGCCTGTAAGGCTGTGATAGAAATTATTACACTCTAATGGTAAATGGTAACACTTAAATGACAGTTTCACATAATGGTCCACCGACCTTTTAAAAATTAAGAGATCTCATTTTTCAAACGTATGAAATACAAATAAATAATCTAGATATGACTGGTGTTAGAAAAAAAAGTGTGTGTGGTGGGGGTGGGGGAGGGGGCCCAGAAAAGATCTCGTACCGGCGTCTTTTTTTTCTCTCGAGGGCCCTGATACGATCTACCAATAGTCTACTGGGCAGTGGGTCATGTTAGGGGTATTCTATAGTCAAAAAAATAATATATTTTAATTAGAATGTATTCAATTCTTGTAGCTTAAATTTAGAATTTTACTATTTTTTGTTAAATTATTTGCTTTGAATCTATCATTTACATTAATATTTTGTTAGACTAACTCATCAGTTTCACAGAATTCTAGATCTATCCTCAAGCTATCTACGAATCATACAAATTCACACTTTCTGGTTCTCTATAAGGCGACTTGGGAGGTACGGTAGCCGAGCGGCAGCGTGTTCGACTGGTGATCCATGGGTCCTGGGTTCGAATCCTGGTAAAGGCTAGGATTTTTTCCCAGGATTTGAGGGTGTCCCTGAGTCTACCCAGCTCTGATGGGTACCTGACCTTAGTTGAGGTAAAGTAAAGGCGGCTGTGCATAGTGCTGGCCACACAATCACCTAGTATGCCGTGGAAACGGAAACTGGTGAACGCTGCTTCACCGGCCCTATGGATCAATTTGGGCTGACGGGATACTTTTTACTTTTATAATGCGACTCACAAAAGCGTGTCTGGAACTATGCATGAAAGAGAGCGCAGGTCAAGATAGCCTACCTGGATCTATACATGAAAAAGAGCGCAGGTCAAGATAGCCTACCTGGATCTATGCATGAAAAAGAGCGCAGGTCAAGATAGCCTGCCTGAATCTATACATGAAAGAGAGCGCAGGTCAAGATAGCCTACCTGGATCTATACATGAAAGAGAGCGCAGGTCAAGATAGCCTACCTGGATCTATACATGAAAGAGAGCGCAGGTCATGATAGCCCACCTGGATCTATGCATGAAAGAGAGCGCAGGTCAAGATGGCCTACCTGGATCTATACATGAAAGAGAGCGCAGGTCAAGATAGCCTACCTGGAACTATACATTAAAGAGAGCGCAGATCAAGATGGCCTACCTGGATCTATACATGAAAGAGAGCGCAGGTCAAGATAGCCTACCTGGATCTATACATGAAAGAGAGCGCAGGTCAAGATAGCCTACCTGGAACTATACATGAAAGAGAGCGCAGGTCAAGATAGCCTACCTGGATCTATACATGAAAGAGAGCGCAGGTCAAGATAGCCAACCTGGATCTATGAATGAAAGAGAGCGCAGGTCAAGATATAGATAGCCTACCTGGAACTATACATGAAAGAGAGCGCAGGTCAAGATAGCCTACACCATCTCTCCAAATGTCCCAAATTTAGCTTAATCCTTATAATCGAAGGCTTCGCCATTGCCACAACCTCAACTTAGTAGTTGTGATAAAGACAAGTATTAAATCCAACATATTTTGTTCTCTTCAGCTCATAGGACGTTTTTTTCCCCACCTTTTTTTGTTGGCTTACAACATAATTTAGTAATATACATGTATAAATTGTTTGCTGTTTGCTAGAAAACAAAAAGAAAGAGTGGTACATCATCGGCACGTGTAGGAAATCAATAAAAGAAAATGGCGGAACGTTTGTTTGTGCGAGTACTTACCACTGATCTATAAAAACCTTGACAATATACACCGACTGAGTGGTTTTGTTGCAGACGTGTCAGGATCCTCATTACCTAAATGAGAACATTTCTGCTGCAATTTTCAAGTTGGGTGTTCATCTGCTTTTCTCGAGTTTACACCTGATGGGTTAACAAATTCAAGCATCGCAACAAACAACAACAACAAAAAAACGAGGGAGAAAAAAAAAACGAATGAGCTGCAAAAGTTAATGCTAAAATAATTAAAACTGTATTTCACGGCAAACATGGTTATTATTTTTTTCATCTCCAAGCAATTAACTAATGGATTTTTATTTGAGAGAGTTTCAAAAATTGAGTGACTAACATTTATTTATTCTAAATCGTTTGTGAGTCTGTGGCTTAGTCTAGTATTTTTGTAAACCTTTTCCCCCCTAAAACTATAATCTGTAAAATTTGTTTTTATTTTTAAACTGTGTACGCTTAGCCTACTTCCTGTTGATCAAGAAACTATAAAAGTACACTGGAAACTTTTTTCTTTCAATTCTTTACATAGCTTTTGACTAATTAGAGAATATGTGCTAATGTACATTGAGTTTACAGATAGTTTACACAAATTAGAGAAAATTTGCTAATCCACATTGCGTTTACATATATTTTACTAAAATTAGAGAGTAGAACCTAAGTGCTAATCCACAGTGAGTTTACATATGTGTTTCCTTAATTAGCTCTAGGTGCTAATCCACAGTGAGTTTACAGATGTGTTATATAAATTAGAGAGTACTGCCTATGTGCTAATCCACAGTGAGTTTACATAGGTCTTACTTAAATTAGAGAATATGTGATAATCCACATTGAGTTTACAGAGCTGTTACTCAAACTAGATAGTATAAGATGTTAATCCACTGTGAGCGGTAAAGTATTTGGTTCAGATTTCAGCTACTAATTTAAAAAAAAAAGACTCCATTAAAAAAATGGTGTCAAAGTATTTACTTTTTTTTAAATCATGATTTCACAATACGATCTAGTTTAAAAAAAAAAAAAGTTGAAAAAATAAAACAATATTAGAAAAATGCCCACGCTTGAATAAAAAAAACAACAACACATAAATTTGTGACATGACAAACCTTGGATCTTAGAAGAATTTTTTTTTTACTAACCATAGATGATTTTTGGCTTTAAATTGAGTCTTTTACTCACCTTGATTTCTGTTATCTTCTGGCGTAGAAAGCTGTGTGCTTTTTGTTTTTTCAAACGAGTAAAACCTGGCAATACGTCTTTATCATTTTTTTTTCCTTTCTACAGAAAGATTGCCAGGTAAAGAAAGAGTGGTTAGGCCAAAAGTTTGTAAAAATGTAGTGTGAAAGTTTTTGTTTTGACATGACAAATCTTGTTATTGTTATCATTATCCTTTAAAAGCAAGAGTATGAGAAACTTTTATCCGTGTCTTGTCTTTTTTGTGTGCTTATATTTTGTTGTTGTTTAGTTTTGGAGCTAACAAATAAAAAAAAAGATGACGCTAAACCAGACTTGGTGATATGATTGCAACATAATCAGCTGCCAACATTTTTTCCAATTTCATTCATTTTCAGACAATCGCTCCCCTCTTTTTGCCAACACTAACACACACAATATTGTATATATTGCATTAAACTTCCACATTTTTCACCCCTCTTACTCTTATTCATATGTAGGCCTATAGGCTATAAAATTCTGAAACTCTCTGCTTCCCCCTTTTTTTTTCTAGCCAATTATTCTGCCACTCTTGGAAGTCTGAGCCTGATTTCCGTAGCTTTGGGCAGTCAAAGATCTAGACTACATATTCTAAACTAAAGTAAATTATTACAAGAATAACTAACTTCATTATCATTATTTACTATAATAATTAGCAGACCTACAAATTGAACAGAAAACATACTTTTCTACAATAGTTAGTCTATCTCCAATTACTGCAGTATATTTTTTTTTATCTAGGCCAAAATTTCTTTTTTTTTTCTTTTAACCTTGGACGTGCCAGCTCCTCCAAAATAGTTCCGCTTCTGATTTTAAGGCCATATTGCGTGCTAGGAGCGTTCGCCTGCACTGATGTTGGACCTGCCTAAAAAACCTGGACATACTGCAAAGGCTATTTAGTTGAGCATATGCAAGGATTTATAAGCAATCGAATAACTGATATCAATGCTAGTCGCGTGGCTGGTTAATTTGTATTTTTTTATTTTGGGAAAAAAAAAGGGGGGGGGGGGGGCGACGGCTGATTTTGGTCCATATACTATCTATGAATTCTGATTTTAGTTTCGTAAATTAAATAAAGGTTTAATAACCATACAAATTATTTTATATATGTTTGTTCCTCATTATTTCATTTGCTATTAGAACGTCCATTGTGTCAAAATACAATATAAGCCTGGCCTACTTAGAAGTTTATACATAACAATTGAAATAGGCATAGGCCTAAATGTATACATAAAACCTATTCTTTAATTAGCCCTTCCCCCAAATATCAACCCCTGATGCCATAAGCTTCACTTAGTGATAAATAATATAGAATCTATCGGCCTGACATTAAACAAATAAACTAAAAGTTATTATTTTCAGCAGACTACATTTGTGATAGTCGGTTGTCAGTTGAGTTTACTGAAATGATTTATTTTCTCATGAACTTTATTTCCCCATGCGATATTGTTGACTTGTTTTCAAACAAGGTTAAGAAAAAAAGTGTTCGATACGCGAAACAGTATGGGTTTTAATCACATTGGTAAGAATTACACCGTGCTACTTATGGCAGATCTTCTCAGGTAAAAATAAAGACGTTATCCCAAGGTATCCCCCAAAAACGTCATTCCTTTGCCTCAATACCCATGGCAGACGAGAGGGAGTTAGCTTTGAAACCGCAGCAAGATTCGGTTAATCATCTTACCTAATTATAAATTCAAAACAAGAACGAAAATCACCGCCTTTTTTATCAGTGTTTTTGTATATCAAATAGCACATTAAGTAGATATAGAGACTGAGAGATGAGAGCTTTGTGGCATTTTTGTCAGCATGGAAAGAATGCATATGGTATCCGTCTGCTTCAGAACTCCAGGTTACCCATATAGGGTTTCCAGATACCATTTTGGAAAATACCGGACACCTTCCCATCATTCCCCTCCCGGGTATCCAGACCATGAGAAAATCGGGTATAAGCCTATTTCAAGTTCCAGTATGTAATTAGGCTACTTCTATGCCTGTTCTGTTCCTTTAGTTTTAAATGATCTTTGAGCTCACATAATGTTTTTAACAGCGCCTAGTCTACATAAATAACATTATAATTGTTAATAATTATTTTAAAAAAATTATTTAGCCTGAAAAACTATATTTTTTAAACAAAAAGGAAAATTATCATTTTATTTGCTAAAGGTGTACGCTTAACAATGCACATCTAACCTACCGGGTAATGGGCCATACCATGTTAATAGTTTATACAAGCATGATTCTATGTCTTATAAGGGCTAGAGAAGAGGTAGGCCTTCAAGTTGAAATTAAGAAACTGAGCAGCACAAAAACTAAAAATAGATCAGAGAGAAAGGTCAACGACATAATCATAAACAAGTTCGGCGTTGATTAGATCGCTAAACATTTTAAAAATAACTTCTTAATGAGCACGTATCACGGATTTCAGAAAATTTTAAAGACATCAAAGTTATCCGCCCCTCTGGCTATGGAAGACGGTACCGGTATGGTTGTCTTTCTCTCGCACAAAGTTAATTCCCCTTCATCTTAAGACAACATTATAGTTCTAGTAAGGGACTTTCCTTTTCTTTTTTTCTTTTTGTTGTTGTTGAGATTTTGTAATGAAAAATGTCTGTTAATGAAAAGCGTAGGCCTACGGATGGGGAGGAGGTCCGACCATTTCTTCGGATTTATTTTTATTGCGTACAATAAATGGCCCTTAATTAAAGAGAATAGGCTAAACGACTTAATGACGTATGGAGAGATTTAGCCACTAAGGCTGGTTCTTAATTGTGTAGTCACTTATAAAAATACATTAAATTAGATCTAGTCTATTAAGTCAAGAAACAAAAAAGAAAAGGCATGAAAAAGAATTACATTTAAGCTTATAAATAGGCCCTACTACATTAAAACTACATTAATCTTCTTAACATGTAATTCACCATGAGTTCACGATTGAAGTAAACATTAATTAATTTATGAATAAATACTGTTGCCTACAACAATCTTAGGAAATTAATATACATTTTCTTTTGTATTAAATAAAAATTCGTCCAAACCATATATCTAGCCTAATTAGATGCATGTAGCAAAAAGATATTTCAATAAGGACTTTACGTGTGTTCAGAAAGAAAAAAAAACACTGCTAGTCGGTGGAATGCGGTGGATTTACGCCAGCCAGGGCGCCAGAGGCGTTTGGGTTCATTTTCGATAAATTCGCTGCCCCTGTGTCCTCAGAAGCCGTCCCTGACGCTACCCAGGTCTGGCCTTACAATACCCTCACATCAACGAAATGGCCGAGCTCTACTCCATCAGCCCTATAGAATATCACTTTCTTCAGAAAGAACTTAAAAAAAAATACTTTTCTAACATGGGATATTCATGCATTTAGACTCTAGCATCAACTGTGTACAGGTTTATATTTCTATTTAATTACAGGCTATAATAGACCTAAGTGTCACCTTAGCTAACTATTATCAGATCAACATGTCCTTTTTATTGATAACTTCTATTTTATCCATCTTTTTTTTTTAATGATATGCTTTAATGTTTATATAAATTTATTTCACAATTTAGGACTCAAACTGGTTTTTCATGGGAAGGCCTTTGTCCATTGGACGGAGCAAGCAATGCGAGGTCCTGGCGAGAGTCGATTTAAGGAAGTACGTCATCACTCGGCCACAGAAGACTACATTGACATCACACAGCCGTTATTGACCAAAAGTAAATATTTTATCAACTATAACAAAATTATTACATCGAGTGCTTTTGAGTGTGCATGATTTGCGCTTTCCTGGAAATTGTTTTTGACAAGCACAAAGCCTCGCAGCCTTGACTATTTTTTTCTTTTGAAAAATGACTGAGAATAAAAAGATAGATTGTCAGTATCTTCCCGTCTGCCTAAGGGCTAATAATTCTATTCAAATGTTGTAACCCCTAGTTACTTCTTGCATCTTCGCGAGTTGCTGATTAGCATTTCTTGCAGCTACTTCTGCCTTTTGGACTCCTTCTTGACATTGGTGCAGCGCCAACTTGATCATATGCGCCACCTTTGGCTGTCTTCGTGTCAAGGAGACAAGCATTTTATATCATGGGCGTGGGGTACCAGTTTTCTTTATTTCTTCCGCCAGATAACCATAAAGCAGTTACTTGTGGATGCACCATGAGCCCAAACTTTTCATAGTGCATCTTGACACCGCAAAAAAAAAAAAGGAAAAAAGAACATTACAGACATCGGATGTGCAATATGCACCGCAAGCGCTCCAGATAATAGATGTAATCTCATAGACAGTCAAAGTGGATGGGTGGGGGTTAAGAGATAAATATAGGCAACATCTATATATCAAATTTAGACAAATTATATATCAAATATAGACAAATAAAATGTATGCATAAAATGCAGACATGAAAATATCTATTTCACTTTATCTCCCCCTTTCCAATATCTCTCTCTCTCTCTCTCTTCCTCTCTCTAATGTATTAGGGTGAATGGAAAACCAAATACTCCTCTAATGCACAAGCCTCAGTTTCAATAGCCACTAGCCAGGTTTCTCCAGGCCGCTTGCTCTGTTTGCCTTGGATCGGAATCTGTTTATTTCGTGTTGTCATTCCTTTCGCCATGCCCTCTAGAATTCCTTCTGGCTTCGAACGTGATCTATACCAGTAGCTACAAACGTAGCCTACCTGTATTATGCTATCAGCTGCAGGTCTTTTTGTTGATACACAATATAAACCATTAATTGATTTTAGCCAGCTGAACTTATTTTCTCTGCACCCACCAAAGAAAATCTGGCAATTTCTGATCAAGCGTTTTTTTTCGTTTATACCCTGTTTAAGCATTTCCCATCTACATTTATCTAAGAATTTGAAATGTTATTACATCTAGTGTAACAGTTGTTGACACCCAATTGGGTCAATTAAAAAGGACTTCTAATATAATTATTAAAATATAGATCTATAAAAGGCCTACGTACTATATAGGCTAGACCTAAGGGTGGGTCTACTAAAGGGTAGAATATTCCTTTTTTAAAAATCTCTTAACCCACTGTTTATGAACTATTGTTAATAAATCATTATTTAATCCTAGACATGTCAACTTTAACTATGTCTATATTTTTTTCAGCTAATCAACAAGATGAACAACGAGTTTTGGAAGCTGGACAATACACGTACCCCTTTCAATTTCACATACCTGTTACTTCCCCTAGTTCGTTTGAAGGCCAGTTTGGATTTATAAGATATTGGGTTAAAGTTACAATTGAGCGAGCATGGAAAGAGGATGTGTCTGTCAAGAAATTGTTTACTGTAATTTGCCCAGTAGATCTAAACAGAGAGCCAACAGCAGATGTAAGTTTCTTTTTTTTTAACATAGGCATTCCATACTCATATTTGTTTGAAATTAAACTATTATAAACACCCGTCAAAATTTTTGTCAAAATAGAAATTGGAACCCTAGGATTATGTTATTTTCTTAAAACAAAACTGTTTATAACTTATAATTATAAACATTAACTTTCTTTACAACACTGAAATAAGAATATAAATGCACCTTTCACCTACAGCAGCCTATCCACAATAAGAAGGAGAAGCGTCTGTGTTGCCTTTGTTGTAGATCAGGCCCAATCAGTGCAAGCCTAAGTCTCAGCCACAAAGGCTATGTACCAGGAGAGACAGTTTATATCAATGCTGAAATATCCAATCACTCCAGAAGAAAGGTTGGCAGCACCAGTGTTGAATTACTCATGGTAAGACTAACACTACAGATAGTTTACATATTTCTCATATGCTATTCTCATAGGCTAATCTAATTAATCTATAAAAACATTCATCAAAAAGGATTTTATACTCCATATGAATATAATTTCAGCTAGGAACTCACTGATCTATATAGCCTACATGAATAGGCAATGTTTATACTTATATAAAAGTCTAGCCTACTTTGGCACAGCAGAATGGCAATGGGGGGTAGGGATCACTTTTATAGATGGTTTATCAATGATGTAACATTGTAGATTGTCAGTGCATTCTACTTTTACTTTTAGTTGTGGGGTTTATAGTGGGTGTATAACTTACTGACCTATAATATTTTTTTTTTTTAAATTATAAAATGCCAGACAAACTTAGAAAAGGATATTATACCATTAATTTGGTATTTACAACACATTCAAAAATGTATTCAGCCATTTTTTTAGACCACTGGAAAAAACAAATAAATAATTAAAAAAATTATACTAAATGTAAATTTCAACTAGTCTTTAAGATTTTTTTAGCTTGTATAGGTAATTGTTTTGGCGGCACTGCAGTTCAAAGGACATCCCATCCATGTATATATAGATCAATGTATCTACTCCATGCCAACAGCATTTTTTTGCTGTCAGTAAAATTGATACTGTTTTAGGCCACAATATTGTTATAATCTTGGCATTACATCAAAACAATTTAGCCAGTATGAAGCAATAATAAACAAGTTGCAAGCTTTCTAAAATAAATGCATAAGAAATTTACTTCAAATCTCCTACATTGAACCCAGGACTAATAGGACTAATGCGTATGTGTAGGACAGAATATTCTCAATTGCAGGCCCTCAAGAAAACATTAAGGCAACAATCAAAGGGCGCAAAGTGACATGGTTTGGTCATGTGTTGCGGCACAATAGCCTGTCAAAAACAATCCTCCAGGGCACGGTGGGCATAGGAGAGGCCATCAGCAGAGATGCTGGTTCGACAATGTAAAGTATTGGACAGGGCTGCAGTTGACAACCGCTCAAGATAGGCAAAAGTGGAGAAAGTTGACTGCTGAGGTGTCCATTCGCTCCCCTAAATGACCACAACGGTCATGGGATTGATGAAGATGATACTAGACTTTAATTAAACTAAATTTAATACTTTTTTAACCACAAGAAATTAACATTAATAAAAATGATCCACAGACAACTACATTTCATACTCCCATCAAATCACGTTCAGTAACACAGCAAGTAGCATCAATTCATCATGGCTCCTTGAAACATGGCAACAGTGACACGTGGGAAGGAGATTCCTTTATTCTCCCCTCTCTACCGCCATCATACATGATTGGTTGCAGTATAATAGATGTCACATATACTTTAGAGGTAAGAACTAAAGTAAATGGTTGGCTTAAACTATGTTGTATTGAATGTATTTAAAAAATATATCTACTAAAAAATGGGTTCTTTTATAAGCAAAGCCTAATTACCTGTACATAATCTTTTTTTCTGTTAATTAAAAATTCCTTATAACATAAATGAAAATTTTTTTATAAGTGTCTTTATTAATTTGGTAAATTTATTAATATAAAAGAGATTTTAATTGTCAGCTCCATTAATTATTTTATTCAAGCCAAAAAGTGTTTGACATACTATACTGGATACACAGTTTAAAAATGAATGAAAATATCAGATATCTATATGTAACCAGCAATACATTTTAAAACCTTCCGTTCCTCTAGCTAAGGGTTTTCCCAGCTGGACCAGCTTTTGAACTTTCAGTGCCATTGGAAATTCTTATTGGTACGGTTCCTATCAGTTCAACAGTAGATCGTTACTTAGCCATGCATCAAATGACACCACCAACCCCACGCAATGGGCACCCACTGAACCACAGAGGGGCATCAGCTCTTCATGATAATGATTTCCGACCAAGTTATTGTGAGTATTGGCCCAATGCAACTTTCAAATTAGCATTAAAAGCCACAAGTCAAAGTTCCAAAGAGTGACATTGCATGTTAGTGAAATAGATTCTCACACTAAAATAAGGGGAAACTAGAATTAAAATGAAAAAGCTGTCTATAACTATTATGTTTAAGAAAAAGAGGAACAAAGTACAAGTGAATATAACTAAAGATGGATAGGAGATTAGAGATTTGGTGAATACAAGTTTAAAGAAAAAAAAGGAATAATGAAAAATGTAAGAAATAAAATGAAGTTAATTTGACAATAATGATTTAAATCACATACTGTAAATAAATAAAATACTATACAGGACTTGATCTATGAAATTTAAGCCTTCTTGACATGTTAAGCTTTTATTCTAAGTAAAGTAGTAAAGTACCTGTCAGACCAAATTGATCATATAGGGCCTGTGAAGCAGCATCCGCTAGATTCTGTAGCCACAGAATACCAGGGGATGTGTGGCCAGCACAATGCTCAGCCGCCTTTACTTTACCCCAACTAATGTCAGGTACCCATCAGAGCTGGGTAGACTCAGGGACACCATCGAGTCCCTGGAAAAAATCGTAGCCATCACCAGGGTTTGAACCCAGACCTTCGGTTTGCCAGCGAAACGTGCTGCCGCTTGACCACAAAGCCCCCTTTATTACTCTTAGCTTTTACTGGGCATCGTACAATATCTCATGGCTGACCATGGCTGCATGCATCCAGAATTGCAAAAGACCCGTTTTCAAGAAAGCTCCTTATTCCAGTAGACTGTAATTAAATCTGTTCGATAGAACTAAAAAAAATGTGCACTTCCTAATAATAGCAGCAAGTATTGAAACTAGTTTCTTTTCTTCAACACTGTACTTATAAACTAAACTATGTTTCTACCTAGTCCTATTTCCTGTCTTTGCTTTCAGTGTTACCTTCATTTTCACCTTCATCAGTGTGTGGCTACCACCTCCATGATGATGATGATGACCACAAAACAGCTTTTGAGAGTGACTACAGTCCTTGTTATGTTGTTTATAATTTTCAAGTTGTACCCCCAAGACGAAACCTTTATGTCAGTTTTGCCACATTACAATAAAATACCATTAATATTATAGTTACATGGATACATTTGTTATTATAGCTATTATAACAATTATTAGTTATTATAACAATTAAAAACTCTAAATGTTGAATGTAATATTTTATAAGTAACACTGAACTGATTTTGTTGTTCATTTCCAAATTTATTTACCAGGGTAACAATACATACAAAATTGTCTGTCACATTTGTTGATGCTAAACATGTTTTTTATTACACACAAGGCTAAATATTTATAAAAATAAAAAATTATTAAATTTTTTTTGCTTTACAAAATCCAATAAAAATGAAAAATATGTGGCTTTTTAACAATGAAAATTGTACCTATCTTTAAATACTATAGTTTTGTTTAATTACCAGTATAAAGCTAACCTTAGTAAAGCATAGGATTATCACAGTATGAAAAATAAATGTTGCAAAAGAACTTCAACAAGAAACATTTAATGTACAAATAAAAAAAACAACAATAATTAATTTACACAAGTGTAGCACTTTAACACAGACTAATGTATAAATTCACAGATTGCTGAAAAGTAAACATTGTAAACTATAATGATGCAATTTTATATTAAGAACAAATTATATCTTTACGGATTTTAAAGGATTTACATATACTCACATCACAAGAAAACCTTGTAGGGTACAAAGAGTTGGGAAAAAGGAGGAAGACAGAGAAAAAAATGGGAGGACAACATACTGGAGTCAATGGGAGTAAAAGTTTGTGAGCAGAGAAACAAGAGGGTTGAAAGACAATAGTCTATCGATACCATCTGTGGTGCCCGAAAGGTAAAAAAGACTTAGGGACTTGTAGGACGTAGGAAATAATTTACAAATCGTTAACAACATTTAAAAACAAAATAATTATAAATTAGGTCTAGCTTTCAGACTTGTCCTGATTTGTTCCCTCCTCAGTTTTCTCTTCATTTTCTTTCGTATCTGAAATTACACAATCAATAGTTTTTTTACATAATCAGGAAAAATGCATTTGCAAATGAACAAGCTATTTGTCATTAGTTGAAAATATATTTTGCAAACAACACAATTATATTACATTAATTACTGCAGCATTAGTGTAGAATTTAAAAATAACATGATTTAATAGCATTCATTTCTTGATATTTGCACTCATGTCATTTAGTTAATAAAAGCATGTAGGTCAGTGAACTGTTTGACAAATAATTATGTTAAAACAAGAGAAATGATTTAACATTTTCTTTCAAAAAGTTCAAGTTTAGAGGTAGATATTACAAAACAACAAATACTATAATATATTAGTCACTATATAGTCACCTTTGGTACATAATTTATCTTAAGACCTTGGAAAAGTATATTGTTTAAATTTTATTGTATAACTGTAGAAATACAGAATTGTTAAATTCAAACATTTCTATTTAAATTTGATCTCTCTACTAACTAACTGATAGCCACATTTAACACATTGCTGGGAAACACACAATATGCATACATTTATGTCTGTAATCTGTTTTATATGTATATATTATATTTGTAATACATTATTAAAATTATTAAAAATTCTTTTTTTTAAACATTAAACAAATGAATGTAAAAAGTAATCTATCATGCATTAAAGCATCAAGCAATAAGAAAGCGACATAAAGTGTTTTTAGTATCATTTTTACAAATACTCTTTTATTCTTGATTTGGGGTATTTTGGTAAATGAAACTTTCTATGGCACATAAGTTACTTTAAATAAAAAAAAAATTGTATTGTTTGTCATGCAAAAAATATTATTTGGAATCAATTTTATTGAAATATGCATACTTTTCAAGGTACTGGTAGTAAAAATACAGCAAGCATTTAGTTAATAATTGTTAGCAATCTGTCATATTAAATTCAATACTATTTGGTCACAAATCTTTTTTTGTAGTTAAAGTTTAATTGAACACAGCACAGCAGTTCCAGATCAGTTCAGCAAACAATACTATCTCTTCAGACCTATTTCTTTTTCCTGTTCAATAGTTTCATCTTTTGGTTGCTCTTCTTCACTGTTTTGGGGTTTGTCTTCTTCAATTTCTTGGTCTAACTGTTTCTCTTGATCAATCTTTGCTGGGACTGGGCTTTCTACTAATTAAATAGGTTGCAATCTTTCATACATGCTTCAAGTAGATTATATCCATATTTAAAAGAAAATGTGATTAGTACTTGAGTACTTGATTAGTGCTTGAACCAGTTTTAGAAGTTTGGAGCCTAGGTATGACAACTTGATACAATAACTTTTTTTAAAAATCAAATATAAAAGTAAAAAATAAAGTATCTCACATTAAGTATCTAGCAAGCGGAAAACAAAGTAACATTTCAAATAAAATTATAAGCATCTATTAAAATCATTATTTTTTCTAAAATAATAATTTAAAAAATATGGAATTACTAAAAGCAACGTGGAACTGTGGTAATCTACTAATATATAACTACATTATTATTAATATCTACATTTATTACAGCTACTAATTTAAAAAACATTGCTGGCAAAAAAATAATTAAAAATATTTGCCCATGCATAAATAAATATCTGTGTCTAATAGCTTTGATGCAAGCAAATTTAACTTTAATTATTTTAAGACATAAAAAAAAAAGAATCAAAAGAGTTATAACTAAATTGAAAATTTTGAATTTGCAATTTTTTTTTATATGATCATCAGACATTTTCTTTTTGATTCATTTATGTTTTTAAAAGATGAATTTTTTGAGATCTCTTCTCATTAACTAAAATAAAAATATACAAGAAGTAATAAAGCTGTCTAACACTACAAGGAAGGTTCTTTAAAAAAACTGCTAGCCAGCATATTTTTTTGAAGTAAAGGAGGAAAGTGTTTAGAAATAGCATTATAAAAATCTTACCATGTCAAATTATTTCATTTTTTATGCTTCCCTTTGTAAGATAAAGGACAAATGTTTACATATAGTTGAAGTGTAACAATATAATAACAAACAGGAAAATACTTTTGAAACAGTGAAATTATTTGTTATCCCACAAATTTTAAATATACTGGATGGTAAACCTATAGTGTAATTCAACTACTGAGTGAACAAGTAATAGATTTTTGAAATGGCGCAATAATCTTCTTTATAGAAGGTGCGTCTGTAATATATAAGATAATACAAATAATAAGACGAGAGGTCTATTTACCTTTTGAATCCTTTTTATGACTCTGATCTGATGATAAAATACAAAAATTAATATAAATGCTGAAAAAAATATTTTATTGAATAAAATAATAAATTTTTTTTAATATGTCTGTTGCTATAAAAAAATTTTCAAACATCAACAATTGAATTTTTTTAAATTCACAATCAATTTCTCCCCATAATCCTTTGTTTCTCCCATTTCAAGATAGCACCGACCAATCTAATGGTACAGCCATGTATTGTGCAATACAATTGGAGTTTTAAACAAAGATTACTATGAATGTTAACCTTTTGGGCTTGGGCTTCGAGTAGGTTTGTCTTCTTTTTCCGAATCTCCTTTTTCATTATCAGTTTCTTTGGTTTCTTCAGAGGAGGTATGGTGATGGTCATCATCTTTTTCACCATCTGAATTTTCCTGTTGATCTTTCTGAACAATCTTTTCATTGACCTGCAGTGTAGGATACAGAAAATGATAAAATAGATGAACAAATTTTCCAATGTAGTGTACTTGTACAAATAATGTAAAAATATTCCATCACCATTGTATTTCCATGATTAAAGTAAATATTTATAGCGTCACATGTATATTTATTTTATAATAATGATAAAATGCATCAGATAGAATTTAGTCTCTTTGAGAAATTTTAGGGGAAAAATAAGCTATTTGTTCACCATGTGAAAAAAAATATATATAAAAATTGAAAAGAACTTCCAAATAATTGTATGCATGTTAGATTTCAGTTCGGATCAAAACTTTGACAGTAATACACATCAGACTTAGCTGGTCGTATTTCATTAAATTAGTCTTTGCAGACTTGAAGAAAAGACTAGGTCAAAATGGAAAACTATACAAATATCTATTGTATTTCACTCATTCTTACCTCTTGTAAAGCTTTTTTAATAGCATTTTGTGCAGCTTTATCATTTTGCTGTTCTGCAAGCTCTAAAGCTTGAGTAAAAGAATCTGAAGCTGCTTGATATTCTTGACACTTGACTGAAATTGTAGAGGAAATAGAGAAAAATTATAATTGTATAGGCTGAAAAATGTTCTGAATTAAAATGCTGAATTATGTTTGTATTATTGTCTAAAATCTGAATAATTTCTCATAGATAACATTAGTAAATTTACACCATACAAAAGGAAAAAAGGAAAAATAAAACCAGAAGTAATTATAGATCACACAAAAGGAATGTAAAACTTAACAAATCTGCATTTGAAACGTGTGTGAGAGAGTTCCTTCATAAGTACAATTTTAGAAGAAATAAGGTTGGATGAAAAGTTGCTTTACACATCACAAAAGAAATTGGTAGCTGAAATATTTGTAAAATACCAAATCATTTGTTAGATACTGGCAAAAGAAGCGTCCTCAACTTAACAAACAAAAGAATAACCAGGACAGTTGTCGCCTCTCTCATTTAACCCTGAATTGATGACTGTAACAGTTGTTCATGGAGTCACCTCAAAACCAGATTCAGATGGTTCTTAAAAATCTCCACAGCTCCCACTGGCTAATTGAATTAATCATAAGCTTCTTTTTCTTAAAAACAACTATATGGATGGCAGTGCACCTAACTTTAGGAGATCATTTCAAAGCATTTTCCGTTAAAGGGTCTGTGTCTTAGTCACAGTCTCAGCTAAGGGTTCCCAGTATTGTCAGGCACAAAAGTGTTTTGGAGCGAGCTCCTTTGAATCTGTGGCACCTGCACCTGCTTGCCCAAGTCACTGAGGAATAGTGAGACAATAGAGTCCTTTAAGAAAACCTTTTTCTTTGGCTAGTGTTTTTGTGCTTTCCCCATCATAACATCAGCAACTGAATTGTGGAACACATGGAAAATTGTGCTAAATCTATAGTTTTTGGGAAATCATTTTGTGGAATGTGCCATTAAAGGGTCTGCGCTTCTCAGCATATTCTTTAGTCATTGTTCTCAGTGTCCTTGGGCACAAAAAGCAGTCATATGGAATTCACTTGTTAAAATCTGTGGTGCCTAGACTGTGGAACAGCTTGTGGAATTCTGAGACAAAAAATGAGTTTGAAGACAATTCTCTTTAGCTAGTCTTTTTTGTGCCTTCCACACCACAAAATGGACTTCTGAATTGTCAATATTTTTTTCGCACAATCAGCATGCTAAATGCAATTGCATGTAAGATGCCCATATATAAATAGTCCTTATTATTGTTATTATTATAACATAAATCTTGCACACACACAAAATTTAAAAAATATCTAAAACGTATACCTTCTGATTGAGCTATTAATACTGTGGCATGGAGTTGCCAGCTAGCATCATCTGCTTCCTTAGCAGACGCTAGTGATTTCTCCCCATAATCCTTTGTTTCTGTATACTCTCCCATTTCAAGATAGCACCGACCAATCTCATGGTACAGCCATGTGCTCTCTAAAGGAGATTTGCTCTTCGGTAGTTTAGACTTCCATCTGCAACAATAAATGCTTGATAAGAATTTCTCTGCATGAAATAAAACTAAACATCTAGTTCAAAACTGATTAACTTTTTGTAACAATAAGAGAAATAATCACTTTTTTTCAAAGAATAGAAAGATTAAAATAAACCATAAAAACAAAGTTGTTTCTTTAAATTCTTTTTATGCATTTTAGTTAAGCATTAGTCATCCAAATATTTTGCTCCTTGCCATGTACAAAAAAGAAGTAATTAACAAAAGCTAAATGAATATATTTATAAAATATTTCAAAATATATTGAAATGTGTTTGTCATGTGCCCTCAAATTTACCAATGCGTACCAAAAAGTGTAATAAAAAAAAACAGTTAAAAATTGATTTTTTGGGTTGGGGAATGTGGTTGAAAATTAGATAAAAATGTGTTATCATCTGCTTCCTATGTAAAACATTTCAACTTGATAGGATGATGGGAAGTGGATAAATTAGACTTCCGAATATCTGATCGGTCATCCGCCTGATGCCAGAGACATACTTGCTTACAAAAGAAACTCACATTTCAACAGCATCTTCATATTGACCCATTTTAGCATGTGTTCTACCTAAATTATCTAATGCTCTTGATTCTGCTTCTTCAAGATCACTGAAAATTGTAAAAAGAAATGTTTCGTCATATAAATTTAAAAGACAATGTAATTTATACTTAAAAGCTGGTCAATGTGTTTCTGAACTGCAGTGAAGCACTAAGAGACAATTAAGTCAAACATACAAAACTATTTTTTTTTAAATCATAGCGAAGAAAAAATACCTAATGTACAATTGGAAATTAATGACAAAATTTAGAAAATTTATATCACTTACTTAGCTTTGGCTAACTCTAAATCTTTATTGTGACAGTCAAGAGCCTGAGAGTGTTTGCCTAATTCCAAATAAGCATTGCCCATGGCACTGTAGAGATTAGCAATAACACTTGGTTTGTTTTTGAGAGCCCCTTCTGGCATGCTGTTGACCCTTTTCATAGTCAGCTTGCATTTGTCTAAACTGTCTTGATATCTTCCTTCTGCTTGAGCTACATAAACAAAAGACAAGTCAGTGGCCTCTTTTTATGAGATGATATATCAATATATAAAATATTTCACATCGCTAAAACTAGAGTGTTTGTCACCTTATTTCTAACTATTGGAAATCATTTCCTGAAGAAAATATATTTATAAAAAAAAAACAAGCAAACAAATAAGAGTCCATTTGTGATCGTTAACTTTGTATTCAATGTCAAATTTTTAGAGGGCCATTGGTAGATGAAACACAAGAATGTTTCAAAAAGAGGTCCAATAATAAATGTTATATTTCAATAATTTTCTTATAGAAATATGAATTTAATGATTTCATAATGATGATTGTCTTTCCTGATTGGAAGGCAGTACTGAAAATGCCAGAGCATAATATGGGCTAAGGTGCCAAAGGGGTTAGATTTCTTTTCTTACATACAACAAATAGAAAGTTTACCTTGATCTATTTCCTCTAGTTTGCCCAGAACATATTTCATACCATCACCTCCTTGATTTCCAGCAGAACCTTTACCAGACTTTTGGTCTTTCACCCTTGCATACATTGGCTTCTGCTGGCGCCAAAAATCTGATCTGCTGTTCAAATATTCTAATCCGTCACAAGCACGGCCTTTGATGAAATCATCAGTCTGGTTGCCATTGTTAGACAGACCTTTACAACAAACAAAATGTTAGACAGACCTTTACAACAAACAAAATGTTAGACAGACCTTTACAACAAACAAAATGTTAGACAGACCTTTACAACAAACAAAATGTTAGACAGACCTTTACAACAAACAAAATGTTAGACAGACCTTTACAACAAACAAAATGTTAGACAGACCTTTACAACAAACAAAATGTTAGACAGACCTTTACAACAAACAAAATGTTAGACAGACCTTTACAACAAACAAAATGTTATACAGACCTTTACAACAAACAAAATGTTAGACAGACCTTTACAACAAACAAAATGTTAGACAGACCTTTACAACAAACAAAATGTTAGACAGACCTTTACAACAAACAAAATGTTAGACAGAACTTTACAACAAACAAAAAAATTAATTAAACAGTACACAAAAATGAGGAATTGAAGATAGAATAGAAAAATGTCATGTTGACTTGGTTAAAATTATAGTGGAACATTGATTGGATAACAGGCTAGAAACAGTGGAGTACCAAAATTAGCCTCTCGTTGCTCTCAAGATGCTTGCTAGAGAGCACTTACATTTAAACAAATTGTCTTTTTTAACTTAGTCTATGAAAAATGATCAAAGGATGAGCTATTAGGCAGATTGTTGAAACTCTTTAGATCACTCTACCCTTTAGTTGTACACCTGTTGAGAAAGTTTATAGTCACCTGTCTACTGCTGCAAGTGAGTTCGAGGTGAACAACTGGCAAACTATCCTAGATTCTAAAAAAATCTACACTAGAATATTTATAGATCTTTAACTCAATGTTATAAAGAAATTTCAGGAATCATTTCCTTAACAATGGTAATTGTAAAATATTACTCAATGAGCTGTTATATCCGTTGAAATGATGGCGATGAAAAAAATGGGTTCGAGGGAGCTTGAGAAAGAGATAGAGTTTTATATTTTATCCAAATAATATTAAGATATACATTTGACAATTACAGAGAGAGAGAGAGAGATACATATTTTGTTTATATAATATTGATATATTGTAATGCCCCTAAAAATGACATTGAAAAGAATGAGAGAAAGGAAGAAACTTTGAAAGAAAAAAAGATAGTTGTTATACATAGAAATTAAAGTAAAAGAGAGAAAGAATGAGAAGTGGAAAAGAAGTTGTAGTTTTTGTCCACATATGTTATTACTAAAATAGTTGTTATGCAAATTGAAATGACAACAAAAAGAGGGACAGGAAGAGACATAACATCTGCTTTGTTATGATTTATATACTCTCCAAAACAAATAGAATGAAATTTCAGTACGTACTTTTAAAGTATGCTTTGAGGATAAACAAAAATTGGCTTTTCCAACTAGGCATCCCAGACAGACCACCATATTAGGGCTATTATATGTATTTATGATAAAAATAAATAAATTCTTAAGAATAATTTTTAAAGCTCTCCTTACTATCAAAAAGTTTTTCCAAAAATTCTTTATCCTGATACAACTGTCCCAAAAGCTCTTTAGTTGTTTTGGATTTGCTATTGTCCTGAGGACGCTGGCGTTCTTTCTTTTCTTCTTTTTTAGGTTGTTGATTGACCTTTGTGTAACCTTTCTGTTGCTTTTTCTTTTTTATCATAAAGTTTTGTAAAACAAAAAGGAAAGCATAAGAAAAAAGGATTTATTTTAAAAACATTTTTCATTAGATCCATACAACAATCATGACAAAATATTTTTAAAAACTTTAGGTTAGAATATATATACCGGTATATTAAGTTAATTTTTAAAATTCATATTAATGAGCATCATAGAGTTGTTGTTTTTTCTCACTTTGCACATGTGTATGGTTATACTTTTCAAGTATTAAATGTGATAAATAACCTATAAAGGTTAAAACTTTCAGCTTGCTGTAAAAAAAATAATATATGGTTTGAGATAAATCAATGATAAAACTGAAAATATTAGATTCAGCGTTAAAGTATATATGCATATGGGTGCAAATATTTATTAATGTTTGTTAAAGTCAAATTTGCCGTCATAAATGCTGAATTTAGATTATTATAAACAGGTTTGAAAGTTAACCACATTTTAAAAAAAATCAATTTCATGTCCATAAAAAGAAACAATATTGATTTCAACTATTTCATTTGGATAGACTACTGACTAAAAAAAAAGGAGGGAAAAAAAGGGAATTGTGGGAATATTTGAAAAACTAAATCCTTCCATTAAAAAAAAACAACTAATGAATTTTCTAGCAAAGGGTAATTGTTTCTATTAGTGTTGAAAGGTCCACTATTGTCTTCGCAACTGAAAAATAAAACTCGTGAGTGAAAATAAAAAAAAGGGTGGGGAAGGAATTTCCAGCACAAACCTGACACAAATGTAAACAGCAAGAATTTCTAATCAATTTCTCATCAATAAACAATCTTATCTTTTTACAATATTCTTAACATTGATACCTAATATGTCTTTATAATCACAAATCAAAATCCCTTAATGCAAAAATTAAAAGATAATTGGTTTGCTTTAAAAAAATAAAACAACTAATTTTGTACATGAAAATTTTTAAAATATTTAAATTTAAAGGAGTTATATTTTTGAACTTAGAAATGAGGAGATGGGAGGTAACCATTCCTAGATTTAAAAAGTATATAATTTTTTTAATTTCATTTTGTGAAATGATTTAGCATAACTTATAATAAGCCAGTCATTATATTTAGTTTAAATACTTTTTTATGTAAATTATGTTAGATGTGTTAAATATAAATACCGGTAATCTACTTTATACTAGGTCTATAGTTTAATGAATGTGTATAATATTGACAGTTTGATGTATTCATTGAACAATTTTGAAACTTGTTTGTATATACAATAGCAGTTTAATAAGTGTATATGTAGACTGGTTATGTAGCTCTTGACAGAAAATGTTCAGTTAATTAGATTTTTTTTTATGTATAGGAAACATAATAAAAATGAACGAACAAATACTGCCAAGGATCAATCCTTCATTGAGAGAAAAATATTTTCCTGATAACCGAATGCCTATTGATATTAATGTTCTAATATACAAAAATCCTAACATAACCAACAGTCTTATAATTAACTTGTTTTACTCATTATTTCAATATTTACCTTAGATAACATTTAGCATGCTTTAGAAACTTACTGTCTTATTTATGGGTTGGGTCGGTTATACTACATTTATTTGTGTTTTGTCTTTTTTAATCATCAATTTAGCTCTGTCACCTGGCCTAGGGTAATATCCGTATTCTTAGTTGTATGTTAAACGCGCTCTGAGCTTACATTATGTTTGTTGGCAGCGCTATACAAATATTATTATTATTATTATTATTGGTTAAGTGAAAAGTTAAGTTGTAAGTAAAAAGCCAAATGTTTCCATTTGCAAGATAATAAGACATAGGCATGTCACTGTTCATGTTGGAAGGCAAAGAACAATGTTTGCTTCTGTTTTAGGTAGGATATAAGATAATTAGAAATATTGCTGAAAAATTATATTACAATGTTAATGCTTATAATTTTGTGGCATTGAGCAGAAAAAAAAGTTTTATCACAAATATGATAATATATAGGTTTTCTATAATATTTTTAAAATTAATACATTGATGAAACAGAATCACACACCCAATTAGTTTGTATATGTATCAATAGGAGATCATGAGGTTCAGTTTAGAGATTTCAACTAGAGCTAAAAGTAATGGAGACTATACATTTTCTCACTGATGTTAAAAAATTCAAAGTTTTAAAATTCTTTTCAGGTTTCACCATTAGTGTCTGGTTATGTTAAGATACACATTTATTTTCCAAATGAAATTCAAACCAACAATTTATCTTCGGCACACAAAACTTTAACTCCTTAATGCTACCACAGTAAATGTTACCTTGTTTTGCAGATTCTGAAAACATTATTAGAGTATGACATATTATATATTTTATTTTTTGTTTTGTTTTCACTTTTAAAACCTAGCATAGCTACAAAATATTACATTCATAAGCACATTTCATATTCAACGGTAGTTACTGTTCATAAATAAGACTAATAAAATGCAAACATGAGAATAGCTTTATAACCACTAGAACAACTCACCTCATTTTGTTTGTAAAAATAGGATAAATCACCAGTAGCCTCAAGGTGAACAGCAACAGGATCTGATATAAAAGATTTTACACAATTCATTAGACCAATAGTGCTAAGCAATAGAAAAGTTAGAAACAGCAGATCGAGCCAAAGTTTGGATACGAACACTATCTTATTCTCTTCATATTTTAGTTAACAATTAAATAGGTGCCTTTTTTTACCACCTTCCCAGGCGCTGTTTTCCCTAGCTATACCACTGGTATTAAATTAATTTGTAAAAAAATCTGTACATTCAAGATGCAGCATATTAAATTGTTTGCCTAATAAAAATACCAAACAACATGGAGTTTTGCAAGCTAAGCTAATTAAAGCAATGGGAATACCCAGTCTATGACTAAGATTTCATTGAAACTGACATTTCAAAAGATAAAGATGGCAAATATAGACTCATTTAAAAAGGATAGGTCACTGTTGATACTTACTGTTAAGAGTATCGAAGAAAAAGAAACAAATAATTACAAACGTCTTCATTTGTAGTAAAGACCTAACCCAAACAAAAAATGCAAAGTACTTAGGAGTAATAATAAATGATAAATTATCTTGGAATAGATTTATTGATGAAGTAATTAAAAAATCTCACAAAACATTAGGATAAAAGGAACTTTTACAAATGTTATAGGAACATAAAATTAAAATGCTATCTCACATTAGTTAGACCTATACTAGTATATACATCTTCTTTATGGGACCAATCAACTAAAGAAAACATTAAAAAATTAGAACAAATTCAGAAAAGAGCTGCTAGGTTCATTACTAGCAAATATTCACAACTGGCAAGAGTAACATCAATAGTTAAATCATTAAACCTTGAAACACTGGAAGACAGAAGGGCAAAGAGTCAAGTGGTAATTATACATAAGACATTAAGTTATAATTTAGAAATACAACACAATAACAATCTGTTACAATGCTCAAATAAACATAAGGATAAAAACACTTTCCTTATTATTATTTCCTTATTGTGAGAACAAATGCATATAAGTATTTCTTCCTGAGTGACATCCGGGCATGGAATGGGTTGCCTGATCTAACCAGGAAAACCAGTAACTTAACACTAATAAAAGTAAGAAAATACTATAAATAGTCAATTGACTCACATATGACATTACTTTTAACTTTTTCTAAAGCTTTACTTACTCCCAATGCTGTTATCAATAGATTCTTCACACTTCTGAATTCCCAGTCGAAATTCTTGCATTTCTGGTCTCAATTTATTACCTCTATGATAAAATACTAGTGCGTTTTCAAAGTCTCCCTTTTGATAAAGAGCTTCTGCTTTCATATTCAATGCCTATTAATATAATAAATGTAAATTTTTTTTAGCATAATATGGAATAGGTATACCAAAACTATGTAAATTAAGAAAACAGAGTATCAAAAAATCATTTTGAAAATTTAGGTTACCATAGCCTAACATTTTCATAAGTTCATTTTTTTTATTTTAAATCACAATTTACAAAGGTTAAAAATATGATTTATAAATTGATATAATTATTGTTAAGAACTATATAATTAAGTTGATTTAATTTTGACAAACCCTGATATCTCTTTTTCCATTATCATCTTGCCCTAAAGCGGCTTCAGCATCTGCTAGAGCTTTCTCAGCATTTCCAAGCATCAGATAACATTTAGCTCTGATCACTAAGCAAGATTTATCATCTGGTTTCATATCTAGTGCCTAACCAAAGGACAGAATTTATATCTTAACAAAATATCATTTATTCAGTAAGTAATTTATATTTTTGAAACATTGGGTGAGTATTAAATATTAGGATAAGTGAGTGGGTTATCTCATAATTTACAAGTGAGCCTTCAATAAAGAAAATTAGGCTTAGCCTACATATCTCGTTTCTTTATTTGTTCCTCACAATATATATAGGCCTATACATTTTTTTTTATTGATTGAATGTTATGTTTTGCTAAACTTTATAAAGTAAACAGTTTTAAATATTAAAATGGTCTCACTGCTGTTAAAATTAAGTTCTAAAAAACTTTCTTTAAGCTTTCACCAATATTTATATTTAATAAAGGTTATGTCAGTTATGTTAAAATAAAATCTTCATAAATCATTACAGTAGGCTATAGCTATATAGTTACTATAGTATATACATAAAGCCCAAATAATAATATTATATGATTGTATCAGCTTATATGTTTATACATACATTCCAAACTAAGCTAATAATCTCAGTAATCAGTAATGTCATTAAAATACTAAAAAATTATCATTATCAGTATGAAACTACTATATTAGTAATAGGCCTACTAGGCTTTGCTTTATTTAACTGTAATCATTAATCACGATAATGATTTGACTATAATTTTTAATAATTTTAATTACTTTCCTTTCAGCCATTGTAGTAATGACTAATACAAATTACAAGCATCTAAACTGTATTCTTAATTGATCCTTATCCACTAAATGTAGTAAAAGGTTATTACAAACCTTAGTAAAGCTCTCGATAGCTTTTTCGTATAGCTGAACATGAACAAAATGTTCTCCTTCATCTCTAAGAGTTTCGAACGTTCCGACTGTGCCAGCATCATCGGTTCCAGCATCGCTATCATTATCCTTTCGCACTCTTTTGGCAGGACCTTTAGCAGCCTTGCTCATTTTAATTTAAAAGAAACTTTATTTTACTAAAAAGTAATATAAACGATAGATACAGCGTTACTAAGTAATGTTAGGTACAGATTTGTCTCCCTTACGGGCACCTGCTTTGGGTTTGTTGTCATGGAAGCACGAAGGAAATAGTCAAAATAAAGTTTCGCCATTTTACATAAACTTTAGTATATTATGCCTAGTTTATATTTTGCTAGCTGCATTTATATCCCAGACAAATATTATTTATTTAAAAAACTTCAAAAACCATTTTCAATCATAAAAATTGAGGCACAAGTAATATATAACCTAAACAATAAATGCTAATTGAATAATAACAAACTTTGCAAAGCAGTAGAGTAGTCTGCCCTTCACTTTGTTTTTCACATTTAGCGTTCTTAACAACGAGAAG
The DNA here is from genome assembly GCA_949126835.1 of Anisus vortex. Taxonomy (NCBI): domain Eukaryota; kingdom Metazoa; phylum Mollusca; class Gastropoda; family Planorbidae; genus Anisus; species Anisus vortex. The sequence continues at coordinate 79,815,287 of OX421492.1, read as the reverse complement.
GTTCGCTTAATTAATTTAGGACTAACGACATTTAAAGCTTCTTCCAAAACGGTTTTGTAGACCCTCTTCAAAGTAGTAATTATTCTTTTTAAAACGTGGGCCTCCTATAGGCTATTTTACTGACTATTGAGTTAAAACCTTGAAAGCAAGAGTAAGAGTCCAAGCAAGAGGTGCTTTTAATCTTTTATCTCAGATTATCTGTAGGCCTATTTTTACTTTTAGGGCCTACTTTTTCTACTAGTTTTACACTTATTATTATCATTCATTCGTAAAATAATTTTAAGTTTAAAATTATTCAATAATATAAAATATTTTTATTTTCGCTAGGACTTAAATTAGGCCTAATTAAGGCTATTCATAAGTCATAAACTTGGACTTTCTAAATGATAAATAATGATTTAGGCTATTATATAGGTCTAATTTATGGACTTTTATTTTTCTGCTGTTTTAAAAGTTTACTGTTTTATATAAATTATAAATAAACCATAGCTTAGGCCTACAGTTCATATAGCCTATGTCCTATGTCTAATAAATTATTTAATCAAATATTTTTAATAATAACCAGGCTTAGGGATGAGGAATAACTAGACATATGTCTACATCATCCTACATTGAGTGTTAATATAGGCTACATCCCTAAAATGACTTCTAAAGAAGTATATCTTGAGGAATCTTTGGAGAAGCCACCAACTAATTATGAAGAATTTTTGAAAGCAGAAGGACTTGTGAGTATCTGCCAGGAAGACGAATATTAAATTTTTTTAGCATACATTCTGAACAAAGCTTTGCTATAACTTAATTGTCAAAATAACATGACAAAATTAATCTACAACAATAGCGTTTTATCCTTTACTATTTCAGAATGACTGGCCATTCCTTATGAGCCTAGAGGGTCCATTAGACATTCAGTCAGAAGGACTTTTTATGGGCACACAAGAAGAAATAGCTGATACATTAAGAACAGCAGCTCGTATCCTAAATCAAATATTTACAAAATAAAACAATATTAGCCTATATAAGTGAAAATAAAAGTCTTTGTTTTTATAGGTCTATTAGAAAAATATGTTGCTAAGTGAGCTTGTGCTACTTTACATGTCTATACAAATGTATTATTGTGTAGCTATCAATCTGTCTTAAATTGCCACCATTTACTTTTGACAATGGAAATCCTAATGGCCTACCCATTTATGTTGATTTTTTTAATAAATAGATGAAACGTTACAACAGAAAGTAACCATAACCCTTTTGCTATAGGGCATAAGCAAGTCATTCATACTATATATTTAACTGAGCATACAAATAAAAATTTTCAGCATCCTTCGCCATTTTACCTTTCAATTTTTGTAGCTTCACCCTGTCAAATTTTTTTCAAAAAGGGCCAACACTGTATTTTTCATTAAAATGTTGTTATTATAGAAAATGAAATTTAATTTAATAATAATTTTCTACATCTCATTTGTATTATTTTCTCTTATTTTGTACTATATATTGGGATAATATGAGTGTATATCCAGAGGGTTCTAATAATGTTAACAAAAAACTGAACAAGTTTTCTTTGCTTTCACTATGAAAATATTTAATTTATGAATAAAGAATCTTTTTTGGAGGGAAATTCACTTATCACGCTAGAGTCTGGAACTGACTAGTGGCAATAAACCAGGTACAACTGTAAATAACCTACAATTGTTAGATTTTTTAATTCTTACCACATATACTCTTCTATTATAATACATAAACAAATGTCCCTTTATAGATTTCTTTAATGTATATAGCTAGTGAAGCATAACATACACAGGAATGGTATGATGAACACACCAGCAGTCCTAACTTTCCCAAATGATGCCCTAAAACCCTCATGATCTAGTTACCTTTCCATGCTGAAGAGAATGAAAGCCTGTCGCTAGATAACTATATATGCCCAAGCTTACAATGATAATCAAAGCACTATAAAAGCATAGAATTTATTCATTTGCTAAAAGATATCGTTTAAAGCTTTAACATTGATGACAAGCTGTTGGGTTACAATTGTTGGATGAGATGGAGAATAGACTGAATGCCTTGGATGATGTCTTGTATCTCTATGCTAATGAAATACTTTCTGATGACAAGCGAGTGTCTCGTTTAGCAGAGGGGCTGTTTTACTCTCCTTCCTCTAGTAAGTGTTTTTAAAAATTAATTACGGTACATGATAGATTATCCAATAAAGAAAAACACCGTATATTTCTAAACTTTATTATGTAACAATTTTCATTGCAGCATTCATTACAGAAGGAATGGAACAATTGATATCTCGTAGAAGCTCAAAAGCTGTCAAGAGCTATGTAAAGTAGTTTTCACAATCATTTATATTAATCATTTCTAATTAAAATATTCTTGTGTTTTGCTATCAGTTGTTGAATTCTCAGTAATAATATTTTTTTAAGTTATTGAGTATAAATTAGTAAATGAAGAAGATCATCCCAGTTTTTTTTAAAGACACTACATTTTTAAAATGCTGCACAAAGCAGCTATATAATGATTTTTATTATTATTATTAAAATGGTTGAATAAATAAAACTAAATTGTGCACATCTATAGTACTTGTGATATAATAATTATTGCCGGTAAATTGAATCCATGTAAAAAAATTTTAACTTTGAATATTTTTGTTGGTACTTTGTTATCGATCATTTGTTAAAAGCTTCTAAAAATGAACAAAACTTGTATGACCTAGGATATTTTAGCTGAATGAAACAAATGAACAGAAAAAAGAAAATTATTTGAAAAATACTTTTTATCAGGACTTGCTTGATACAATGTTGGAGTCGAAAAAGAAGAGTTTGGACAACATCAAGTTTCCTGGATTTGTTCAAGGGGAGCTAATTGAGCTTCCATCTCAGCTTGAAGTACCTCCAATATTACACAGGGTCACAACAGCTCAAGGATTTAATGTAAGAAATGGCATCTAAACATTTTTTTCACATTAACTTGTTTTATAAACACACTTTAGAAGCAGTTAGTGATTGAATAGTAGATAAAATGGTAGGTATATGTTAATAATCTAAATCTGGAGTGCTGAGACTGGATGAGCCTAAGCCCATTTATAAAGCAGCCTAATTCATATTTGAAATTGATCAGGTTGATTGAGAATTATACTGGTCACAAAATCAAATATTATGACTTTATATATAAAACAACAATTTCATTTTCCGAACCCCTATACAATTGTGATACTTTGAAAAATAGGCCCAAAAGATAACAAGGAACAGCTAATAAAACAAAAAAAAAGCTCAGAAGAGATTATTAGTAGACCTACCTTTTATATAATGTTATTTAACCTACTACTTATTTATAGACAAACAGTAAATAAATTGTTCAATTAACCATCTCTATAATTTAAATATTTGATTGATATCTGAAGGTAAATCGATATGACTTATTGAATCAAATGATCTTTTTTTTTAATACAGCCTGGCTTTGAAAAGTTTTGGAAAAAGCTTTTTTTATCAGAAGCTTCCTCAGCAATTCTTCAAGATCTGTTTTGGTGGGTGTTCTTGGACAATTTTAATAAAGAGGTTAGTTTAGCAAAAAAAATTGATTAACACAAACATAGATTTTCTAGGGGTACAATCAGATTTTCTTATCTGTATATTCTTGCAATTAAGCCACTTACTCTTACAAATGCATATAAGTACTCTTTCTTCCCAAGTGGCATTTGGTCATGGAATGGGTTACCTGAACAAACCAGGAAAACCAGTAACTTAACATCATTTAAAACATTAATAATAAAGATTAACGCAAGATTTGACTCAGATCATGGATGAGCGTAGGACGCAATAATCTTCTTTATAGAAGAAGCATCTGTAATATATTAAGAAGAAGAAACTAAGCAAAGTAAAGCATCCCATTCAGTCTATATTCATCTACAGAGCTAGAGAAGCTGTGTTCACATTGTTTTCTCACAGCATACAAGGGTATTATGTGGTGAGCACAATGTCAAGTCACATACACTCGCACCAATATGATGTCAGGCACCCATATTACCTTTTATGCACTGGAAAAATATGTTTTACCAAACTAGTATCCAAAACCATAGTGATGACAAACTCAGTGGGCTGACTCTTGACCACTCACTGTGTCACATCCAAAACTTACCCAACATGCAATGATGGTTTAGGTTCTGGTGATAAGAACACCTGTAGGAATTTTAGCTGGGCTGGACTATGGTCAGCCATGGTTTAGATGTTTAGTTCACTAATAAGTAATGACATAGGAAACTAGAAGCTTCTAGTAAGAGATTTTAGTATTTCAGGGGAGACAACCAATCCCTCCTGGTTCATGCTAATCTAAAAAAAAAATGACAGAAAGCCTCCAAAGGTTTAACCTTTTCTTCTAGTTAGAATTATTAAAATTAAATTAACCTTAAATTTACTAAAAACCTGCACTAATTTTCAAGACTCTGCTAGTACACTCAAATTAACCTTAAATTTACTAAAAACCTGCACTAATTTTCAAGACTCTGCTAGTACACTCTATTTTACCAAAGAATTTGATTATGTGCGTGAAAATATATTTTTTACATTGAATCAAGGAAGGTCTTGAGGAAGTGAAAGATTCATTGTTTGACAGAATTGCAGACAGCTATGTTGCTTTGTTTACAAGTATCAATGTGGACGTGAAAGATAAATTTCTGTCTGTGAGTATATGATTCCGCTTTCTTGACAGCTAAATGGAATAAAAAGTTCACATTATTTTATTGTGCAATATGGTGGAAGATAGGCTTAACAGTTGATTTCTCACTGTCCAAAGGCCATGGACTAGAAACCATGTCAGGACAGAATATCTTCTTATGTCTTGTAGAGGACCTCAAGTTATTGCATTTGTAGCACGTAACACAGACAATGGCTTTGTTCTTGACAAAACATTGGTCCATCAGACGCAAAAAAGATTATCTTCAACATAACTTTCAATATCAAACAAAAGTTTAGAAAAGGACATAATATAAAGTATAAACATGAATGTATGAAATAAATTATTATTTTTTACTAGTTTGTTTCATTACTCAAGGTCAATATATCTGAGTTGAGTTAATTTATTTAATAAAAATAAGTATTTAAAATACATGTATAACTTTTAAGTATATGATTTAAGAAAATACTACCCAAAACCTAAATATGCTATAGCTTTTTTAGTCAATGTAATAATTTCTTATATTTCTTAAAATACTTTTATCAGGTTTTTCCCAATTGTTTAGCTCAAGCAATTTACTGTGCTTACAAAGATGCATTCCCAGAATCCAAGCAAAGATTTAATGGTGAATTCAAGCAATATTTGGTATCATTGATCTTTGAGCTTGTGACTGGTAGGTTTCTTTTGCTCCTAGTGGTTGGTATGTATTGTTGACTTAGTTATTAATAGCTGAGAAGATTTAAAAGAAAAAAACAGGTTATTAGGTTAATATAATCAGTGGCAATTTGTTCCTTTTTTTTCAATACTAAGGCTTAAGACCTGTGTTAGGCATATGGAAAACGTGGAATGAAGAAAGTCTTGAACAAAACAAAACATCAAAAGAAACTGAAAAAGCTAAAATGTTAGAAGCTGCTGGTCTGCATCAGAGAGGTTATAATTTTTATTTTTAGATTATTATTAAAGTTATTTTTAAGGATTTAGCTTTTCTGTGGAAATTCTTTGATGATATAGACCAAAGTTCATGTTTAAAATACAAATTCATGCTTATAAATAATTGGTTTTGAACCAATATTTAAATTTGTCAGTAAAGTACCATACCACTTTAGATTTATTAGAGTAGTACAGTAGAAGTCCATTAGTCCGGCATCCAACAGTCCGGAATGCCCGATAGTCCGGCATCGCTCCGGAAAATTGTAAAAATGTTGGTTTTCTCCAAAAGTGTGTCTTTAAAGCAAATAAAAACGCTCCAGAGCTATTCAGAAGTTTTTGGGGTAGTTCGGGATCTTCCGGAAGCGCTCGATATTGTTCGGAAACAATTAGCGGCCGGCTAGCCTCAGCTGTCACAACAAATACAGGTGCAGTGCAGCACAGTTAATCAATCACGAAGCGTCTTCGCCATTTTTTTGTGCGTTGTTGTTTTGTGTCCTTTCACATCGCAGTAAACTGTGTCTCAGTACTCTCTACTGTAATACAGTACATGTACATCTGTAGTGACGTACGTAACTTTTGAAACTGTTTATAAACAAAGTGAGTTTTGTTCTAACTGTATAGTGGCCATGTCTTGGAACCAGGTAAAAAATACAACACTCCAAAAATGCTGGAGAAAACTTTGGCCAGCTGCAAACCCTGCATCTGACCTAACTCTACAGACTGATGAGGAAGAAAACCATCAAGACGCTCTGACCAAAGTTTTGGATGTCGTTAGAAGTGCTGACAATCCCTTGAAAAACCTGCCTGAAGATGAGGTAGAGGAGTGGCTTCTAATCAAAGAGAATGAGCCGGTTGAACAAGAACTAACATTGACATGACATTATCAACAGTGCATTAAACCTCAGCCTACTCAAAATCTTGAGAGTGACTCATATGCCGAAACGGAAGAAAAGGAAAAAATCAGCTGGGCAGAAGCTGCAGAATCACTAAATAAGTTTATCTCTTTTGCTGCGGCTAGTACTAGCTACAGTGCTTCAGAAATTATCGGTTTCCATATCATTTGAAATAAATTTTATACTAAACGCCAAAAGTCAAGAAAACAAAAAGACATTTGTGACATTTTAAAATCTAAGTAAAATATGTTTTACAGTATGTGTACATACATTATATGAAATGTAAAATAAACTTTGTTGTATTTGCATACTGTATTTGTAGTTTAATTATTAACCTAATTGTTCTTATAATTAAGATTTATGTATGTATGTAGTTAAAAAAACAAAGTACATGTACATTTGTTTTACGGAAAAGCCTACACTAAAAAGAAGGGGCACCGCTCGATAGACCGGAATTTTCGGTAGTCCGGCACCGAGCCGGTCCCGAATGTGCCAGATTATCGGACTTCTACTGTATAGCAGTCTTTATAATTACTTTTACTTGGCATACTGAGGCATAGTGTGGGCAGAACAAAACCCAATCACATTTAATTTTATTTTCCCTAACTGATATTGAGTTTCTAGGTAGTATTTTATTTGTATGATTCAATCATACTTCATCTCTAATTAGTCACCATTATTTGGCTCCTAAATGCACTTTTTTATGTACTAGACTTTGTTTTTATTGTGTTTGTCTGTATACAGTTAATTTAAGTCTGGACATGGACAGCTTCAACAAAACTATTGACAAACTGGGATCTGATATCGGCTTGTTGCAGCCTGCGCAGGCATCAAGGGAAACAACCAAAACGAGTAATGCCAAAGGGAAGAAAGTTGCCCATAAGGAGGTTTGTCAATAAGACATTATTAGCTATGCACTCACTCACTCAGTCCTCTCGGTACCGGTTGGCCAGCGATCTCCACTTATCGCAATCTGCTGTGGCTCAAGGAACTGTTTCTTGGTTCAGGCCTCTAGTCTTCAGATCCCTCTCCACCATTCTTGTTGTTTTAGGAACTCTCTCTCGGTTTTGGCCCTGATGTCATGATACCCCGGCACTAGTTTCCTGGACCAGATCGCTTCTTCAACAATCTTTTTGATAAATGTTTTCTGTGGCTTTTGTTTCTGTAGCAATAACTATTTTCACAGGATTGGGTTGCTAGCTATAGACCCAACCTTCCTCCTTTCTCAGACAGGATTGGGACTTTGAAAAGTAATTGAGTAATCTTTAACCATGTGAAATAATAAAAAGGACTCTCTCTATTGAAAAACATTTTTCCTTATCTTTGATATGTGTTTAATTTATTTTGAGACAATTTTTAAAAATATTTTTCTTGTTATTATGTTAACTAAAATATTCTAGTGCATTGAATGTTTACTTTTTTTAGTCACATCAAATAGGCCCTGGACCAGACTTTGAACGTGTTACATTTAACACCTCAGGACGTAGCCCACTTATAGCACACTACCTACACATGAGACAACTAAGAAGTTACAAACAACCAGGAATGAAAGTGAGACGCACAGAAATAGTGAAACTGCCATATCCTTTTCATTGGTCTTATTGTTCTTTATCCCTTCAAGCTTATTATTAGACATCTAATGTACCGTATGTTTTAATACCTCAAGCCAATTAAGTTGCAAATTAATTTTTATTCACATATGTATCATTACAATCAGTAAGATGTGCAATCTAACAATAGTGGTTATACCAAGGGAGAAATTATGACCAGTGCAATAAGAAAATAATATTTCAATGCCACCTAATAAATCTCTTTAGAGTTTGTTTTAGTAGCTGTTTTTGTCTTGCTGTCTTTATTTGTTGAGTAGTAAACAAAAGATGCAGATCCAAATGAAGGTCAACTAATGTGATTTATTGACATTTTTTTCCTGGCCACAGTTGCTCGGTTTGTTAACAAAAACAAATGTATTTTGTAAAAAGTATATTACAAACTCAAAAATGAGCATATCATTTATTACTTAACTATGTTACTCCAGATGGGCCAACTTATGAACAGTTTATTGCCACCACTTTAAGCAAAGCGGAGTCACTGAAAAAAGATTATGAAAGGTGAGAAGGAACATTGTTTTGAGAGGCTTCATTTTTACTCCCTTTATTTTAAGTTGCATTTTCTGTCTGTCTGCAATGGTGCAAAAATTGGCTTCGATTATTCTACCACTTCCCGTGGTCCGATCGAGCTGAAATTTGGACAGCAGACTTGCCCCGACTAACAATACATCCTATCAAATTTTAAGTTAAAACAACTTAATAATACTACACTTATGACAATATTCATTTCTTAAAAGGAAAGTATAAGAAAATGTTTGGTTTCACTTTAAAAAATGCCTGTGCAACTTTTTATAATTTTTCGGCGCAAAGCTAGGAAAAAAAATTATGCGCTAAGATTATTTTTAGAACAATTCATCTGTAGTAAGGAGATATTTTTGAGATTTGCGACACAGATATTTTTTCTGTACGTTTCATTTGCAGTAGTCAATCAATTATTTAATTACATGATGGTAAACTTAGTTTGCAAATAAAGGGAGTATAATAAAAACTTCGTTTTTATGGTTTTCTTGTTCCATTTAAAATCAACTTATAAATTAATACTTTAACACTTATTTTTTCCACTGACCCATTTCATTGACAACCTTTCAACAATACAAAGTAACTATCTGTAAGAATATCTCTTTAGTTAATTTGAATTTTGAATGTAACAAAAAACAGGGTTGTCCAGCCACAAAGTAAAGGCTCAAGGTAACCACAGATATTGACATAAAACAGATAACCTGTGTAAAAAAGAGTTTAAATAGAAAGCTTTGTTTTCCCAACTTTTTTTCAGAAGTTGCCAACAAACAGAATCAGATATACTGGAGCTCCACAAGAAACAAAGAGACATTAACTGCAGAATCAATGCAGTCAAAAGAGCTTTCAATAATGTTAAAACAGTTCAAGAAAGACAACTCCTTATAGATACATTCACAGAGGTAAGTAAAAAAAATAAATTTTTCTTTCAGAATATTTTGTCCACTAATTTCTTTAATTGTTAAAAAGACTAAGAAAAACAAAAATATTATTGTCAGAAATATCAAACTTTTTATTTGCAACCTTAAACCATTCCATACATGTCACTCGTGGAATGTTATGTTTTTAGAATCCAGTTTAAATGATATTCTGCACTTGAGCTTTTTATTTTATCCAATGCAATAGGGTTGTTTTTTTTTATTCCTCTTATTCAAGTTCACTTCACTCTAACTTGTTCTATAGGCTTGGGAGGATTATTGATATAATCTTATTCAGTGCTTTTTTTGTAAAAAAATAGGTGCCGGTACTCAGTGATGGATTGCCTAACTTTTAAAGCAGTTTCGCATTTTATATTTTAATTCTAATTGCGCGCAATTTTAAAATAATTCAATTTTAACAAATTAATAATATAATAAATTAATAATAAACGTGTAAATACAAGAAAAGTAATAATTTTTCCCCATATTGAAAAACGTACGGTTACAAAAAAAGCACTGATCTTATTACATTTAAGGAAAGAAAAGTATATTTTAAAAGTTCTTATATTGTAATCTGTAGGAGATGAATTTAAAAGAAGTACCAATGGCTGAGAAATCACATACACCTGACAGCCAAGAAAATGAAGAATTTGATGAGAAGGATATTTAAATGTTTTTTTTTTGCTGTTGAGCTTAATGTCAAGATTGTATGGAAATTTTCAGACATTTTGGATAATACTGTTCACTTAAAAAATAAAATTGACGAGAAATCAGTTTTTCTTATTTATTTTATATCTAAGAATACATGATCATGGTCAGTTGGTACAATTGTAAGCATTACAAAAATATAACTTTGTAGTTGATTACAACTCAGCGCATTTATTTATAGGTTATATTTGTTATATCAATAAAGAATACTATTACATACACAGGGGCGAAGCCAGAAATTTTTTCCAGGGGGGGCTAAACAAATATTTACCAAATACCAGGGGGGGCTAAACTTTCGCGTGACAAAGATTTACCAAATCTTTAGCAAATTTAGTGCATATTTTTAAAAAATCAGCTGAAAAAAATATTTTTTTTAAATTCTAGGGGGGACTTAGCCCCCCTCAGCCCCCCCTGTGGCTTCGCCCCTGTACATACATCCTTTTGCCCAAAACTCATGCAGGGAGGCAGGGATTGAATGGCGGTATGGCTAGAACCTGGGTCATCTTATTGACAGTCCAGAGCACTAACTGTTGAACAAGCCTAGATCCATGGAATGATTTCAGGAGGTGGACATTTTAAATGGGAAAACATTTCATCACCGAAATTGTTGTCTATATTTTTTAAAATCTCTTACAAAATGCTTCAAAAAGGAAATTGTTAAAAGTGTGTAATAAATTATAAATGATTAATAGCCCTGATGCAAAAAACAAATAGAAAAACAAATTTATTTAGATGCTTTAGGACAATTTGGTAATGTGAAATGTATTATAATTCAATAAAATTATATTAGTTCAAATGAAAAGTCAATACTGAACGCTAACTCTGAAATCCTGGACTAGTAAGCCTGATAAATTATTGTTAATGGTTTCCTGGACTACTGATCTGATCAGTTTCTTATGTTGCCCTATTTAGTCTTGAAATTACCAACTACATTTTCAACAACAATACTGGCTCTTAGAAACAATATTTGTTTAATAAACTGATACTATGCTATGTGTAAAAAAAGGCAAATATATAATAGAGTATTACTATATGTTGATACTTATTGCTAACCAAACAAATAGCCCAGTGTAAAAGGAAATAAAATCCTGTTTAAACTGATATAAATATAAATAGTTCTTACAATGCTCCTGTATACAATTTATATATATATATATATTTATATAGTATATTATTGTAAGACTCCTAATATTTTAGAGCACAAAAAATAAAATAATATAAATTAATAAAAACCTGTTACAAGAAAATACTTAGAATCACATTTTTAAAAATAGAACTTGATGTTTATTTCAAATTTGGTATAAATAGAATCTTTTATCAAATTCATTCAATAAATTCTTAACCCCAAAAAACAACACAAAACATTTACAATTTGATCAAAACTAAACTAGTTCTTATACAATTCCAGCTATTAAATATATAAATGCCTGATGCAGGCTGAAGATTAAATATTGCACGGCCAAGTTAATGCTAAATGCTTAAATTAACAATAAATGTGACGCACTGTATGCCAAACTATTGTGTCACTTCTGATGTTTATATTGAAAACAATGAAAGAGGAAAGGCACAGGGACACTTAATATCTATGAGTGATCATATAGTGCAAGAAAACAATTATTCTTTGCAGCACTAGAAGTAAAAATACGGTACGGTTTATCACATAATCTCAGTCAATGAAGGCACGACTTGTATACAGCAACAATTTGTGAACTTCACAAATTTTGGGCCTTTCCATGCAAGCAAAGCCAAGACAGTAACAACAGAACAAGGAAAAAAATCTTTGTCAGAAAATATGTTTCTGAAAATGTGAAAGATAAGTGTAGGAATGTAGTATATTGGTATACAAGTGTGATCTATTAAATGGAAAAACAAAAGCGATAATTTAAAACAATATGTTCTTTTCACTATGAACACTATTGGCTTGGCTTGTTAAATATAAAATGCAGCACCATCACCAGGAGTTGTTGCAAAGAGAGCTTCCTCAACTTTGGAGAATTTGGAAGGATTAATTTTATAATAGCCGTCCCTGACACCCTCCAGCAGAGTTGAGACTTTGTCAGCTTGGATGATGGACACTGTGCAGCCGCCCCATCCTGCGCCAGTCATTCGTGAGCCAATGGCTCCATTCTTCCTGGAAACAAAAATAAAACAATGAAAAACATATTAATGTCTTTACTTAGATCATTTCCATGTTTTTATCTCTATTTTATTTTCTATTACATTAACAAATGTTTTCAACCCTTTCATTAACACAAACAGAGATTAATTGGGGAAAAAGAAAGAATCTTTTTTCATAGTTCAAATCAACATGCATAATTAATAAACTTTTCTTTGAGTCTCCCAAAAACATATTAACAATTTTGCTGAATGTTAATTTAACATTAGATCATATAATTCAAGATGCTCATTACATAAAAAAATAACCTCTATTGTTTGTAACAGATCTAAATGTTTACCTAGTCTTTTAAAGAAATCATTTTTTTTTTTCAAAATTTTAAAAACTTACCTGCAAACCTCCACTAGAGAATCCAGATCAGGATGGCTGCAGTCATACATGTCTCTACAGCTGGTGTGGCTTTGGTTCATCAACTCACCCAACTTCTCTAACGCATCTGGCGGCTGCTCATGGCAGATGGCCTTGAACTGAAGAACTCTTTTAGCCTCACCATAGACGTGTGTAGCTCTATTAAACAAACTGAAGCTTTCAACTAGAAAATAAAATAGACAATCCTTTCATTACACACAAACTAGCCGTAACTGAAATATTTTATAAACCTTTATCTGCTAATTTTTTTCTCAAAGTGTAAAATTTAAATCTTTATATTTTTCCATGCTGTGTATCACAATGACTATGACTGGATGCATTTTTCTTCTCCAAGTTATTTTTGTTTCATATTTCACAACTGTTGCTTCTGTAAGTAAATTTTGTGCATAAAATTATATAAAGTTCTATTCCCAAGAGTTTTAAATTCCCAAGTTTGATTTGATATCATTTAGTATCTTACTATTCCTTTATGACAAATCTTTTTTTTCTCAGTTAGTCAGGCAACTATTTCTAGATTGACCATATATAATATTTATTATAGTGTAAAAAAAAATGTTCAAAATAAAAATTTCAAAATTTTGGGCATCAATCAAATTTTCTTATATTACACAATATCAGTTGTGTTACACAATATCAGTTGTGTTACACAATATCAGTTGTGTTTCACAATATCAGTTGTGTTTCACAATATCAGTTGTGTTTATTCCTTGATATATTATTTGAGTTTTTGTTTTCTTTTCTTTTTTTAAAATGTTGATTAGCCTATCCCCCTCTTTACTTCTATACATGTTGTTTTCCTATTCAGCCACTCATCATATGATTGACATCTTATCCATTCAATAAATTAACCAAAACTACACTATTGCCTATCCTTACCAGTGACAAACCTTAACTAATCACAAATTTACTTGAAACTACTTAGCAGATGATCAATAGTACTACTTATGAATATCATAACTTCAGAATCACAGGTTTATATTCCATACAAATGATTCAATCTAATCCAAATGCTCCCATAACTTAGTTAAAACTAACCATGTATGGTATTGGCACTAAGACTAGTTTCAACCAGCTCTTCTGCACTGACATTTAAAATTTTGCACACTTCATCTTTGCTGTAAGGCTCCTTGTGGAAGGTTGATGTGACCAGATTCAGCATTTCATCAAGACTGTACCCCAGTTTGGCTTGCAGCTCTCCCAGCCTCCTTATTTCTCTCCATTTCAATCCTTCTTGGAAAGATGCTAAAATCTACAGTTTAAAAGCATGAAACCACTTATTGGAGTTATTATAAGCTAAAAGCTTCTTATATTGAAAACAAAAAATATTTTTTAATGTAATTATTTAGCTCCTTCTTAGGTTCAATAAGTGTGTAAATATGTAATATTATGAATAGTCAGCTATAACTAAACAGAGGATAATTGTTCTTGTTGCCATAAACATTTGTTTTACAGACAGCAAAATAAAAAGTTTCACACAACTTGCATATCCCCCCCTCCCCTCACCAAATTTAATATATTTAAGGTGTTCCATAGTACCCACCGGTGCACCGAACATCACTCAACTACTCTGGTATTACATAGTACCCACCGGTGCACCGAACATCACTCAACTACTCTGGTATTACATAGTACCCACCGGTGCACCGAACATCACTCAACTACTCTGGTATTACATAGTACCCACCGGTGCACCGAACATCACTCAACTACTCTGGTATTACATAGTACCCACCGGTGCACCGAACATCACTCAACTACTCTGGTATTACATAGTACCCACCGGTGCACCGAACATCACTCAACTACTCTGGTATTACATAGTACCCACCGGTGCACCAAACATCACTCAACTACTCTGGTATTACATAGTACCAACCTGTGCAGCCAAACGGCACTCAACTACTCTGGTATTACATAGTACCCACCTGTGCAGCCAAACGGCACTCAACTACTCCGGTATTACATAGTACCCACCTGTGCAACCAAACGGCACTCAACTACTCTGGTATTACATAGTACCCACCTGTGCAGCCAAACGGCACTCAACTACTCTGGTATTAAACTGAGGTGTTGCTGCTTTGTTCATCTCTGCCAAAGAATTGCTGACAATAAATGCAGCATCAGGTGGCAACGTTACATCTGTTGTACGCAATGGGTTGAATTCTATCAGTTTGGCCTGGAGAAGAAACATATAAGACAGAGTGTAAGTTACAACTATTTCAAAGTTATAATTCTGGATTTATTTCAAAATTCTTAAAATTTTCCCAAACTTTACAAACAATTCACATTGTATATAGTGTATATGGGTCATGTAAATTTTAGCTTTCAGTTGTGGGTTTTTCTGTACCAATAACATTTTTTATTGTAGGTTGTAAGATGCTTCTGCTGTTACAATAAGTCAATAAATAAAAATGATTCTGCAATATTAAAATAAAAATGAACTTTTTTAAATTTCATCTCTAAAGAAATAAAGCAATTAGCAGCCCAGAAATTATGCATATTCCTAAAATGTACATGCTTTAAGCTCTTTTTTACTGAGCTAGTTTTGACAATTGAAAAGTTATTTCAAGAATGAAAAATGTTTTATTTGTCATTTTGATTGTGCCTTCTTTAAGCTTCTTTTTTCATTCATAAAATAAACAATGATTTTTTATCTAGCTATACTGAAATAAGAGAATATTTGAAACATAAACCAAAGAATAACTACAATAGATCTATTTTTACACTGACCTTGCCAGCTACAGCTGTAAAGCTAATGGCTTGATCCATGCCACCACCTTCAGTCCCAATGAAACGTTCACACTTTGCACACACCTCAGCCAGGTGTTCCTAAACAGCGACAATAAACGTTTAGATACATAAAAATGTTTATAAGTATTCAAAGACAATTTCCAAGATTGTAAACCTCAGCTGACTCACAGACAGAAAAAGGTTTATTTTAAGAGAAATACCAAAGTCTTCATTTTTTTTTAATTTTCAAAAAAATTGTCGCAAAAACATATTTATTTCAAAGTAGCAAAAAGAATTATGTTCCTCCATCTTCTCTTTTTTTTTACAAAATGTTAATTCTAATTTATCAATTACTTCCCTTTTATTAAACAAAATTATGAGATACTTATTTTTTGTTTTCAAGAATCCTAGTCTAACCTTTGAGAAACTCCAGCTGTTAGCTTTCATCATTGACATAGCAGAACAACAAACTAGTGCACTGGAACTAGACAGGCCAGCACTTCTGGGCACTGTGCCATCTACCACAGCTTTAAAACCCTGGGCATTCTCTGCCTGGAACTGTTCCTTGATGCCTTGAATGCCACACAGAACATACTTGTACCATTGTGGTTCATCCTTGGTGATGACTATGTTGTTGACATCAACCTCAAAGGATCTGCCAAGCAACACATGAAATGAACATAGCAGTACAGGAAAACTAGCTATATAATTAGAATAACATATAGATTATATTATAAATGTTACAAATTTATTTAATAATTATTAGAAATGACAAGACAAAGCTTTACTCATTTTTTTTCATCTTATCTTATATATTACAGATGCTACTTCTATAGAGAAGATTATTGCCTTCTATGCTGATCCATGGTCTGATTCTAGTCTTGTATTTTGATCAGTGTTTTAAAATGATGTTAAGTTACTGGTTTTCTTAGTTTGTTCATGCAACCCATTCAGGAAGAAAGAGTACTTATATGCATTATCGTCACAGTCATTTCATAATCGCCTAAGTCATTTTTGGGGGGTTTTGAGTTAAGACTTGAAATGTATAGTTTACACAGTCTTCTATTACATGGCAAATCCCCTATATCTTAAACCAATCATAAAAATGTTTTTTTACAAAATATATATAGGTTAAACAACAGAGTGAATACAGATGTCATTCAGTTTTTTTTAGTTTTCTCAAAACATGAAAAAATGACTTAGGCGATTGTGAAATGACCCTGACGAATTTGTTCTTGCATATGGAATAAGAAAAAGTGTTGTTGTTCTTATGTTTATCTGAGTATTGTAACAGATTGTTACAATAAAACATCATAAAATGTCATCTCATGGATGTGATTGACTTACTGATAGTGTGGATCTGTGTTAACAAGAGTTATCCTTCCCTTGGCGTCTGGAAGTACTGCCATTACAATGTCTAGCTCTACAGCCATGGGCAAAACAGAATAGCCACAGTAATCTATGTGTTCACCTGGAACATTCAGGGTTCAATTTGGTAAACAAAATAATCTGCATAGTTTCTGAGCATAAAGTTCTGAGTATAATAATATTTAAATATATGATACAAAATAATTTGTACATTCAGAACTACATCAATATCTAAGAAACTAAAAACAGTGCAATGCTCAAATTGGGAAAATACACTTGTAAGAAAGCGTCTTACTTGGTAGATATAAATAAAAACAAGTAAAAAAAAATGTTGTTGCAATTTACCAATTAGATTAACTCGTCCTGGGGCCCGAGAGAAAAAGGCTGGCTCCTCTCCAAATGTTTCTTGAAATTTAGCTTTTATCTTTTCATATCTGTTGATGAGGGAAACGATTGAATTATAGTCCAGTCTGTGACAGTAAAACTAAGAAATATTCACTTCTTTTATGAAAAATATTATAGTCTGCACAAAGAATTTTTTTTTTTTAAAGGATAAGAAATTAAGCCTAGAGGAATTAAATTGAGATATCAAGATGAACTTGTAGAAAATGAATTATTTGTAATGTGTAAAGGCTCAAACTGACCTATCTTTTTTTGATGCCGGAATAGGTAGCGTTGGTGGGGAATTTTCTTCTGCCATTATTGTATCTGTAGAAAAAGAAGATCAAACAGACTTCATTTACTAAAGGAATTAAATTTATTGTTAAGCTTACCCCTTACTTGGATATGTATAGCATAGAGAGATGTGCTAGATAAATGACCATTAATATTATTATTACTTAAAGTCAACAAAACAGCAATGAAAAAAAACAATTATCTACACCAACAAAACCTAACTGCATGTAAAAATGCGATAAAATAAATTAATGGATTAAGTATAAAAAAAAGGTGAGAGAGAACAGCTAATTAAACCCAGTAAGTAAAAAATCAATAATACAATTCTACACCCGTAAGTTGGGCTTAAACGTTTAAGGTTGTTATATAGAAAGTAAAAAAGAAAAACATTTCAAGCTCGCTCTTACATTGTTGTAGCTCTTCAATGATGGAACAAACTTCCATACTTTTAAAATTTACTTTAATAACAAAGGGTTGATGTAAAGCACATTCAAAGACTAATTGTTATGAATAGGGCTATACAAATTTGTAATTTATTGTAGATTATCAATAAATTATAAATGCTTGTTAATGAGAAACAGTTACGAGGTCACAAAGACATGTATTAGTTTTAGCATCACATTTAACCACTATTACAAACATCAGAAAATTTTATTTAAAATGTGTTTCTGGGAGAAAATACCGTCATATTTTTTTCAGAGCCTGATGTTGTGTACACAAATCTTAATTTGTTTCATCATTTGAAAGAAGGATGTTATTAAATGTTACTTTCAAATAATACAATTTGACTATTTGACTAGCTTACACTTTATTGTGAAGTTTCAACACAAACATGTTCTCTCACAATGATTACACTGCACATTAATCATCCATGTATACACAAGATAAACACTGAGGCAAGTGATACAGTTAACTGTATCATAGTACAACTAAGCAAATTTACCAGTGACCTCAGGAGGGAGAACATTGCAAGAGTTTGTTTTTAATAAGTCAGCCATAGGTTAAGAATACAAGTCCTATAAGGAGGTTAAAATCAAGAACTTACATATATAAGTATATATAGATACACTTCCCTGACATAAATACCTCACATATGTCTCAATATTAAATCATAATAAGTCAAAGGGTTTAAGTACAAAGCTTTATTGTTATTTATAAGCACATAAAACTCAATTTTAGGGGATATGTATTTCATAAAGCCTATAATTTTTCAGTGTTGATTCAGTATTGATGTCAATGATAAAAAAAAACAATCAAGTTAATTAATGAAGAATTGATTTAATATCTTTAGTTACTTATTTTATGTGTAGAAGATCTCTTTGTGTCTAGGGTTTCTTGAAGTGTGTTTAGTTTGT
Organism: Anisus vortex; assembly: GCA_949126835.1. NCBI lineage: Eukaryota > Metazoa > Mollusca > Gastropoda > Planorbidae > Anisus > Anisus vortex. The sequence continues at coordinate 79,796,375 of OX421492.1, read as the reverse complement.
TTTGGGAATAATAGTTGTTTGTAAAAAAAAGTTTACAATTTTATATTTTACAAAATCAATAGTCGAACAAAGAAATTTTTACAGGATATTGTGGAAATGTAAAACAATGAAAACTAAAACATGCCACCTGGCTCATATAAGCAAATCAATACCCAGGACTATAAATTTCATAGTTGTTAAACAATTTCAAGCTGGAATTTTTTTTTTCAAGAAATCAAATGGACATAAATGTCAAAATAAATTTTTATACTAAGAAACAATAATGGTTCTAAACTTTTACATTTTTGTAGATTAATAAAGCTTAAAAAATCAATTGGAAAGTATGGACTCATTAACTTAACTACAAAGTTATAAACTTTTTAAAATTAATACTTTCTTTGTTGCTTTGAACATTTTAGTCAAACTTTCCCGAACCTTGGCAGGTTTCAATTTCAAGTAAATTTCTCCCAATCGTCCCAACCCATATAAATCCTGTTCTATTACCAATACTCAACTGTCAACCTGTTGTAATATAACAAACTAAAACTTCTACCCATCATTACTGTCTATATTATTATTGGTTCTGTAACTTTAAAAATCAAGGCAATCGGCTACAGCAATGATTCCCAAATGTGCACCCTGGGTAGTTCAGGTGTCTTCAATATTTTAGTCTTTTATAATAGTCAATGTGATAAAAGCTACATCTAGAGTATTGACTAAGGGAATGGTGACATGGGAAAACTTACTGCAAAAAGGTTGTCATCCTCAATTTGAAAATGAAATAACATGATTATGATGAACTAATTACTAATAATTTATTTAGATAACAAATATTTAGGCAAATTGGAATTAAGAATACTTTATTATGATAAACCTAAAAAATTATCATTGTTCAAAAAATTCATATAGGCCAAGTCATAGTCCTAGTCAAGCCTTACAATAAGAAACCAATAATGAAATATAAAATATAATATTTAGTTTTTTACTTATTGAAATAATTAAGGAAAAAAAAATCTTTAAAATTCTATCTCCAAATAGTTGTAATCAGCACAAAAATAATTAGGTAATGTTATTTTACTGAAAAAAAAAATAATACTACCCTTCGGGAATTGAACCCAGGACCCAAGTCTCCTTGAAAATCAGGAATTCTAGCCACTATAATACTGAGGACACATGTAGAATTACAATTGGCAAAAGTAGAATATGTAACACTTTAGTCACATGTCTTTATATTAACCAATAAGAACATACATATATATTATACTACTTTATTTATATATAGAAGACAGAAGCTACCTTACTGTGTGAAAAACAGCTAATATCAGCTACTACCATCTAATCTTTAGTAATTGAACAAGAAAATTGAAAGTTGTATGAGCTGACAGTGAAATCATGTGACTCCACTTTAAGTATCCTGGATTAGAACTTTCTCTATGTGGCTTTGTCAGGGCTTTCTTAAAGGGGAGATAACAAAGTCATGCATGCTATATATGAAGAGTTTATCTGAATTGGTCAAGGTCAACAAGGCCAATTAATAGTCTGCTTTGAGTATAGTAATTAGAACATGCATGAATTCATCCATTAATTTTTTTTATATAATCAAGACATTAAAATACAGTATAGTTTCAAGATTTCTATATACAGCTATCGATAACTGAAGATTTTAAAAAATCTTATTAATTATCCAAGTAACACCTTAGTAAAATCACTAAATTTACCAAACATAAAATTCTAACTTGAAATGGATGACTACTAATAAAAGGCTGTTTTGATGTAGTTTTCTTAAAACCTTAAAACAAACATAAAGACTCTTAAGAATACTTTAAGTAACATTGATTAAAAACAATTTTCTTACTCCCATCCAATAATTACTCCCAGCTCATAATTTGACCTGGCCTAACCAAGTTGATGGTTTCCACAGAGTATCAAATCCAAGTATTTGTCAAATAGTTTGACTATTTGGCTGAGGCAAATTCAAAGGCAGTTTCTGCTTAGACCCTAGCCAATAGAATTGCTTTCTTACTGTTCCCTTCGCAGTTGGCATTTTGGTATGGAATGGGTTGCCTATCACCAACTAAACCTGATTTAAATCTCTATTCAAAATGGATATGGTTAAGACAACAAATCTAACATACTTCTTGTGAGAACTATAAATAGTATACCGTATATATATACTCGCGTATAAGTCGCACTTTTGTTACCGAAAATTTCAACAAAAAGTAGGGGTGCAACTTATACACCCGACACTGTTTTTGAAAAGTGTGAAAAACATCACTACTATGTCATAAAGTTTCCTAGATAACCCGTATAGTTGACTGTAGTGATGTAGAATTACTAGAATATGCGTAGGCCTACATTTTAGCATTTAGAAAACTTTTGTAGGTGTAAATATACTTTCTTTATATAAATATTTTAGGTTTTTCAGACCCCCTCCCACACTATCTTTTCTTTTTAACTATTGTATTGCCGAAACGTAGTGTAAGCTTAACACAGCATTTTTTTTGTAGGTCTATTGAATGCAACTTACAGTAATATGGAATGAATCGTAAATGTGTGAAAACCTGTCTAGGCTTATAATGTTGGTAGGCCTATAAGCTTGTAGACTAGTAGCTTAAGATGCGTTTTATTTAGGACCTATGGCCTAGGCCTTAAGGCTATAGCCTACTAATAAGGCATTGTTTAGTATTCCAAGAAAACTGTGCCATGTCTCCAAATGTTTCCAAAAACAACGATCAGCCGATCGACACAGGAAATTTCTGGAAAATTCTGCATTCAAACTTTTTTTTTTAAATAATGAGTGAAATGACAATAGTGTGTTTCATTGTTCATTAGTTGCATGTAAGAGTTGAAAAAAACAACAACACAACAATACAGCTTATGGTCCGCCCCAAACAATGTTGATGGTAATTAAGACACTTGTATAGCGCGTCATCATTACCAGCGCCGTTCAGTCTAGCCCCTGTCTAGAAAGAGGCACTACAAAATACTTTTTTTTTGTCGACTGCCGACCCACTATATTGTGACTATATAGATAGGAGTACGGACAGGCACTTACATGAAAAAACAGATAGGCTACCTTACTTTCTCATATGACTAATCGCGGTTTTGATAGGTTGTTTATAAAAAATAAATGAAGCAGTGCCTTAATTTGATTATTGAAACCATTTTTTAAGGAAAGTTTCTAAATTAGGGTGAATATTTAGTAACTTTTTATGTTAAAAAGGCATGCATTTTTGAGAAGTTAAAAGTCAGTGTAGCCCCTGAAAGTCAGGGTGCTACTTATACGCGGGTCAATGACAACACATACGAAAAATAATCTTAAACTAGGGGTGCGACTTATCCACCTGTGCGACTTATACACGAGTATGTACGGTAAATAGTTTTGTGTGAAAACCTTGCTTTTTGGTTAATGTGACTAAATCTTTAAGAAACTTTCAAAATGGTATTACAGGCTAAAAATAGTTTGGTAATTTTTAACCTGCGTTAGCCCATGGGTTTTTGGTTAGTAGTGTACTAGTTAAGTAAGATAGGTGGTTAGGCCATTGTTATATAGCCTAACTATGGTTAGGCTATATATATTATTTATAAATAGTTATAGTCAATATATTGTCATATATATTGTTTTTCCAAGAATTGGAACACGCAATGTTTATTCCTCTCTCTCTCTCTCTTTTCTTACTACACACAATATTAGGACGTTTAGTAGGAAAACAAAAGGTTCTAGGTAATGCTGGGATTCTGTGTTGATCTCAAATTCTCAGAGTCTGGGAACGACTCATTATTTAATAGGGGAAGTTCCTATCGTTTTTGTTATGAGTTTTGTAATGATACCATGATTTTCACCCCTACTGGTAATGGGTCTATCCCTTGCACCACTCGGATAGTATTTAATGATTTGTTTTGTCAGAAAGACGGAGAGTTTCAAAATATGTTCCTTTGAGAACGTTTGTGTTTGCACTATTTTATTCTAACTGTACATAATAGATATATTGTATATATTGAACATACCACCTGAAATAAACTATCAATAACAGTTACACTGAAGCTTCCTTGTCAAGTTACTATTCAATTGTGTTGTATACATTACAATAAGATTTATCTACTACTCTAATGTACAAGAAAGGAAATGTTAAAATACAAATACTGAATTTGTGCCCAGGACTATAAGAAGAGTTCGTGTAATACTGAAACATAAATACTAATAATTAAAGTCTCCCCTAGGACTAACGAGAATTATCAGCAAGATCTACACAGCTCTGGCCACAAGGGGATTGTGGACGTAACAAAATTTGGTGGTCTCGCCCGGTATATTTGAGTTCTACTTTTCCTGACCTAGGATTGACAAAATTTGGTGGTCTCGTTCGGTAGATTTGAGTTCTACTTTTCTTGATCTGGGATTGGAAAAAATTTGTTGATCTCGTCTGGAAAATTTGAGTTATATTTTTTCCTGACCTATAAATATTTTGTGACATTAGTAGTATTGAGAGCGGCATATTTGTGTTTCGTTTTCTAAAACTGTGAAACTATTCTTTTTAAAAAGAGGAGGGAACTGGTTTGCGTATTTATTCCTTGGAAAGTGTGAAGATTCCACGAAGTGTGTAATATTATATTGTGCAAATTTCTGGACAAATCGTAAGTTGGAACTTTATATTTTATTATACAATATATACTACTCTACTATCACAAATATTTCGAACGCTATACTATGGCTTCGAATATATCAAGTGAGGAACTTAATGCCATGTCATTTGCTGAACTAAAAGAATTAGCTGAGTCCTTTGGGATTGAGGCAGGACAGGCAAGACCTAATCGTAATCGTTTGATCAAAGAAATTATGACATGTTTGAACGGGCAGAATGCCATGAACACTGGTAATGTAGTTGAAGTGGGACAGAACTATATCAATGAAGGTTATGTAGCTCCCAGTGGGGGCGAGGTAATTGCCCACGGAGACGAGGTAAGAAATATGTCATCTAGATCATCAAACAATGATGAAGATGAAGGGTTGAGTGAAAACCTAAAATTCCAATTAGCTATGAAGAGAATGGAATTAGAAAGTATGGAAAGGAGAGAATTGGAAAGAATTAGGATAGAAATTGAAAGCAGAGAAAGGATAGAGATGGCACGCATGAACAGACCTGACCATCGTAGGGACAGCAATGGTATGGATATCAGCGCAATGAAGCAACACTTGCCTATATTCAGAGAAGAAGATGTTCAAGATTTCTTTTTGCTTTTTGAGAGGATAGCTGTAGATTATCAGTTCCCTGATGATAAGATGGCTTTATTGTTAAGGTCAACTCTCAACAAAGGAAAAGCATTGGACGTAGTGTTGAGTTTAACACCCGAGGAAATAAATGACTATGAAGTAATCAAAGATAGGGTGCTAAAAAGTTATTCCCTGACACCAGAAAAATATAGAAAGCTATTTAGAGACAGAAAGAAGGCATATGATCAAACTCATGTAGACTTTTTGAGACAAAAGGAGAAAATGTTAGAACAGTGGCTAAGGTCACAGAATGTAAGTGAGTTTGATAGACTCAAGAACCTAATATTGTTTGAGGAATTCAATGATTATATTCGAGTGGATATTAAAACCCACATCTCAGACCGAGGGGTTGAAGATGTGCATGAAGCTGCTAGATTGGCAGATAACTATGCCATAATTCACGCCAGCATAAAGCCATATTATGCTGACAAACCCAAAGTGCACAAACCAGAGCCCAAGGAGGCTAGTAAACCAAAAGAGACAAGTGAAAACAATAATAAGAACAGTGGTGTAAATAATAATAGTAACTTAGTTCATTTCAGGAAGCAGACAGATGTAAATAAAGCAAAGGTGGTATGTTTCAATTGCAAGAAAGAGGGCCACATGAAGAAAGATTGTTGGATCCTTACCAAGAAGCAAGGTGCTATTCTACACTGTGCCAGAGTGCAGAAAGACAGCAAGCAGACAGAAGAAGTGTGCAACACAGGGTCAAGAAACTCAAAAGAAATGCGGCCGGCATCGCCCATAGTTGTGGAGTCGATGGTTTTTGAGAACAGTCTATCTAAGGTAAAAGAGAATAGCTGTACTCAATCTATTATGCTTTCAGAAGGCCGTGAGGAACAGATGGTTCCTGAAGTCCCGGAAGAGGACGACCTATCCGATTTTCGACCCTTTGTCTACGAGGGGACAGTGTCGACAGAAGTCGATGTACTCAGCAAGAAGAAAATACAGATATTACGTGACACGGGCTCTGCTGTCAGCGTGATCCTGGAGGGCAGTGTGCCGTTAACAGATGCCACCAGTACCGGTGAGTCTGTTGTGCTGAGAGGTGCTAGTATGGAGGCTGTGGAAGCTCCACTGCACAGAATAAAACTCGAGTCAGATATTTTTACAGGTAACATCGTAGTGGGAGTGTGGCGCGCACTACCCGTCAAAGGCGTTTCCATGATATTAGGAAATGACATTATGGGCGGCAGAGTCACTGTCGAGCCCATGGTTAAAGTGTTGGAGACAAAGATGGCGGAGGACAAAAACCTACGTCCTGCCAATGAACGCCCAACATGTGCACTGACAAGAGCAATGCAGAAAAAGAAGTCGGTAAAGACTCCTGCTACGCCGTGTAGTGCAACGAAAGATGTGTTTGTCTGTTCTGAAGACACACATGCGAATGAAACAGTGATAACTGAAACACCTGACATCGATTTAAGTGCTACGTTCTTTGCTGAACTAACAACTGGTGATGCAACAGAGAACGATAACATTTTGTCACCAAAGCAGAAATTAGTGAAAGAACAATTGAATGACGAAGTAATAATGCAACTCAGAATGAAAGCTGTTGATGAAAAGACTACAGATGCAATGGCGGAATGTTTCTACATAAAAGATGAAGTGTTGATGAGAAAGTCGAAACCGCTCAACTCAGGTACAAACGAGTGGGACAGTATTCACCAGATTGTAATACCTAAGTGCTATCGTCAAGATATACTGCGTATGGCGCATGATCTTCCTTTCGCTGGTCACATGGGAGTCCGAAAAACGCACCACCGTATCCTCCCTTACTTCTACTGGCCAGGACTGAGAAGAGATGTCGAACAATACTGCAAGACTTGCCACGTATGCCAAATGGTAGGACGTCCTAACCAACGAATTCCTGTCGCTCCACTCCAGCCGATACCAGCGTTCGACGAACCATTCAGTCATATACTCATTGATTGCGTGGGCCCGTTGCCGAAAACAAAAGCCGGTTTTCAATACCTGCTCACAGTCATGTGTTCATCCACTCGCTTCCCGGAAGCCATTCCGTTGCGGAACATAACAACAGTGAAGGTGGTAGACGCCCTGACAAATTTCTTCACACGTTATGGCCTACCGAAGACAGTACAGTCCGACCAGGGGACTAACTTTACTTCGAACATTTTCAAACAAGTCATGGAACAATTAGGGATAAGCCATAGGCTATCAAGTGCCTATCATCCTGAGAGCCAGGGAGCTCTGGAAAGGTTTCATCAGACATTAAAATCGATGCTTAAAAAGTACTGTTATGAAAACGAGAAAGACTGGGATAAGGGTGTGCCTTATGTACTGTTCGCTGCAAGGGAGGCCACTCAGGAATCCCTGGGGTTTAGCCCATTCGAACTTGTGTATGGACACTCAGTCAGAGGTCCGTTGAAACTTCTACATGAAACTTGGCTAACGGACAGTGAACCGATTGGACTTTTGTCACATGTAGATAAATTTAAAAATAGGCTTTATCATGCTTTTAACCATGTGAAGATTCATTTTCCACAGATGCAGGAGCGTATGAGACATAACTATGACCGTAAAGCTACAGCTAGAACTTTTGCACCAGGTGACAAAGTTCTTGTGTTTCTACCTTTGCAAAATCAGCCTTTAAGTGCAAAGTTTAGTGGACCCTATGAGATAGAGTCAAAGCTTGGCGAGGTCAATTATTTGATAAAGACTCCTGACCGGAGACAAAAACAGGGTATGCCATATTAATTTACTTAAGCCCTATGTTTCCAGGGAAAAGAGTAAACCACGGGAGGTCCCCATGATTTCATTAGCTAGAGTCCCGACGGATTTATCTAGGATGGAATATAAGTTTGCAGAAAGTAAACTTAATAATACAGATGCCCTTAAGAACTTAGATACAAGGCTAGAACATCTTCCGGTAGAAGATAAGGAGAAGATTATTGAGCTGGTACATGAAAATAAGTCAATGTTTACAAATGTTCCCAGTAGGACACATGTCATAGAGCACGATGTAGTGTTAACCAATAGTGCCAGGTCTATTAAACAGCATCCATTTGACCCCATCAGACCTGAGCATATTAAATTAGATGTAAAGTATATGTTAGAAGATGACATAGGAGAAAAATGAGATAGCAAATGGTCTACACCCTGTGTGATGGTACCAAAAGCCGACCACACACTGCAGTTTTATAGAGACCTTGGGAAATTAAGTAATTTGACAAAGACCGACTGGTATCCCATTCCCGTATCATCGACAAGATAGAGACTAGAGACAACTTCACAGCTGATACTCTATCTCGGGTGCTACATGATTGACTGAATAACCCCATACTTCTTTTTCAGATCATCTCACTTATTCATTAAGAATGTGTCATGATAACCTATCATTCGTTTGAATTTTGATTATGGAATACCTATAGAATACTTGTATCATAGAGAAGTCAAGTCTTTTGAAAGTACTAATAATTTTTATAATCATGTATAATATTGATGTTCTGATATATTTTAAATTCATTTGATTATGGAAAAGAAATTCCATTTAAATTTTGATGCATGATGCAATAAATATATATGCACGTATTTACTTGATATGGATGGATGAAAGTAATTGTCATCACATGCAATTAAGTGAGAAAACTTTGAGCTAGTTGATTTATTATCTTGTTTTTTTTTTTGTTAATGAATGGAACTAAACAATAATATGTACAATTTTTATATTAGAAAGAGATGTAATCTCAATTGGTATAAATTAATAGATAATATTGGAAATCTATTGCTAAATTGTTATATCATGGTAATAGAATGGGAAAAACTAGTGGATATTCACTATGTTGTATAGGTTATATATTCCATATATCCAGGAACGGAGGGAAACAAAGGTACCTAAAGGTGTACACTCATTCAACCCTGAACAAACTTTTATATTAAACTTTCAAATTTGCCAAAAACGCATAATAGTGGATTACATTTTAACATTGAGATTACTGTAGTAATCGTAACTAGAGCGTATTTTCTCCTCATATTTGAGAAAAGGGGAAGTATCATCATCTTAGGTATGAACCCTGTTAATGTCAAGTTGACACTGTAATTTAAAGGGGAAGTAACCTATAGTTTGATTCGAGTTACGTATTACTTATCTTTTGGTTTGTATATTAGAAGTAAACTGTTGAAAATTGACAGAGTTTGAGCAATGTTATATTTGTTTAAACAGATTAAGACTTTTTGCAAATTTTTGGTGGGAATCCACACAACTGTACATAGTTAAAATAAGAATGACTAGAATATTTTTGAATTATCTGTACTTGTTGAGACATTAGTTAATATTAATATTAACGGGGAAATATTTGTCCATCACGTTATAATCACAATTACCATTGGGTAGTGACACTTTTTATAATTTAGTTGTGCCAGTGAGCCATGTTTGCTTAAATTGTCTTATAATCTTCCATTGATTGATGGTTGTTAAAACGATAGTGTTAAGTACGAAAAATGTACCATGTTGAGTATTACTTGGGTAATTATGGTACATTATTTCTTTCATTGGGTGGGGGCGTGTCATGTATATTGTTTTTCCAAGAATTGGAACACGCAATGTTTATTCCTCTCTCTCTCTCTTTTCTTACTACACACAATATTAGGACGTTTAGTAGGAAAACAAAAGGTTCTAGGTAATGCTGGGATTCTGTGTTGATCTCAAATTCTCAGAGTCTGGGAACGACTCATTATTTAATAGGGGAAGTTCCTATCGTTTTTGTTATGAGTTTTGTAATGATACCATGATTTTCACCCCTACTGGTAATGGGTCTATCCCTTGCACCACTCGGATAGTATTTAATGATTTGTTTTGTCAGAAAGACGGAGAGTTTCAAAATATGTTCCTTTGAGAACGTTTGTGTTTGCACTATTTTATTCTAACTGTACATAATAGATATATTGTATATATTGAACATACCACCTGAAATAAACTATCAATAACAGTTACACTGAAGTTTCCTTGTCAAGTTACTATTCAATTGTGTTGTATACATTACAATAAGATTTATCTACTACTCTAATGTACAAGAAAGGAAATGTTGAAATACAAATACTGAATTTGTGCCCAGGACTATAAGAAGAGTTCGTGTAATACTGAAACATAAATACTAATAATTAAAGTCTCCCCTAGGACTAACGAGAATTATCAGCAAGATCTACACAGCTCTGGCCACAAGGGGATTGTGGACGTAACAATATCTATACTACTATAGCTATAGCACTATAACTCTACTATAATTATCAAAGTGTCTACGTGTCCGGTGGCTGGACAAATAGTGCGGGAGGAGATATTTTTCCCGCGACCTAAGTCACGTGACCGACCAAATAAAAAGCCTCAAGAAACATTTTTTCGTCAGCATTGTCACTTGAATGTTGAAACTACAACTACAAAAAAATGGCGTCTGACCTGCTGGCGATGAATTCTATTCTTTTGAAGCAATTGAAAAATAAATAAATGATGTAAGACAACCATGAAAAAACTTGTGTTTGTTCTATTGGTACTGAGTCTGTTCTTTATATGTTTGTTATTAGTGAGAAGGTATCAATAATTTAACTTGATTGATATAATCTAACTTAAACGGCAACTGGGTGTAATCCATATTTTACCTAATCCTCACGGTATTGGGTACTTGACATGAACACATGGGACTATATAAATATTTAAAGTATGCTTAGAAGTAGGCCTATACAAATAGCCTGGAGTGCCGAAAAAAAAAAGATTTGGAAATTGAGGGGGGGGGGGGGGCATTGCATATTAAATATTATGATGTTTATCAGTTGAAAAGGCATGAATATTATATATGCCTCATTCAAATAGCTTTAAACGATGTTTTTTTTTAAAAATCAGTATCACTAATATATTATGGCTAGTAGGCCTAGGCCATAAAGTCTGCAAAATATCAAAATATCTTCCTCATTTTCTGTCCAGCGGTTACATAACAAGGCTGCCGGAATACTATCTTCTGCACTAATTTTTCCGGCTGTAAAGTGACATGCTCGCCTCTTCCACCCCGGGAGAATACCTCCTGCAATATTTGTCCTGTTGCTGGACGTATAGACACTGCGTATAATTATAACTCTATACTTAAGTTATATAGTATATAGGCTAGGTCTACAGTACAGTCATTATTTCATTTTATACAGTACAGTACTATATTAGTACTAGTACTAGCTATAACTATAAGTTAAGATGATAGTATATAACTATACTATAGTGTCTATAGGTATAGGATAGGGGCCTGCTATATTACAAGAAAATAATTTAGTATAGTTATAGCTATAGGGCTATAGCACTATTAATAATAATTATTATATCACTATATTATAATATTATAGTTAGTATATTATACATAGTCATAGGCCTAGTTAACATAGAGTCAGACATGATAGGCTTCTGGCTTCTAGCCAATCTAGTATCTAGCCTAACTTACGACTTAGTTAAATAGTTAAATTAGTAACTATAAAATACATTTTTTAGACTGTTAGGTCCGGCTAGGATTTTAAAATATTAAGCTCTTTTTGATAATATAATATTAATTGACGTAAGCCATATATCATACTGACAATGATTTAAAATTCAGGACAGTATAGCAACTTACTAAATTATTTTTTGCGGTCGGATCAATCCTGTGGAGTAAGAGTTGGGATGATCCGTGATATGATAACCAATCACTCTTATTTAGGAAAGTTTAGTTATCTGCTCATTAATTACACTTGGCTAAATAAATTCTAGAGTGCTCATTTTTTTGTGGATACATTTTTCTTTTATCTTATAGGCCCCTACTTTATTATATATTTATATATTACAGATGCTTCTTCTATTTCTATAAAGAAGATTATTGCATCCTACGCTCATCCGTGGTCTGAGTTTAGTCTTGCATTTTTATTAGTGTTTTAAATTATGTTAATTAAGTCAGGCCTACTGGTTTTCCTGGTCCTGCCATGGTTTGTTAGTTCAGGCAACCCATTCCATGCCCGGATGTCACTCGGGAAAAGAGTAGACCTGCTCCTTACTTATATTTTATCTGCATTTTTTTATCACATAGGGGATAAGGGAAGTGTTTTTGTCATTTTTATCTTAGCATTGCAGTAGGTTGTTATATTGTGTTGTTCTTCCAAATTAGAGTTTTATAATGCCTTTTATAGCCTAAATATATCATACTTGTATCTTATATGATTTTGAAGTTATTATAGTTATATGTCTTATAAGTTTACAGACGTTCCTTCTAGATAGAAGATTATTATTACGTCCACTAGGCCCACAAACTCCTGCAGGGCGACAGGGATCCGTCGGTGGACCAGCAACTTATAGCCTAATACTTTAGCCTACTCTTTGCCCTTCTTTCCTATAGTGTTTCTAGGCTTATGGATTGAACTATTAGTGTTACTCGTGTCAGTTGTGAATGTGTGCTAGTAATGATAAACCGTGCAGCTCTTTTCTGAATTTTTTAATTCTTTAGTTGATGGTTCATACAGTACAGAAGATGCATATTCTAGTAGGCTATAGGTCAAACTAATGTGGCATAGCATTTTAGTTTTATATTTGTATTACATTTGTACAAATTAGCACTTGACATGGAGGTAACGTGCTTTTCTTACATTAAAATATAATCTTATCTAATCTCATATATTACAGACGCTCCTGCTGAAAGAAGATTATTGCACCAAGTGAGAGTCTCGCGCAACGACAATAAAAGACAAGTTTTTAGTATTGTCAGTATTGTACCGTACCTGTATTCATAAACTAATACTGCTGTGAGATTCTCTGTATCCTCACTGACAGATCATCTGCAAATAGGCAGCAGTCATCGCCTTACACGAAACTATTTTACACCATTAGTGTCCATACTATTGAACGAACCGCCATCTTGGATAAAAATGACAACAAATAAACATGTCTTTACACTATCAGGGCGAATTAAAATTGGCCGTAGAGGAATACGTCTGTGGACATTTTATCTGCTTTGCTCAGACAGACCCATCAACAGTGGCAAGTAAAGTTGGATGGCTGGCTATATAAACAAACAATATCGCAATACCAAATACATTACAAGAAAACAAGAATATGCACACCAGACGAAGAATTATTGAGCGTCAGCCTCCAGCCAAACTATCTACCATACGCAACAAGAAATATAGGCCTATCGTCAGGATTTCAGTCAACAATAGCTGACTACTAATGAACTTTTTCTTGCATGATAATTGTGTGATTGTGTGTGCGATTGTCTATTTTTATAAGTATATTTCTGGGCTTGTATATAAATTACAAATAATTATTTTATGTTGTTTAAAATATGCTGAAGGACAAAACATCTGTAATCAAGACAAATTTCCATATGATTGGATCAATAAAGAAATCTTATCTTATCAAGCTATATGATGATATGATGTTCTAGAATAGGGGCTTATCTACCGGAACTTAAACTCACCTTCAACCTCTGGATAATTGGACATTCATTGGGAATGAGTGCAGAATTGAAAGGTGTTGACGAAATTTTAATAATGATGTAACTCCCAGCCCCTTGCCCCATTTGGACGTAGGCAGATTGACGACTGTGACTAATCTACTTCACAGTCCACAGCATTTCTAAATTGAGGAAGTGGCCTATCCCTTTAAAATTTTATTTTTTAAAGTCTTCATATACTGTAAATTTTATTTTTAAGTGTCTTCATATACCATAAAACTTTAACTTATGGTACTTTAAGTTGAATAGAAGAATGAAAACTTTGTATCTGATGTTGGTTTAGGCAATGGATGTAATAATCTTCATTCTAGAAAGAACATCTCTAGCTTATAGCTTATAAGACAACATATGATCATTTTAAGGGTTTGAAATGATGTTGAGTTCTTAGTTCTTCTAACTACTTCAGACAACCAATGACATGGTCCAATTGGGCTTTTTACCACTTGGGGAAAAGGAGAACTTTAACAAATTATAAATTGAATGTAAGTAAAAGACAATTTGAAATAAACAAAGAACACTTTGAAAACCCCACCATTTTGAAGTTTAATAAAACATTTTATAATTTATAGAGACATATGAATTTTCTTATTTAATTAAACCTTTATATCATAATTTTATATCATAAAATCATAATTAAAAAAAATTATACTACCATATAATTTAATTTGATATGATTTAGTATAACTATTCAACATTTGTTTCAGTAATATTAATGTTTAATTACTGATTAAAAAACTATTTATGTTGTTGTTTTCTAATATTAAAAAAAAATGTAATTAAAAAAAAATGAAAACATTTTTTTTTGCACATTTAATTTTGTAACATTATTGTGTCTTTTTCATTGATTAGATTTCAAATGAAAATACTGGTTGGTACATTTTTTTTTTGAGAATGTGAATCAGTTGAATACTCTATTAGTATCCCCTAGTGTTATTCTAACAACTTCTTTATAACAACATGTCATGCACCAAGTAAAGCTATGCTGACTTCAAGTACAAAGTCTTAAAAATAGATTTAAAGATTTGAAAACATTTTTTTTTATTAATATCATTTAAGGTAATCAGCAAATTAAAAGTAAAAACATTGTTTAAAACAATTATATTTTAAGTTTATTAATTATAAAATCATATGAAAATTAAAATCCTCTTTTTAAACATTTTTGAATGAAAAAAATAATAAGTTATTCAATTTAACTTGTCAATGCTACCAACCAAGCCCCATGTATCTACACAGTTACAGATCTGTAAAGGATACTTTACTTCTTTTTAAATCATTTTAAAAACAATATTGTGTTCCATACTTAAATATTACTTTGGTAAGTCTAGTAATTGAAATATAAATCGATATGGTCAACATAGAAAATTAGAAGGTATGTTGAGTTGAAGTTTAAAATGCAAAATAACATTCCTTTAATACAAATCATTATGTGAGAAAACAAAAGGCATTTTCACATTCTTAAATTTAAAGATTTCTTTTCTTCCAAACAATAATTTGTAAAATAAACAATGCACATATGTTCATTGTATCTTGCTAATAGGAACTAACTGATTATATTCTTATACTCAACAATTGTTTCAAACAGCACAAACTGACTTGTTAAATATAATGCTTAGAGTTTTAAATTTAATAAGAGCATTTCATTGTCAATGCTGGTTACTTTATGCTTTGAGAATCCAGAGTTTTTCGTAGCATCTATACGAGGTAGAGAATCAGTGCGTTGTTCATCTGGAGTAAAAGCATAATGGGGGTTTGTCTCTTTCTCAATGACTCTTCTTTGAAGAGCGGTCTTCTTACGAAATTTACCTCTATATTCCGCTGAGAGACCAGCGCTGGCTGGCTTAGCTGTTAGTTCAGGTTTGTCTGTGTTTGAGGCAGACATGGCACTTTGTATTCTTTTCTCTGATGGGGATTTCCTAACATCCCAATCAGAATCAGAGTCAGACAAAGAGGTGGTTGGTCTTTGTTCAAGTGACTTTGTTTTGCCATAGATGTTATCTTTCTGCACATCATAAGCTTTAGGTGTAGATTTTAATTGCACATTATTTTTACGGAGATTATTTTCAACAGATCTAGACTCTGCTTCAGTTAATTTATTGTTTGAGCTGATCAATGATGATGCCTTGTTACTGGTATTGGTGACATGTATGTCTTTAGTTGAAGAAGAAGCTGCCTTTACAAGTTCATTCAGTGCCTTAATCTGGGAATCTTTCTCTGCTACTTGTGTCTCAAGCTTAGCAATGATTTCACTCTGCTCTGACATTTGATTGGACAGTTCAACAATGACTTTAGAATGATTGGATGTTACATCCCCATCTGCTGTAGCATGTGAAGACTCACCTTAAAAACATTTATAGTGTAAAGAAATGATACAGATAAACCTCAGATATTGAAACATAATCAAATGAACCAATATTTAAGTGAATAAAACAGCACTGGGAAGAACTAAAGTAGATTTAACTTAGGATCCACATTAAAAAAGACATTTCTAAAATTATTGTTTGGCAATTCATGTATATAAGATACCCTCAATTTATTTTGTGAAAAATTTATTTGGGGGTCGGAAAGATAAGAATTTTAAAGCTGATAATAATATTTTTCTTTAATGTTTCAAATAATGACTGCAAAGATTGGAGGCATAAAAATACAATATTTTTATAATCAATAATTTATTCTAAAGCCAAGGTAGCTTTTTTTCAACAAAATATATTTAAATATAAAGATACATTTTAAAATGAATTCCAAAGATTCAGATGTAGCCTATTCCTTTAAAGCCAAAGCACATTACATGAAATGTACTTGGTTTTGCTTGATTATTCTCCCAGAATAGTTTGGGTTTTGATCCCAACAACTGGGAGAGCATGGCTGCTGATTGCTCTTCCAGTCGCAGTAAAATACATATTAGAGCAGCATTTTACTGATGCAGGTGAAAAGCATCAACTCTGCAAGTCCAGGGTCAGCAGCTCTACTTATCCAGGTCAGCACCCCAAACATCCATGCCCCCCAAAGCAACAGACATTTTAGGGCTTGGATTGGTCTACTCAGCCTTCTCCAAACTAGCCCCTTAGACCTAAATGACATCAAAATAATTGGATTGTCCTCATTGACCACAATGGATGAACCAACAACAAATCTTATGAAAATAAATTATGTCAGTAAATAAAAAAGAAAGACACAACAATACTAACTATGTTTGAGATTTGTAAAGTCACTATTATACAATGTCTCCAAACTTGTTTCCATTTTCTTAATAGATGCTTCCTGGCGCAGTTCTTGTATTTGCTTCCTTAGAATTCTCATTTGTTTTTTCATTTTTGTTTGCTATTTTATTTAAAAATTAAGCAAATAAAAGGTAAGTGATGAAAGTAATTCTCTACGTGGATAAATTGGGTCAAAGTTAAATTTATAAAATGAATTATAACAAAATTACATACCGGTAAATGATTATTTTTTTTATAATGAAAAATGAGTTTTAATTACAGGTATTTTATTAAAAAGAAATTTAATTGAAAATCTATTAATAAAAGAGGTATTCAAATTCATTTTGCCAGTTAGAAAAAAAATTACAATTCACAATATTATCAGATATTGTGTTACAGCTACATTGTAAGTTTTTGTTCACACTGATTCTGACTGACGATAAAGTAGTATAAGTCTGCCTATGCGTGAATCTTATAAAGGGCCCTCCTCCCTACCTGGGTATGTTGACCAAGGGCTGGACAGCAACTCAGAAAGGCTTGGGATGTAATTCTGGTATAAAGTATGGTAATAGCATTGTGATGGTCACACAATCATCATATCCCTTTGGTTATTTAAACTGTTGAGACCAGTTTGACTAATTCTTTGTAACAAAATATTTATTTAACTTTTTCTTTTTAAATATTCATTGCAAGCCCAATACAGTAGGGAAGAAGATTGTTCTCTAAAAATGTACCGGTAGGCTATGTACCAAATTTCTAAGTCCAATGTAAACTAATCTAGTAGGTGAAAGAAAATCTCACCACTTTGGTGGAATCTTCAATAGTTTTTTGTAAGTCTTTTTCCAGTTTTGTTATATACTGATCTTTCAACGACAATGTTTCTTGTGTAGATTCAGAATGCTCATCATTAGGAGATGGGATTTTACTTTCAAGAGCCTTACATTTTTCCTCCAACATTTGCATTTGATCCTGTAGATCTAGCTTTTCGCTTTCTGATTTGGCCAGCTATTGTAAGTAACGTAGATATAAAAAAATAGAATTGGCTAAAACACATTCCAGATTTAAAAGATAGAAGCAAGAAAAAAAAGTAATGTTTATGAACTACATATAAATAATACATGAATAGAGTTAAGACAATTCTAAATAATGAATTAATTTTCACAACTTTTGGTAGTGGGTTTTTTTTATATTTAAGATCAAGCTGAAAAAAAGACCGGTAAAAATAGGCATTATAAATACTTTAACAGAATAATTATTTTGAATCTGTTGTAACAACTATTGAAAGTTAAGATCTAGCCAACATACCATGAAAATTGAACCATGTTGTCAATATCACCATATACGTGATTTACATATATATTATTTATTATTATTGTGCATAATAAAATGTCAATTGTGAGCCAAAGAGTAGTTTATCAAGTCATTTGAAAGTCAACTGTGTGCTTTAAACTAAAAACATTTAGCAAGGTGTTTTGCACATAAGCAATAGTCTGATTTACAATGGATGCCAAACAATTTTGGTCCAGAGATAGAGAGTGAGAATTTGTATGTAAGTTAAATACTTCTGCTCAAACATAGGCTACTAGTTTTTAACAAATATTTTCAATATGTCATTCAATGTTTTACTTTTTGCTTGCACAAATTTATCAAACAAAACTGAAAATATCTGTTTAGAATATCTGAATGGTATTATAGATTGCTAGTATAATGTAATGAAGAGCACTAAAATATATGGTTTGCCCTTATGATATCAAGCTTCCATATATTACAGCCTGGAAGTGTTATATCATAATTAAAAATGCCTGAAATAATATTTTAAAATTATCCAAAATGTTGAGAATTAATGGCAAATAGGAGAAATACATTTTTTTTTTAAATATACCTGTAACAAACTTGTTTTTACAAACATATAATACAGAAATCTAACCAACTTGTTTTAGCTTTAAACTAAAAAAAAGTGTAGTTTACTAGGTTGAGATATCTTTCTACCTAATTGCCAGAGGTTTATAATTCTTTACAATGCAAACATTTGACACATTTACATATATAATTTAAATATAAAGGTATATGACATATTTAAATATACATTATTACATACATTTTAAATCCTATTTTACAAACTAGTAGCTGGTAAAGTAAACTTTGGTAATTAGTACATTAAACGCCCCACAGGATATCAACCACACACACCGCATCTCCTACTGCGAGGCAAAGGACATAATCAAAGACATGTACAAGAGAAAATGGACTGAACAACACAACCCCCCAACAGGAGACGACTGGCCCCACCTTACCAGATATGAGCAGACCACCATACTCCGACTAAGGACAGGACACAACAGACTATTAGACCACCAGCATCGAATCGGCTTAAGTCACACCCCTGAGTGCCCCTGTGGAACTGGACTCCAGAATGCAGAGCACATCCTGCAATGGTGCCCACTCCACAGAGAGGCCCGTAACCAGGCCTGGCCTCAGGGAGCCACCATGGAGGAAAAGCTCTGGGGCCCAAAGCCATTCCTACAGACAACAGCCCGGTTTGCCAGAGAAACAGGACTGCCAGTCTGACACAGCAAAAGAAAGCTAAATGGAACGCAGAAGAAGAAGAAGAAGTACATTAAACAATAAATTGGACTAAATAGCTTACTTCTTGTTCGAGTTTCTGGATTTTTCCTTGAAGTTCATTAGTGGAAATTGGATGGTCATCCTCATAAAAAAAAAGATAAACATAAGTTTTATTGTCACTAAATCTTTTATTTAATATTAATCTACAAAATCTGAAATTTTATTTGCATTATATTTTTCTTTAAATCTAAGTTTTTAATTTTTAAGCTTGTTTGTAGCCTTTAAATTATACTAAAATACCTTTGTCATAGATGAATTAGAATGAGACGCTTTAGCAAATGAAGTTACAGGGGTTGTGTGCCTTGACAGACTCTCAATTGATAATGTACTGAAAAAGATACATGAAATATTCAAAAGTCAACTAGAAACGATATTAATAATTAATAGTTTGTCTTTTAAATAGAATTTTCTTTATGGTACAAACATAGTTTATGTAGCCCAAAGATAGAGTTATTTGTTGGCATAGATCAAAACAATTAGTAGGAAATCATTTAGGTAATGTTGACCATTGTTGGTGGTAGAAATGAATACACTTTTCTATCAAGCACATCCATTAAAGCTGCAAGTACAGACCATTTGGTATATAGTGAAGCAGAGTGCACCAGTTTCAGTTGTCCTTGCATAAAATTAGATTGTGGGTTTATCACTACATTTAGCTACCTATATGTTTCCCAAGCTGTTAAATAGCCACCAGAGCCATCTAGACTCTAAGCTATCTTCTTTGCCCTAGAACAGGGGTAAACTGGGGTATGCGTATCCCTATCAATATGCCGACAACCATTTAAGGTACGCAAACAATGCACAAGTAATGACAGAAGGCAAATTAGCAAAGTTATTGAATAATGGTTGTTCTTTAATAAAAGTTAATGCAAGTAATAGTTCAATTACATATTGTTATTTTTTTAAAGGGATACTAAAGATAAGCACATAAATGTTAATGGATTTATTACATAATTACCATTCCTTTGCTCATATATTAACACCAAATGTTAGGGATTATTGGTGCAGAATGGGAGAGTAAAGGGGTGTAGCTTAACCATAATAAATGAAAAAAGTGTTCAAAGGATATGGGAGGGAAAAAAGGATAGGAACCACTGTACTAGTACATATTATGTTACCGGTAAATGTAATTACCAGCAAAAAAAACAGAGACATTAAGAATATGGTACTTCAGTTATTTTCAACTATGTATATATAATATATTGTTCAGTCTCAACTAAGGTAAGAAACTACAAACTTTAGCCATTAGAAAATAGAAGATTTTTTTTTTATTCAGTAATTTATTATGAAACAGGAATGACTGATCTGTATGCCTGAGCATTTTGTATGATCGTATGTCCTATGGCCTACACAAAAAGATAATTTAAAAAAGGATTACACCTTAAACTTATAGTCAAACAATTAATTATACTGCAGTCTTTGTCTTGCATTGATATGGGCTTAATAAAATGATGACAAAGTTGAGGCAACCCATTCCATGCCTGATTGCTGTTTGGGAACTAAAAGACTTTAATTTAACTTATAATACTTTATATGAATTTGACATGAACACATGGTGATGGTCACAGTCACACGAGAGGCCGGCTGGTCCAGTGGTTAGTTCACCGGACTGTCAACTGACAGGTCGCAGGTTCTATCCCTGCCGCCCTGCAGAAGTTTTGGGCCTAGTGGGCGTAATAATCTTCTATCTAGAAGGAACGTCTGTAAAACTTATAAGACATGGCTAATGTAAT
Organism: Anisus vortex; assembly: GCA_949126835.1. Taxonomy (NCBI): domain Eukaryota; kingdom Metazoa; phylum Mollusca; class Gastropoda; family Planorbidae; genus Anisus; species Anisus vortex. Next base: position 79,775,101 of record OX421492.1, on the reverse strand, counting down.
AAATTTGTTAAAGTTAAAAATCTAGGCCCTAATAAATTTAGCCAGATGTTATGATATATTATTATATGTAAGGGCTTATATATATGCTATTCATTAGCCTTCCTATTGCATAGGTCATAGAATATTTAATATTAGTCTATGCATATATAGGTCTACTTATAGTAGAACTATACTTAGTATACTATAACTATAATTGTCTATAATACTAGACTAGGCCTATTTAAAAATATTGAATATTGGCTACTATATGATGATACTATATCAGCCAATTATATTTTAAAATTTTCCAAAAATAGTGTAAAACCTTGTAACATTTAACGAATCTTTTTCAGGATTCTCATTATCCATACTATTTGCAGACAAACGGCTATTTCTGTTGAGATTTAATCTTGTTAGCTTTGCCGTCTTTGAATTAGTATTAGTATTAGTTGCATGAAATTGTGTCGGCACATTAGGACTGGGTCCGGAAACATTAGTTACACCATTCAGATTACTAGATGTGATTTGATTACTCGAACCTGAGCCCATTATCGAATCTATCACAGAACCTAAGAAATAACAACATATAATGACAATTAATCTGTCAACATTTGCATATCATTGTCTTCAGCCATAACTAATGGAAGCAGCCATTTTAAAACAAAACCAATGTTTCCTAGCCAACTTTATAAAAATGTTTCAATAGACTTAGTTTATTACGGAACAAAACATACTACATATTATGTCATACATTTAAAAATGTTTTGTTCTTCATACACCAGTAAGTTAGTTGATAGAATTGTAATTGATTATTTTAACTCTTTTTTCTGAACATTACACGAAATATTGAATCGCAATCTATTTAATAGCTTTGCTGTCAATAGCCAATAGCAGAGCTTCTCTTGTTTGTAGTTTATCAATCATCGTCATTCTTATAAACATAGACCGACATAGAGTTGATAGAGTCATAGATATAATGAGGAAGTAAAATAAGTAGGCCAAACCTAACCCTAACCTGATTACTTTCCTGGTGCGACTCATTAAATTTTAATTTTTAAGGCGTTAAGGTTAGTAATATTTCCAAACATCTTTTACTAACCGAATTCTAGAATAAATTTTATTTTATTTAAAGTATTTAAACATATAATATATCATATATTATTATGTTACTAAATGTATGACCTAGGATATATTTTTACATAGAAAATTTTCATATTTACTTGTAAAAATTGAAATGATCAGCTGTATGATAATATCATTTAATATGATAGGCCTATACGATACTGATACGGCTAAAACTTATAGGGTTATACTAGTAGTGTAGTATTAAAAATATAGAACCTCTATTTCAGGGGTTGGCAACATTTATACTCATACTCATACTCATTACTTAGACTTATTATCTTATATTATAGTCTTTACTAAAAGACTAAAAGTAAAACTCATTACTGCTAAGCTATTATTTTTATTAGACACTTAATTATAATATAGACCGGCCTAGGCCTAAGCATGACCAGGGTCAGAAACAAGATGCTCTTTATAAATTATAAATGAATAATGCTAAAGACGAAGTTTGCACAAAACTGTAAGATATTAGGATAAGTATGACACGTATTTTGACTGGCGAGCCGAAGGTCCGGGTTCGAATCCTGGTGCAGGCTAGGATTTTTTCCCAGGTCTGGAGGGTGTCCCTGAGTCTACCCAGCTCTGCTGGGTACCTGACCTTAATTGGGGTAAAGTAAAGGCGGCTGTGCATAGTGCTGGCCACACAATCACCTAGTATGCCGTGGCCACAGAAACTGGTGAAAGCTGCTTCTTCTCGGACCTATGGATCAGCTCAGTCTGACTGGTACTTTACTTACGACACGTAGGCGACGTAGGCCTATGTAATTTAATAGGCTCTAGCAAAGCTCCTAACAAGAGTTACACAATTAGTCAAATCACTAAACCTAGAAACACTAGAGGATAGAAGGGAAAGAGTAAATTAGTAATAATACACAAGGCATTAAACTAATTTAAACTCTAATTTAGAAATACAACTCAATAACAATCTGTTGCAATGCTCAGATAAACATAAAGACAAAAACACTTTCCTTATCCCTTATGCGAGAAAAAATGCATATAAGTACTCTTTATTCCCGAGTGGCACTCAGGCATAGAATGGGTAGCCTGAACATACCAGCAAAACCATTAACGTACGTAACATCATTTAAAACATTTATGAAAATGCAAGACTAGACTCGGACCACGGATGAGCGTAGACGCAATAATCTTCTTATGGAAGGATTGTCTGTAATGTATAAGATAATAAAATGCTCATAGGCTTATATATGAATGTACTAGGCTATTAATTAGAATAGGCCTAATTACGCAAAATTATTTGATCTTGAAATATTTTGTTTGCTTATAAAGTTAAAGAAAAACGTAAAAACTAATTTAATTATTTGGGAAAGTTTTAATGTAAAAAGACAGTCTGTTTCAATCAATGTGTGCCTTGCCCTGTATATCAGACAACATATTATATATTGGTTCCTTTTAAGCTTAACTGAGACCTCTGGGTGTTCAAGTGTTGGGCATTTTCAGTCCCGCTCAGTTAGTGCACTGGATCTTCTTTATGCTTTCACAATGCAAAAAAGAAATTCCAGAAAACATAGATCTACTTGGATCACGCCGTAAAGATACAATTTTACCAGCTAAAAATGAAGCCATGTCATTTTCAACACTTAACTTAAAAACGTGAGAGACTAATCAAACTCTGGAATTGATGGCAATAGACTAAAAATGAACTCATACAAAATGAATTTTCAACTAATTTTCTAGTTAACGATGAGAAAATAGCTCAGAGTATATTTAGATGAAAATCTAGCTCTCAAAGTTCAAATCAAATCCAAATGTAAATCTACAATGTTTAATCTACAGAGAATAAGGAGTACAAGAAACATGCTAACAAAAGATGCATGTAATACATGTGGGTCTGGTAATCTCTCTGTTAGACTATGCAAACTGTCTATACATAGGACTGACAGAGTGCCAAACTAAAAAAATTCAAAACAATGCTGCAAAAACTGTTCTGAATAAGAAAGCAAATTCAATAACCTGTCTAAATACATTATGACATTTAGGATAAAATTCAAAGTTTTGACTGAGAAAACAAATTAAAAACATTCTTATTTGATTTATTTTAATAAAATAGAGTAAATGTAAACCGCTTTTGAAGACTAACGTTAACTGTTATGAATAGCGCTACATAAAATAATATGTAATTTGTAAAAAATTTGGGAGCTTAAATTTAAATTCAAAACAGCTGAATTATAGACATCCAAAGTTGTTAATTGGCATAAAAATCTTGAAGGAAGCAGCTTAGGCAAGTGCTGTGCTCAAATGTTGTACAGCCCTCCCTGAAGCATCCACTTGTTTGATGAAAGCTGCATTTGCAATGTTTTCAGTTCAACTTACACTAATTGTAAACAGATTTTCTCTCACAAGAAAGCTGTTTTAACTTGATGCATTTTAAAATCCTGAATATCAATCCACCAAAAAAAGGTCCAGATCTAAATGAGTAGGCTAATAGTACAATCAAGCAAACCAGGCTTTGATAGGGTATAAAAACATGCAGGTCGAAGCATTTAAAAATTCTAAATTCAGTTCAAAATCTCATCTTTGAAGGCTTCAATGTTAGTCTAAAGCTTATCTTTCTTTACTGTATATCTAACTAGTTTCCACACATATCTTTTCCAGTAGTCAGACAGTTCCAGTATTGTTTGGCTTTGTCCTTGTAAATGCAGGTTCAACTCATTTAAATGTGTAATATGTCATAAACATCAGCCACAACAGACAGTCTTCATCATTCAATTCAGAAAATGAATCTGCTCAAGACTTTACCCAAGGCAGCAAACACTGCTGAGCAGCAGCAAATCTTTATATTCATATTCACTCTTAATTTTGTGTAGACATGAATGAGACATTAATAGCCTGTAAATCAATGAAGTGTTGGTAACTATGAAGTTTACTAACTTAACAAAGTTCTAATCACATAGCGCAAGTCTAAAGATGCACTTACACTTTCCAGGTATAATGCAATGGAAGTTATTATTTTAATGGTCGACGTCCATTGTGATTCTCAAGGCTAGACAAATTATTTCTTTTGCAGCAACACCATCAGTTGTAACAAAAGATAATGTGTTCAAGTCCATGTTCTGATATTTAAAAATAACCTACAAAATTCAGCCATAATCATAATGTCCTCTAGTTTGCTGGTATCATATCATGAAGAGCTATTAATTTCATTGAATAAAGTCTTTTTTTTTTGTTTCCTATAGAGCATCAATGCCTCCAAGATCTCATGATTACAATAAACATAACATGGTCATAATGGTCTAACAGTTTGAATTTAGTCTGAGGAAAATTAACAAAATATAATGTTGTGAGCCTATCATATTTGTTACAGATGCTCCTTTAATACAAAAGCTCATTGTGTTCTAAACTTTTCCATGGCTTGAGTCTTGTCTTGCAATTTGAATAAAGTTTCAAATGATGCTAAAGTTGCTTTTATGGTTTGTTCAGGCAACAAGGTTTGAGGTTTTTCCTTGCAATAATCAATAAGGAAGAAAAAGAATTTGTATGTGTCTATCCTTGCATATGGAGTAGGAACATGTTTTTATCTATCTCTTTCTAAGTACTGGGTATTTTAGATTCAAGAGCCTTTAGAAAAACACTTCAGCAACTTATAAGCATGCAAAATCTGTGCTATTACCATGACTGCACGAAGTAGTCTTTTTTAAAAATGCAAGTACTTAACATTATAGAGTGAAGAGCAATAGAGGTTTTATTGTCAATGCAAACAAAATGTATATTCACATACTTTTAAATCCTTAAATTAAAGAAGATGAGTTAACATAATATAGTTCAGATTTAAGATAAAAACTGTTCCTTTTGTATGTTTAATTTTTTATAAATTCAGTTACCAATTATACACTATTTAGATGGATGAACATCTTTTTTAAAATAAAGAAATTAAATAAATACAAGGTTTTCATTTTTACATGAATTGAATGCTGTATTTAACAAGTTTTACAGAACTTTTAAAAACACCAAATGGCTTATCAAAGTAGTACAGCCATTTATGTAATGACAATGTAATAAATTATAGGATAGTTAAAAATAATTATTTCATGCTGCGAGTACATTAAGCTGAGGACTACCATTTCTTTTTCAACAGACTTTTTTCATTATTTTGTCAACCACCAAAAAGAGAAACAAAAAAAAAGAGTTTATTGGAACATGTATGATACATTAATAAAACACATTTGAAGGAAATAATGAAAAATAGCCTTTCCCTATTAAAATGTTTTTACAAATTGTGACCGTTAGTTTTATATGTTGTATTTAATTATGAATCTCAGGGCAGGCCACATATGAAGTATAAGCAATCTTTCACTTTTGCACTCCTTATACAATAACAACTCATATTGTATAATAGAATAATTCTTTACTCAGCAAAAGATATACACCAGATTAAAATAGACAGTCTAGAGCCTAAGTCTACTGGCATCTAACGTTTCTCAATATCTTACCAAACGTCAGCTCTAACTAACGGGTCATACTTTCTAGCATCTTACGTCACTCCTTTTAATTTATAATTTTACATTCATCTTCAAGATTATCATTTAATATAACTCATTATAAGTTTATAATGTTTCAAATTTGATGCATTTCAATGTCTTTTCATTCTGAAACATTGTGAACGTTAGTTGCAAAATACAAAATAAAGATAGTATAATATTTAAGCAATCAAAATATAGGTTGAAATGATCTACTGCTTTTTTTAATGATTGGTTAAAAAAAAAGCACATACACACAGCACAAAAAATTGTAATTTTATTTCACCATTTTATTACTGTAGTTTTATTACTGTAGTTTTATTACTGAGGCATACTTTTAATGTCAATATCCTCTGATGTTTTCTAGCAAATAATTTGTTTGATCAGTAGGCATACAAGTTAATACAACAGAATCAAGTAACTAAAGTTAACCAGGCTAAATTTGTTTTTTTCATAAAGTAGATTCACTAAATTTAAAAAGGTGTTTGTATTTACCTAAGTTTTGTTTAAACTTTAAAAAAAAAATATATATATTCTGAAGATTTGGTATTGCTCACTATTTCTAAATTTGGTCTGGTAATTTAGTTTCTATCTGGTGTCTCTCAGTTTGTTTGAACCAGGTCAACAGAAATCTGTGATTACATTGGCTGGTTCTGCTTTAGTTTTTTTTGTCTGTGTATGTCCTGTTGCCTAAACAAAAAGCAAATGAATACCTTGGCTGAGTTTGAGACAATTATTAGTAATATTTAAACAGGTTGTTAGCCTTAGTCTAAAAAATGTCAATGCAATGGCTGAAGTCTTTTGTTTAAAAGAATTTGTCATCACACACTACTGTGAATTACATGCTCAGATTTTTTTTAATCCCAATAATCTGGGGAAACCAGTCATAATGAATTGTTTCTTACCAGTGTTCAATTTCATTTTACTTTTTTTTATTTTGGGAATCAGGAAAGCTTTATCTTTTTGTTTACCTTTTCAATGTAGACGTTATGAGATTTACAAAAATAGAGATGTTATTTTCTTGCCAAGGTACCTGAGTGTTTTTTTTCCCTATTATCCCTTATGATCAGTATATATTTAGGATTATATCAATTAAAGTGCACACAAAAAAGTGTACTCAATAAAGGAGACCAAAATTTAAAAATCAAGTTCTACAAAATAACTTATGATCAGTGTATATTTAGTATTACTTCAATGAAAGTGCACACATAAAAGCGTACTCAATAAAGGAGACCAAAATTTAAAAATCAAGTTCTACAAAATAACTTATGATCAAAAGGGAAACAAAAATTGTACAAAGCTTGAAGCAATAGTTACTTGTAGTTACGTTAACCTGCCCTACTACAGTGCAAAACATTGCAAAGAATAAGAAAAAGTAGAAGTTCCTGTGTAGTGATTGATATTTTTTTTTAAGTGATATGGTTTATACTATGTAGAAGTTAAAAGAAACTAAATTTAAATTATTAAAGATGTCATTGCATTCTTTTATATTGCACTGAAAAGTGATTTCTTGCAAGTCTTTGTTTTAAAGCATTAAATACTTTCTCAATATCTGCACAACCTTGTTTCTTCCCCCTTCAATCCACTTATTGTGTGTTATTACTGCTCTTGTCAATAATCTGGGGGATCCCATTCATCTTGCCAACCTTCCTGTCAGTTTTACAGTGTGAGACGACCAAGGACATTTTGAACAGAGCTCTGTTTCATGTGAACATAGAATGTAGGTCAGTCAAGTAGTCTGCATGCCATAGGAGCTTATAAAAATAGAACAATTAATTGCTTGTGGTGTGTTTATTGTGTGTACTGAATTTGAAGAGACACATACAGTCATACACAAGGAAACGTTTTATACTTAAGTGTCTTCTTTGTGAGTAAAATCCATTATTCTGGATGACATCATTATAAAGTATGTGTTTGACATGAGAAAGTTCAATATTCATTCCACATGATTTAAATTTTACTTTTTAAATTTATTTGTTATATGCTAGTTTGTTTGAAAAAAATCTACCTGTAGTACCTGTAGTTTATACATTTATTATAATTGGCACCAAATTTACATTTTGAAAATTGTATACACATGGTTTTTAATGTTGAGACTTCTGAGTTTCTCTATCAAAGTTTCATAAACTTTTTTACAATGATTTTCTTTAATTCATTCTTATTTATATCCTGCTAACTAAAATGAAGAATACATCAACAGCAAAAAAAAAAACAAACCAATAATTATTCATAAACTTCAAGAACTGACTGTATAAGATTATATATCCTTCCAGTAATTTATTTTTAATTCACCGTTTCTAAAGTTTTTATATTCAAATTGTGTAATCTTGTACAGTATTTGAAAATGGGTGGATAATCCAATAAAATATTTTAGAATAAAGTAATGTGCAAACATTTTTTGTGTTTTAGTATGTAATCCATCTAGCTTTGTCTGTACAGGATTCTAAAACACAGTAATGCCAATATTAAGTCCCTTAGTACCGGGTACTGCACAACACAAACATTTTTTTCTCTTCTTTCTGCTTATCTATTCATTTATTCAGATCTTGTTTTTTCACATGTTTTTGTTATCAAACTGAGCTTTACAATCAAAATTTTTATGGATATAAATAGACCTTTACATTTGTTTTAAAAATAATGTTGTAGTATTCATATAAACTATTTGTATATTATCAGAACAACAGTCATGGTTATCTTAGCATTACAAGTAAGCCAGCACTGTTTCTTCTTAAGTTTTTTTTTTTTTCACGTGAAGCCCTTTTTTTTTCTTGGCTTGTGGGAGAGGAGGGGAGGCCATTATTAGTACTTCAACATGATATTATAGATTGTCTGATTTAGCCAATGTCAGTCTGTTTTTTTTTAAAATCTAATATTAAGTCCTTCAGTCACTTGTTTGAGTTTGTTACCCATGTTCATAATATTATAACTACTTTTGTTTTGAAAAACCTATTAGCTTTTAAAAATTTTTTTTGTATAAAAGCCTTTTTATCCTAGTTACAGGAAAAATGTTGTATTAGCTGTTCTCCTTAGCCTATAATAAAGAAATTAGGTACATTACAAAGCACTTGTGAACTTTAGTACAAGAAATCCATGTCTAACAATCTAAAGTAAGCCACTACTGTTTTGAAAATCTTGGTTGGTCTATTTGTGTTAGATCTCCTTTCAATAGCTCTTTGAATCATCAAGGAAGTAACTTTTACGTATGAGTGGAAAGTGAACAGTGAAGCCATGAGTAATTTAAAATGTTGTTTTTTTAGTCTATATTTTTCCTTTAAAATGTATTATAAAAATCTGAAAATGAATTTGTTGTCTTTTAAATGTAATGACAACTTTATTACAATTTCTTAAGTTATTGATGAATGTGAGTTTCATACTCTGCTACAGTACATAGTCTATGGGCAACTCTAAGTGTCTTTATTTTCACTGTGGCCCTCATCACATCACATGAGTGGATGAAATATCTCTGCTCACCTTATAAAAGTAAAATATCCCGTCAATTTTTGTGTCAACGGCATACTAAGGGATTGTGTAGCCCACACAATGCCTAGCCACATTTACTTTACCCTAAATAATGTCAGGTACCCATCAGATCTGGGTAGACTCAGGGACACCCTCAAGTCCCGGGAAAAAATCTAGCCTTCACCTGGACTCAAACCCAGGACCTTCTGTATGCCAGCCGAACGTGCTGCCGCTTGACCACCTTGCCGCCTGCTCACCTTATAGTTACATTAAATTTGTTATGTATTTGAAACAAAGTAAAGTGAAATAATTTCTAATTGAAAACTTTATGACTACACAAACAAGTCATGAATAGTTATAAAAATAAGTTCTTAAAATATGTTCATAATCTGTAGCAGATATTTGGTTTTCTGTTTGAATACAGACCTGTCCCCTGAGTCATTAAAACAATGATACACTCTTGTTTACCCTAGGTTACAGTTTTCAGTTTCACTTGATATATTTTTATTCTATACAATTGTTATTACAGGCTCTGATACAATTTCAAATTCCATTAATTATGTCAACAATTTTTAAGCTCTTTCAGTGACTCAGTGACAGAGATTAAAATGTTTTAACAATTTCAAATTCAACAACACTTTGAATTTATGAACGAATCAAAACTTTATATTCTTGCTTCGAGCATCTTTCCATGGGGAATCCAATGTTCGTTAATTGTTATAAAAAGCCTCCACCCCCTCCTCCATGTGGACAAATGTCAAACTTTTTCAGCCCCCCTCCCCCTATTTTGTTGACATAATTATAAATTAATGGATGAACCCAAAGCTTCTATTTTATGACTAACTTTCTTTTATTGTCAATTTGGTTAAGATTTCACTGTGTGCACATATATCTTTAAATATAATGCAAAATATTATTGTTAAAATTAATTGATGCATACATACTTTTATATGCTAAAAATACATAATATAATATTAAAATTAATACATTTCTTTAAAAATTAAGTTCTTGTTTATTCCAACCGCGACACTTTATAGATTTTTAAAGCTTGCCTAATTATTTAATTGTTATTGATATCTTTTTTTTTCTTAATCTAGTATAGAACTTCAGATGGTTTAAAGAGAATCTTGATATGAGATTATGTGTTTTGTTAGTGAAAAATGGAGGTGTTTGCAGGTCATATGACAGTTGAAGCTCCATCTTTCTTTGGAACAGTAAGTTGTGTGAATTATTACCTTTAACTTTCTGGCCATTATCACACCTTTGGGGAGAACCAATATTAATTCTATGTGGGATTACTCTTTAGTGTTGTAAAAAGGAATACAAATTCTACATAGCTCTTATTTGGTTTAAATTTGTAAGCTTTGATTTTTAGTCATGCACAATTCAGATTTTTGAATCCAGATAAGGAAAATGAAGTTACAAATAAAACAAAACAGACTTAAATAAAATGAACCAAAAAAAATATGTGATAAACTAGTTAAAAACTATGAATATTACTATGACTTTCTTCTTTTTTTTTACTTAAATCTGTGACATTATGTAATCCAATTGATGGACACATTGTATTCTATGCCAGCCTGGATTATAAATTTAATATTAAATGTCACTATTGTATTTGTTTCTTTATAAAGGCTGTTGTTATAAAAACAAATCTGACAAACTGCTACTGCTGGGGTATAATCTTTTCCCTTTGTTTTTGTTTGGGAATGCATGTAATGTAAATAGAAAAAAATTATACTTAGCAGATAAATTGTAGTCTTATATATATAGCACACTTACTTTTAGCAGCATTTATTTGTTTAAATATAAAAAAGTAGGCTAAAATGCACAACTAAACTTATTTTCTTAAATCTTAAAATAGAAACTGGTACCATACATGTAATATAAACAAAGCATATCTGTATTCTGTTTAGGGAAAAAATATTTGTATGGAATCAAAAAAGTTGGATTAAAAATTCTGTTTCTGAAATTGCTACAGTTACCCAGATTGAGCCAATAAGCCAAATCTTGTTGTTTTTTTTACTACTGCTTTGAGTGTTCTTTACAAATAAATAAATTAAGAATGACTAGATCAAGATTGAAAAGGATAGTCATAGTCATTGGATTTGGGGGTGGGGGGTGAATGAGCAATATTCTTAAAACATATCCCTTGGGCTACCACTCTTAACCTCTTTTTATACTTTTGAAATAGATATGCCTTCACTGAAATACTTTTGAAATACTGTAGATATGCCATCATTTATATATTTTTGAAGTAGATGTGCCTTCCCTAAAATATTTAAAAAATACATATACAATAGAGATATGCTCTCTCTGTTTTACTTTTGAAGTAGACATGCCATTATACCTTCCCTGAAATACTTTTGAAATAGATACGGTATGTCATTAGTTGTAAGATTTCTGGCAGGTGTACATAAACAAACAAAAGGTGTTATGGAATAATGTTGTGCCGACCCATGGAGCTCATGTGGGTATCATCGGTTAGGAACCTTTTCATCATTTTCTTCATTGAACAGTAGCTTTCATTTTAATTTAATTGTCTTCTGCCACTGTGAATATTCACCTACAAGTTGTTGTATTATAGTTTTAAAGGAAATCAAATCATTTGTTTCTTTTAAGTTACATAGCGCTCGAATTCATTTATTAACTTGTATGGTGTGCTCTGTTGTCGCCCATGTTTTGCAAATAGTTTACTAATTAGAACTCACAAGACAGAGTCTAGATTTGATCGTGAAAACTGATAAATGTAGAGATAATACCTACGGGAAACCACTAGACCATACTAATATACTTCATCTTCAAATGAATACTTCAAGAATTATTGTATACAACAAATTATTTGATGCTGCCGTGATGTAATAGTGTGATCCAAAAGATTCAAAATTTATCTGTTAGATAATTATTGTTTTTTGTTTGTTTATTGTTGAGCTTTTACACACTCATGACTTGATTCACCTTATTAATAAGTATTTACTACATTAATACAAGTAACATGTAGACTTTTAAAAAAAAAGGTATGAATTAGAAACATTCTATTCCAGAAGTAACGAGTTGTCTTCATTCCCCTCTTTATTGCCAGAGTTCCGGTTTTTAGCTAGTGATAAGTATCTCACAATTAGTTTCTGTCTTTACATGCCAGTTAAGACAGTTAATAATTCTGCATAATTTATTTTTCAATATTACTTAATGTCATTTAATACAAACATCCCCCCATTCACTACACAAAACAGATATCTTTCTGTGTTTTTGCTTTTGCGAAAACAAGCAGTAGAAGTAGAAGGGAAGTTTGATTATGCCATCAGTTATATAATTTAACACAAATCTAGCTCATTTTTTTTATTTTGTATATTTAAGTTGTACATGTTTTAAAATTTAAAGTAGTAAACTGAGCACTTGTGAATAGTTTTTGTTTTTGTAACTTATGTTTATGATATGAAATCTTATCTGCATATCACATCTCCCATTATGCAACCTGAGACTTTGTCACTATGCGTAAGATGCAGTGTAGCCTATACGTTGGCATTTTGAATACACTGTCATAGGTGTGGCTGCAAGTTGGCCATGCTGGAATAAACAAAAGAAAAGAAGAAGTAATGAACAGCTTGGGAGTTTAAATATTGGCAGGACAAGAAAAGCTATAAATAGTAACTTTAGAATATGTATTAAGGCTCATTACTGATAAGAAGGCTGATTATTGGAAGGATTTATAAGTTGTAAATTTAGAGGGAAAACTGGCCATTTAGACATACTGGGTTATAGTTCTGGTTAGACATTTAACATTTTTATTATGTTATTTATTGGGATAAAATTTACTATTGTATAACTTTTCTGCATATAGGTAAAATATTATTTTATATAGCCTATATTTGTATATTTTATAAAATAAATAGAGAGAGATAGACAGACAACCAGACTGACAGACAGATAGAGTCAGCTATCTAACTAACTGAATGCAACAAGGAAGCTTAATTTGTTCCTTTTTTCCAGTGTATTATATATATATAGATATGTAATGTCTCTCTCTCTCTCATATACATATATACATGTATATACATATATACAGTACCAGGTGACCGATCATTCGATCGGTAATAAAGAGCAGGCGCTATGTAAAACAACAGTGCATACATTTTAAAAAAAACGTCTTTACCAGACCAATAAATTGTATTTGTCTTTTTCTTTTTTCTACTATGAATAACATAGGCTTTCAATTGTAACAGTCGAAGCAGATTTTTATTTGTGCAGTCTAATATCTAGATTTTGCCCAATAACCCCCCCCCCTCCCCCCCAAAAAAAGAAAACAACTTAATCTCATTTCAAACCCTAAAAAAACATATAGGCAAGAGTTGTCAGTTTTAAATCCAACAGAAATATATGTCATTTATGTATTTAAAAGACTGAAAATGAAACGTTTAAATGTAAAATATCGTGAATTACCTTACAATTTTTAGTTCTTCTACCCCTTCCCCTACTTTAACAAATGTCCAACTTTCTAGTGACCCCTCTTATAAAATTATGTCAATTTTTTAAACTCCCTCCCTCACCCCATTCAAGCTAACAATGAGTTACGGCCGGCAAATATGTTTGATATAAATTAAAAAGGTCTACGAGTAAATGTAATACATTTTTACTAGTTTACCTCATATCTAGTCTTTCTTTAAATTATATCTATCATTGGTGCGCAACAGTAGTCTAAACAAGAAATTTAACTTCTTTCTGTTGCTGTACGGGTTTTTCCGAAACGTCACAACTGCGACGCAAAAAACACCGTTCTTGAAAGCCGCGCTACACGTGGGTCGAGCAATGGCATGTTTTTACGACCAAAAATCAATTATCAACGATAAATCTAATGGGTATTTGTCTAACGTTCATTTACGATTTTTATTTGAGGGGCCAAAAAGCTGTAGATTTTTTTTTAGGTGTAACAAGTCGTGCATTAAAACATGAAGATAATCGTTAGAGCGCTTTTGAAGAAAATTTCCAGACATATATACACATATATATATACATACAATTTTAACTCGTATTATAGTGTAGGATATACATACAGTTTGTCTCTCTCTAGTCTCTGGAATTTTTTTAAATTATTTTTTTCAACAGTTTTGTTTTTTAATTTGTACTGAATTTGTGAAAAATTGGGTAAATGTTTGTCACTCGAAAGTTCAAGATATAGATTCTTATAATCTGTTGAATATGGAGATCAGTAAAGTATACATGGAGCAGATATTTAAAAATGGTAAAGAGAGAGAGAAATACTTGGGCAGGGGGTGGAGCACTGCATAATAGAAGAAAAAAAAAAGGAAAGAGAGTAAGAGGCTGAGAAGAAGAGAAAAAGTTATATAATTAGAGTTCAAGAAAGAAAGACATGATCAATCTGCCCAAAGAAATATTGCAAGCAAATTAAACACTATTGATTAATTTACAGGATTACTTAGCTTATATTGCTGGACATATTTCAACATTGAGGCCTATGTTAGCATTTCTAATTTTCAAAAACTGCTTTGTATTCTCCCTTTCTGGTGTTAATTTTAAGTAGAGTTTGAAAAAAGATTTTTAAGCTACAAAGTGAACTACTATTTTCTTTTGTCCTGTTCAAATTCAAAGAATCTGGTAAAAATAGTTTATGTAAAAATGAATGTTAATGTATTTTGTGTTTAGCATGCTTGAACTGCAACAATAGATTTCCCCCCTTTACCCCACCCCAAGCTCTAGTGTAGAAATTGTGCCAAAGTTAACAAATATAAAAACATAAATGTTGTTCTGTTTTTGTTTTATTTTATTAAAGTTGAAACACTTTTTTTACTATATATATATATATATATATATATATATAAATTAGTAAATTCATAGTATAACAGGACCTATATTAAAAAACAAGGAAAGCATTGAACATTTTAATAGTATTATTTGTATGTACGAAATTTAGTTTTATTATGTCAATACACATATGCAGGGGCAAAGCCACAGGTGGGGGAGGTGGGGGAGGTGGGGGTGATATTTAAATATGTACTATATTCGCTAAAATTTGGTAAATATTTGTCACGCGAACGCTCAGCCCCCCCCCCCCCCTTGGAGTTTGGTAAATGTTTGTCAAGCAAAAGTTTAGCCCCCCCTCCCCCTGGGAAAAATTTCTGGTTTCACCCCTGCACATATGTATAATTATTTATCCACTGACTTTGTGTTGATGTCATACTGTAACTATAACACATAACTTAGTATACAATTTACATTTACAATTAGGTTTAAAGTGTCAAATATATTTAGTGACTATATGAAGGGAAACAAGGAAGCTTAAATCTGTTCAGTTTACAACTACCTATATATTGTAATATTTATACTAGATATAGCTCCTCTCTATATTATATATTTATATAAATATATACGGTATATAAATAAAAATATCTTAAAATGTAATGTACTGGTACTGTGTTTAGCATGCCTGAGCTGCAACATATCATATAGTTCACTATTTCTTTATTAAAGATTTTTTTGTTCAAAAGTTCAGAAATATGTTATAGAAACATAAATGCTGTATTGTTTGTTTTTGTCATTCCAGTAGAAAAACTTTTTTCTTTCATGTATTCATCATCTGACAGCTTAGACATAAATTAGTCTAGCCCCACTGAAGATCCCTGTCTTTTTCTTTCACTTTAATGTGTTTTTAAAGACATTTTAAATTAAGTAACAATTTTTCACAAGAAATTGCTGTATATCTGTCCTAAAAATTTTTTTTTACTTCTTGGTTACCATGGAATTGACATTGACTTTAGCACACTTAACTACCAAAAATGTCACACAGACACCATAATACTTAAAGAAATTGTAAAAATGCAAAGTCAAATATTTTTATTAAAAGCCTGCAGTAGTTTAAGGGTTAAACTTATAAAAAAAAAACACAAAAATATGTTACATGCTGTAGATGTTTGTACAAACAAATTTGATAAGTTATTGTGTATTTATATACAATATTTGTATTCATATACTTTGTTAGCTTACATTAGAATTTGATCAACTGACTACATTTATTTTATTCATGTTTACTTGTATATTTACAGAAAATATATAAGAATGTTTGGTGTGTGCTCCATGCTTGCCCAGATCCCAAAGGGATTAGAATCGAATTGTACGCAGATCAGAACACAAAATCTGGATGCAAAAGGATGATATTCTTAGAGCAAGCAAAATGGAGAAAGACTGGCCCAACAGACTTGGGATTTGGTCTAGAGCTGAAGGGTAAAAACGTCTACAAATTCACTATGACTTCAAGGGAAGACCTGAAGAAATGGATTTTATCTTTGTGCATTGTTTGTAAAGAGCTCTTTGATCTAAAACATACAGTGGGTGTAGATGATAGTGGAAAAGTTGATTTAGAGAGTTTACTTAGTGCAGACAATACTGTTGTTCATATGAATGAGCTATATGGCAGTAAATCTGATGGTATGTTGATTTTTATAGCCCACATTTATTATTCTGTTCTCATTAGTTTAAATCAATGCATGCACTTAATATTGAACAGTATAACCAGTGTGTGGCTTTCCAGCTGTTACATCAGGTACGTATATACAACATTAAAGTATCTCCGTCAGGCCAGTTTGATCTAAAGGTCCTGTGAAGCAGCGTTCACAAGTTGCTTTGGTCACAGCATTCTAGGCCATTGTGTGGTCAGCACAATGCCCAGCCGACTTAACTTTGCGCCAACTAACATGAGGTACCCATCAGTGCTGGGTAGATTCATGCGCACCCTCCAAACTAGGGAACAAATCCTTTTTCTAGCATTTGAACCCTTGATTCTCGGTTCACTAGCTGAGCACGCTGTTGCTAAGCGGCATGCCCCATAAGTATATAAGAACAACATAAAAAATTAATTTTAATACATGGCCCATAGAGTGTCCCTTATTCTACCCATCGTTAGGGTAAGTGTCTCTTGGCCATTCAATTCAATTGTTTCTCCACAAAAACTATAATATAGCTATCCCTATGGACCAAAAAGATCTAAACTTTTTATTAACAGAGATGAAAAACAAAAATCATTCTTTATGTATTTCTATTACATATAGTGTTAAGTATACATTTTCAGTTTGTTTTTTTACTTTAAAAAAAAGATTTATTCATATTAAACATACGTTTTTTTTTTCATTTCAGCAAAAATGCATAAATTTTTTGTGGCTTTTAAACCAGACAGTGATTGTCCAAAAATGAGTCTCTCTGGACTTTACAGATTGATTGTACAGGAAGAAAACATTTCCATTTACGGCTTAGATTCAGAGAACTTGGCTGCAACTTGGAGTTTGTTTGAAATCAAAAAGTATGGGTACAATTCATGTTTTTTTTATTTGGATGCAGGCTCTAAGGCTAATGAGCGGGAAGGAACATTTGCATTCTACACAACTGTTGGGGAAAACATAAAGGATTTTTTGCTGGAGGAGGCAAATAAAATTCGAGAATTGTACAAAGATGAAATCGCAAAAAATAATGCTCAATCGGGAGCCTCTACATCAACAGATGAGATACGAATTGAAATTCCTCATTCATCCGGAAGCAGCTCTGATGTTTATTCTGAAGTAAACAAAAAAGATTTATCTGCTTCTAAAACTCAACTCATTCTGGATAAGAAAGTAAGTTCTGAAAAGCAAAAGGAAAGTAAGAAAGGTACTAAAAAAGACAGCAAACCCAAGAAATCACTGGCAAAAAACAACTCTAAGAAAGATTCTGTAGAATTAGAAGAGATGCCCTATGCTGATCCCTGGGAAAATAAAGCACACCCTAAACCCGCTAAAAAAACAGTTTCTGGTGCAACAAACCACAACACTGATAAAGACATCTATGCAGAACCAGATAAACTGAAAAAGGAGTTGAGCACATTAAAAAGTAGGAATGTTGTCCATACTGAAAACTATGAGCCATTTACTCCCCTGAAGCCTGCGATTATTCCTCCTAAATGGGAGGTGCAGGCTACGCCAGATAATACTAGTGAAACTTACTCTCACATTAATCGTGCAGCTAAAGAGGTGGCTGGTCATGACAACATTTATGGTATGGACTCTGCATCTGCACCAATCAAGCCAAAACACAGTGCCCAGAAATCAGGTAAAAAAGAGAATAACACAGATAATGACACTTACGCCCACATTAACCGAACTGCCCAAGACTTGACTGCTCATGACAATGTTTATGGCATGGAGTCGGCATCTGCCCCACTCAAGCCAAAAATCACTCCTAAGCCAAAGAAAAACAAGGATGATTCTAATAACAACGACACTTATGCCCACATTAACCAAACTGCCCCAGATTTGACCAGTCATGACAACGTTTATGGCATGGAATCTGCCTCAGCCCCACTCAAGCCACCAGTTATAGATAATCCATATGAAGATACAAACCCATCGACCAATCCTTATGAAGCTGTGAATTATTGAGTGTCTCTACATTATATAAATAACTATTGACATCAAAAGTGATGTATTATTTCTTATATTCTGTTAGTCTTAAAAAGCATAGTTTAATGCAATATGTATTTCGTCTTTTACTTTCGCTGTAAAAAACATATTATTTTAACATACTCTGAATCAATCTCTGGTTCTTCTTTGTCCTCAGTAATAATCCTTTCAGGATTGTTCAATTCTGACTTAATCTGTGATCAAATTTAAATAATTTGCAAGGTTCATTTATTCTTGCTTTCTGTCTCGTGATTCAAAGCGCTTCATTGAGAGTAAGTTTGTCACAATGTATTCTTTCAACCATTCTAATGTCATAAAACATGCTCTTCTTTTGAATTAATAGCAATAAAAAAAATATGTGATGTTGAGGTAGGCCTGGGCTATATGATGATAATATTGCCCAATAACCACAGAAGACATGTTTACATTTTTTTTGTAGAAATATTTTGCAGCAGTGAAAACATTATCACAGCTGACTAAATTATATTTCTTTTGTTCACTTTTATCTTCCATCAGTTTTATTTTTTATTTTGAATTATTATTTTTTGGTATTTGTTATTTTTTGAATGTATAATAAATTAAAATGTTACAAATCTGTTCTTCCCAGTTTTATAAGTACGGTACCCTTATCTTAATAAAAAGTATGTACCAGTAATAATTATTTTCTTGATCAACCAAACACCATGGTTTTTACTGTTACTGTTGTGATACTGTGTCTTACCAAGGCTGCTTTGATGGTATACAGATGCATTATCCTAACAACAGAATAAATCTTTGTGCCTTCATTATGTGGCCATGGCTATACTTTGTGTAAAGTACCTTTTCTTTCTGTTTTGATTTATTTTCATTTCTAAGCTGCAGGGATGTGTGTATTTATAACTATATATATATGTCAAACAGGGTTTGGACCTCTGATACAAATATTCAAAGAGGGTCAGGACCTCTGTTACAAATAGGGTTGGGACCTCTGTTACAAATAGGGTTGGGACCTCTATTACAAATAGGGTCAGGACCTCTGTTACAAATAGGGTTGGGACCTCTGTTACACAGTGTGTGACTAACTCTGGTTCAAAGTGAGGTCAAGCCATGAAAGCTTTCCCTCAAATCTAAACTACCATAAATACTATGTTGAAAATTGGGGTCTGTATTGTAAGTAAGGTATATACTTATAAAAGAGTCATATGGGTAATACAACTCTTAATCTTGCTACTATTTTTTTACTTTGACTATGCTACAAAGTCACTGCTAGAGATAGGTGTACACACATTTTTGAGTGTCCCTTGGCACCACCCCAGAACCTCTACAGATAGGGAGGTTATTCACCATTTTGTTCATGGCTTACATAAGGGGGTGACATTGTCCAAGGCCATCCCATTTTAAAAACCAGACTATTGATCTTACCAAGGCAATTTTTTTAATCAAAGGGCTTGATAGATACCTCTTTGTACTTACATGTTGACTGTACTGTTTACAATGTATTTAGCAATTTTGGTGTATATAAACATTTTATTATGTTTTTTATTAGCCTTTTTTATCTTTTATTAATACCACTATTTCATAATTTACTTAAGAGAACTTAAACCACAATACACAAAAAAAGTAAACCACTAAAGTGTGCTGTGAACAAAACTTGTGATATCATTTACATTTGCAACTATTGGAATTTGTATGACCTGTTATGCTTTTATGTACATTTTTTATTGTAACACCCCAAATCTACTTGCTAAATTATAAACCTAGATAACTTTTTTTAATGGTAAATAATTAAATATTATTTTAGGTTTATATTTCTAAAAATGTATTGTTTATAATAATGTAAAAGTTTATTGTACATTTGATTTAAATTGTACAATATACAACAGTGTAGCCTAGAACATTTATTTCAGAAGTCATAATTTTTAAAGAGTGACACCCTTTTATATATATAGTTACATATATAACAAAATTATTTTGTAATATAGATGGATAGATGTTTTTTATTCTTAGAGACTAATACAAACATTCTGTCCTAAACTGTATGATCTTAATACATTCCTATGCACATATTTTGTTTTTACATTTTCTTTTAAATCAGTATTTCATTTAGTTTCATAATTGCAAAATTTTAACTAATGTTTTACAATCTTTTATTCATCCTCAATTCCTCATTTATTCAAAGTATTTTTTAACAATGAAATTATCAATTTTAACAAAATTTCTAAAAAATTAATGGCTGTTTATTTTCAAACTAAAAGTTACAATTATGACATTCTTGTTTCCAGCATCCTATTTTGAAATGAATAAACAATTTGATGCCTTGCTCACCATTGTTTACAAAAATATTTGAGAAAACCATGCGATTTCTTAATGCAGTTTTGTCGTAGTTTTTTAAATTTTATGTTATTGATATCATAATATTTTGAATTTAAGTCTGTTTAATATTTAACATATTTATTTGTAACAATCAGTGTGTTTAAACTCCATTTTTTTAAATTACAAATATTGGTTTCAATTGTCTCTGTTGTTATTAATTATAGAATACATGTTTTACCATACTAGTATTTAAAGATGTATTAATCTTTGTATTCAAATGTAGACTGTTAAACTGTATAAGAAGTTACAAGTTATTCAGAACTAAATCACTTTTATTGTAATAAATGTTAAGTAAAATCAAAACTAAGTTACAGTTTTTTTAAAATATAAATGTTTTTGATACTTTCAGCCTTTTTAGCTCACCAGACTTTGTTGCTGTTGAACCAATTAAAAAAGTTGTCATTTTTAACCCATTTGCAAAGGAAATATAGTTTTTAGTTCAATCTATATATTGATATAAATATAAGCTAACAGTTATTTTATTGTTGGTAGTTTAACTTTCAAGCACTTTTTATCAGCCCTTTACAGCTTTACATATAATTCATTTAGAAATTGGTTAATGAATACAACATAATATTGTGAGAGTTTTTGGAGATAGTGCTAACAGAAAAATTGTATAACTACAAAGTAATATGAAAAAAAAAAATTAATGGAGAAATTGTTTAAGATAATTTGGACCACATATTCGTCTTGTAATATGTATTAATTTGTCTACGATTAATTGTCCAATATTTTGGTTTAAAGACAAGATACCTTTGCAGGACCACCAGTTTCATCTAATGTCATTGTGTAACCTGGTATAATTAAGGTACATAATTTATTTCTATTGTGACAACTAGTATATAATTATTATAATTTTTTATTTTGACATCTCCATAGTTTACTTTTTCTACTTTTGTAGCCACATAGTTTGTTAAAGATAAAAATTATTTTTTGTACTTGTAACCACATAGTTTGTTAAAGATAAAAATTACTTTTCTACTTGTAACCACATAGTTTGTTAAAGATAACACATTATGTTAAAGAAAGAATCTAACAATGATTTATAATCATGTTTTAAATATATTCTTGAAAAAAATACAGAGCAAAGTAGCAACTTTAAAAAGTATTCTCTTTGGGATTTAGTTATGTTGGAACTGCTTATTTCCCTTGCATCTTTCCCACTGCATCTTTTTGGTCCTTTTATTGTTTACAAAGATGCCAATCACTTCTTCAAAGCTTCTTTCAAAAATACATCAGTTAGATTCAATTAAGTATGTTTTTAATGTTACAAATATTCTCTCAGTACCATCTTTACTTTCTTCAGAAAAATTCACATTAAAGTTAAAGATTACCCGATACTAAGAATGACTCACTCTCTATTTTGTTTTATAGGGTGCTGAGATGGGTATTTTTAATTTGAAATAATAAAAATAATTAGTTTATGGTGCAAACTATGTTACAAATCTAAAGACTTACATTTGCTACATCAGAGATTTTTAAAATTTTGTTATTTATCTTGCAACTTGATTTACAACTACATACAAAGGTCTCATAAGAAGGAAGAAACTGCTTTATTGACACAACTGTCCACTTCAAATATTTACTTGTTTAAAAAATTGCTAGTATTTTTATACCAAAAAAATTAAAATGGAGAAATGTTTAATATTGCACTGTCTCTTACATTTAAAAAATAATTATTTTTTATTCCCTTTCTTTTTAATGTTTTGCATCTAGTTTTTTTCTAGTTTTTTTTCTAGTTTCTGTTGATTACACCTGGCAGATATATAATTTTGTTTGTTCTTTAATCATGCATTTATGGAAAATAGTGTCAAAAATATATAGCAGTTTCTGAAAAAAAAAATGTTTTTGTTCTATTTGCTTTTGAGTAAAAGAAATAAAAGTCAAAAGTGAAATTATAGTCGAAATCCTTTATTTATATTACCTTTCTTTTTGACTGTATGCATCATATGCATGCAACTGGAGCTTTGACTTTGATAGCTAATTTACTTATTTCCCATCATTGTATCAAGTTGATAGGCTACTTGGTACATAGACTTTGAGCCCATGACAATGCAACACATTCTCTCATTCTGTCATATTTTCAGCCACATACCCTCAGCCAGATCTACAAAAACTAGTTCTTAATGAATCTTAACTTGTTTTTCATTACCTTTTCTGGTGAACATTTAAACTCCGTATTGATTACAAGCAAATTACATGTTTCATTCTATTTTGAAATTATTTATTAATTATGTCATTTTATGGAACTATTAAATTGAAAAGATTTTTTTCCTCCTATGTGAGCGACAATGGGCGAAATCTTAGGAATATGCTAATAATTAACAAAAATATTTCTTAAGGGTTTAATAAGAAATACTTTGTTTTCAGTAAAGTTTATTTTTTTTTTTTATTAAACCTCAATTCTTAAAAGTAGGCCTTTGCCCTAATTAATATCTTAACTACAGATTTTGCATGATGGGCCTACAATTTTTATAAATAATTCAAAGCTTGAAATATTTAACTAATTTAATTATTCATACCAAGTTTCATTCATTGATAATAATAAAGGTTAATATAATCATAGTCATAGTTACCCTTTAGGATGAATTTCAATAAATACTGTCTAAAAACTCATCCCTCCCCATAATTACATTTAGTCACAATTTATAAATGCTTACTTCAAACTCTCCCGCCAATTTCAACACATCATCTTCAGACTATATACACTTAACAGGACTGGTCATAACAGGCTGAAGCATCACATGACGCACATGTTCCGCAAACTACGAATCTTAGCAATTGCCAAGCTGTAGGCCTACCACTCCACCCGGTTAGCCCTATGGCCCCAGGAAGCTACATTCAATGACAAAATGTAGGCTATCTTAAAATTATAATCTTGTAAGTTTACAGATTCAACGTTCCTTCTAGGTCTAGATATAAGCTTATTAGGCCTATAGAAGTTTTGTTACGTCCACTAGTAAAGGCTCAAAACTCCTTATCTTGTCTTTTACATTATACAGACGCTCCTTCTATCTATAGAGAAGATTATTGCGTTGTTCCTTGTCCCTTATGCGAGAACAAATGCATATATTAAGTAGCCCTACTCTTTCTTTCCGAGTGGCATTCGGGCACAGAATGGGTTGCCTGAACAGACCAGGAAAACCTGTAACTTAACATCTTTAAAACATTAATAAAAATTCAAGACTAGATCTAGACTTGGACCACGGATAATAATACTAATAATGACAATTTCTATAGCGAACCTACCATGCTATAATATATAATAGCATGCTCAGTGTTCTGTTTTGACATGATTACAAGAACACAATTCAATTAGACTTAGCCTAGACAATGACTAATTAAACAGATAGGCCTATGTCTTTAAGTTCTTTTCAAATGACTTTGATTCAGTATGCTTTAGACTTAAGTGCAAGAGGTAAGTTGTTCCACAATACTGGTGGGGCCACTGACTCAAAGTCAAAGGCGCGCACTCCAAAAGTTTTTTTCCTAAGATAAGATAAGATGCCGATCAATATATTTAACAAGACCAGCGTACGAAAATAGAAGACTAAGTATTTAATTTACTTTTTGGCCAGAATGGCGCATGCCTCCATAGCTCAGTGGTTAGAGCACTGGTCTTGTAAACCAGGGGTCGGGAGTTCGATCCTCCTTGGGGGCTAACATTTTTTCCTTTTTTTTAAAAAAAATAAACTTTTAATTTTCTTAATCTTGTTCATTTATGTGCGACGAGAATTATTAATATTTTTTTTCTTCCAATACTTTATTTAATACAACGCAATGAATTTGTGAATGAGTGATAAATTGATAAAGAATAAAGTCAAGTGATAGTGAAACGTTTTACGGTTTAGAATAAAAATAAGATTAGACGAAACGGAATAAAATACAAAAACGATACATACAAATTAGAATGTATTGTATAAGTAGAGTTGAACTTTTATTAAGAAAAAAAACGAGACATTATATTATAGCCTTTAATATATAGTCTATAGAATACATATTATAAGCTTATTAGGATATTGATGATCCGTTCATAAAACATTTAATTAAGTTTAGGTCTAATTTCAGTCCTGACAAGTTCTGTGCTCCGTTAATTTTTCCATTAATCTAAAAAAAAAGAACATAAATAAAATCACCGATGTGAATGTCAGTGTATGTATTTTCAATGTGATGTATTTTCAATAAAATTTGTTAAGATGATGTCCTCGGCATATTTAAATATAGCCTATATAGGCCAAGGCTAAATATGGCGCATCCGTCCGTCCTCAAGGGACGGCTATGATGGTGTAGCCTACTCTTATTCTATTTAATTTTTTCCTCTGCCCTTCGCCTTCGCTTTTTTTCTGCAAGGGTGGGCTCTCGAAGGCGCATTTTTCAGCAAGGTCCTCCGACGATTTATGGTCGATGAGCACCACAGAAACATGCCCAGACAAGGGCGTCCTTTTTCCTTGCGCTATCTGCCAGCTCTCCATACAGCAATAGGCCTACTCTGAGGATGCGTTCTGATCCCATTCTGTGGACATGGCCTATCCACCGCATGGGCCTCTCACCCAGAATCAAGTTTATGCTCAGCATGTGGCTTTTCCTGAGCACCTCCACATTTGTTGCGCTGTCCTGTCATTTAATGTGGAGGATCCTACGCAAGCAGCTCAGGTGAAAGCTATTGAGCTGCTTTGTTTGCTTAGCGTAGGTAGCCCGCCAGGTCTCGCTTCCATAGAGTGTGCTGAGCACGCGAGTCCTCAGAATAGGCTACATTAACATTTTCATTTTTTTTTAATTCGGTGAAATTCTTCTTTTCGTTTGTTTAATAGGGGCCTAATTATTGAGGTTCCTGATTTGTCTATAGACATAAGCATAACTAGGTTGGACAGTAATTGATTTAGGTAATGCAAATGAATGGAATGGGAGTTAGAGTTATTGTAATTAGCATGTATTATAGGCCCTAGGCCTATACTGAGATCCGAGATTCTTTTTTGCCCCAAGACTAGGGTTGCCATATCTAGCTGGGACCTCGTCGGGACACTGAGAGGGGGGAGGGGGGTTAGAAATGTTGTAACAAAATTTATTTAATATAATTTAATATTACTTTTCAAAAACACAATTAGGCCTACATGGAACTTGTTGCGGCAGAAATAGTTGGTACACCATATTTTTCGTGGCACGTCTTAAATAGTTCCAGCCCCGTGCTACTGGAGAGTTCTGTTATTTTATCGAATGATGATGCTAGATAGCGCTAGATGTAGAACAGTGGTTCCCAACCTTTCGCATGCCACAACCCCTTAATTTAGGTAGTCCAAACTCAAATTTTCTTACAGCTGCAGATGATTTTTTACACTCTAAACTTATAGAACTTTTTATTCTAAGCTCTATGACACCTTATTTATTGAAATATCTTAATAAATAAAAAAGTTATGAAACTTTTAGTTTTGACCCAAATTGATCAAAAACGATATTTTTTCACTTTGTACAAAAGTCCATTTTTGAAGACCAATAATTTCCAAAATTACTAACCAATCAGCCCAGAAATTGGTGTACAAAGCCAAAAGTTTACATACTTTAAGCCCAATTTTTTTTAGACAGCCAGAACTTACCATTTTAAAGTTAATAGACTTAAAAAATACAGAAAAAGCATTTTTGGACGTTTTATTTTTTTACAGCAAAAACACAAAATATTCACAATTTCAACTTGCCATTGAAAATAAACCAATTAACTTACATAAGCTTATTATATATCAAATGAAAGATCTTTTAAAGAAGAACATTATTATTTATAAATTAATTACATCTAGAAATTGTTTAAAGCATTATAATCAGAACAAAAACACCAATAATCCATTTTTTTAGAAAATTGAAAAATATATGCAACTTTAATTTGTTGTCAAACAATTACTAATCATTAAACATTTGCATTTTTATGTTAAATGAAAGAACATTTATAGCAGCAAAAATGAATATATCGGCAGTTGACAAAATTAATATGTCCACCTATAAAATATAACATCTAAAAATAGAAAAAAAAAGAAAACATTTGTTCAAAATGGGAAAAAATGAACAACTTAAATTAGATATAAATATAAGTATAAGGCTATATAAGCTCTTCTACTTCTAATTTACTCACCTTATAAAATTATGTATCAAATAATTATAAAAGAATTTTAGATTTAGCAGAGTAATATGCCTACTATTTGTTTATCAAAAAGATTAAAAAATATATGAATGTATAACAAATTAGGTTTAATAGGCCTAATAATCCCGCAGTTTTTACGACTTCCATTAATTTTAAACATTTACCCATCAAGTAGTTTTAACAAATACCGGTACATCACAAATTATATTTGGTACATCACTAAATATTACATGTATGAAATGCTTTTAATTATTTTTTTTAAGACTTGGTAGGCCTACATTTAAAAAGTATCTTCTGCCACTTTCTTTGAACAGTCTACCATGAAATCCTGGTAACTGAACTTTAAATATCTATCCTTTGCCACTTGTTAGAAATAATTTAAAGAATCCATAACATTTTCCTGGCCGTGTATATTTCATCTGTCACTTTCTTTGAACAGTCTACCATGTGAAGAACTTAATGTTTATCCTTTACCACTTGTCGAAGACGTTTCCCTGATTGTGGAAAAAAAATGTGCTAAGTAAAAGTAGGCTAACTAAAAGAAATTTTATTATTAAATTAAGTAAGAAAATATGTGACAAAATAAAAGAATAATGAATTAAGTATATTTTATAACTAAGATTATGCCTTATTAATTGTGTGCATAAAATCAATTGAAAAATAGGTCCTAGGTACTTACATTTAGTTCCAGAATAGATGTCACAGAACATTTCTCTACAGAAGCATTGCTTGTGCTAGGTCTAGGCTAGGGTCTACTTCATAATTCTCCACTAATGCCAAGGACTTGATTTGCAATCTAAAAACAAAATCCAAAACTGTATGAATAGTCTGCTTGATAAATAGATCTAATAAAAACATTTTACAAACAGTAAATAAATAAAAATTAATTGTTAAATGGGAAAGTCCAAGGTTCTTTAGCATGGGGGAGGACTGGTACTTTAGTACAAACATTAATTATTAATATTAATAACAAACACAAAAATAATTAAGTAATACTGTAATAGCCATATGAAAGCTTTATTCACCCACTATATTTAGTAAAATAATAATAAATAGTAATCTTTTATCCAGACAGAGTGCCTTTTGTGTTTTTAATAATAAAACATTTTGGTTAAAGCCTATACACTCCCTATCATAATTTGGATTAGTCCACAATAACAATATCCTCCGCCATATTGGTCTCGATTCACTTTAATGCCTTGTAGTCCTGATTTTAAATAGCTACCACTAATATAAATCAGACTATTTTGTAGAGAAAAAAATATTTATGATAGAGAAACATACTAACAATGTTCCTATCTATTTCTTTTGATGTAATACGGCCCTAAATTAAATACGTCAACTCGGTTTCACTATCACTATCACTATGACTATGGACTCATGAAAAACATTCTTTACTAGGCCTATCTATCATGGTCGCCGTGACTAATATTACACATCATTTTGAGTTACAATTAATTAAAACTTAAATAAAACAACAAGTAAATAATGAAACAACAACTTACCTTTATATCCTTTAAAAAAAAAAGACATGCTGTAAAGATGTCGTGCCTCTGAAATTAGTACCGGTAGGCCTATGTCAATGTCGATTGTCGAAGCCGCAAGCGCTGCGCTAGCGACTAGGCCTACCGCATAAAATCAAACGATGGGGTCTTTTTTGAAACCGTGTCAACACGCGACGAATCTTGCCACTGATTTGATTTTAACAGTATAAAGAGATTAAAAACTGGGCTTTTTAATGGTGTAAAAAAAATGCGATTCTGCCGATATTATAGCCTCTTTTTCTTTAACGAAAGTTTTCACACGGCTTTTTAAAAATAAAATATTTAAGATAGATCCCTCTGTTATACATCAAATTAAAGGCCAGAATCTGCCCTTTCACATGGTATCAATAACATAACGATATCATGTCTCGTCGCGAATAGACGAGCTATCAAAGAAGCACTATGTAAAAAAGCGTACGCGAAACATTTTGAAAAGCCGTATCCGGCCGGTCTACCCCTGTACCATTCAAACACAAAAAAAGTACTTTGAAACATTACAAACAAAAACAAATTTTTAATATTTCGTGAGATGAAGGTTTAAACTTTATTAGAGTATAATTTTTATTTCTGTAGCACCACAATAGTGGTTGAAATCGCTGGTACAAAACTGTGAAAAATGACCGAAATTTTCATTTTTCGCCCAGTTTGGACTACCTACTTAATTCAGCTTCTAATGCAGTGGCGACCCCCCCCCCCCCCCCCCCCAATTTGCCACTGTTATGAATTATAATGTAAATATCTGATATGCAGAGTGTATTTGTATTGTTACACATTGAACATAATTAAAGCATAGCAATTAATCCAAAAAATGACAATTGTGTTTGAATATATGTAGCCTGTAACGTCAGAGCTATGGTTGAGATGGCGTCTTTCTCGTCGGATCGGAATTTCTGGGGGCATTCCTTAGAGCACAACTGAGCATATTATCCTCCACAACAAGTTTAGGCCTTACTTCTATATTTATATTTGATAACCAACAAGGTGGAAGGCCATTTTTTTCCTAAGATTTTTAGTTGGAATGGAAGAAGAAGGCACAACACAATGTCAGTCAAAATAGTATATGACTGCACAAATTCGATCCAGAATTTTGTAATTGGCATTGTAGAGAAATCCGTTCTCAATGTATCGTTGTCAATAAGTTGTTCAATGGACTCCTTTGTGCTCTTTCAGGAACATCTTATGGCAAGTGCATAGATATTGGGTGTCAGAATTGGAAAGTACCATGAAATTTCGTCTGCAAGCTTGTGCAAGTGTTCTTTCAAAGAAATTATCATTGTAATCATTCTGTCTGCTTCAATGTCAAGTTTTACAAAGAAAGAAGACAAAGTAGACCAGAGCCCGCGAAAGAAAAA
Source organism: Anisus vortex (assembly GCA_949126835.1). NCBI lineage: Eukaryota > Metazoa > Mollusca > Gastropoda > Planorbidae > Anisus > Anisus vortex. Next base: position 79,745,248 of record OX421492.1, on the reverse strand, counting down.
AAAGTGTTGGTGCGAGAACTTCTTTCCAACACTAGTCATATCTAGATGATTTATTTGCATTACATACGTTTTGAGAAATCTTTTAAAAAGGTCTGTAGACCACTTTGTCAAACTGTCATAAGAGTTACCATTAGAATGTAGCCTAATCATGTCACTTACAGCCTTACAGGCATATTTAAACACTTTAATCAAGTACAGTTTTTAGTTTAAATTAATGTCACTTTTCCTCCGCTTCAGTATTGATCTTACACATAAAAATACAAAGAAAAGTAAAATGGGAAAAGAACACTCACTAATGATTAATTTGGATGAAAAAAAAATCCTAGCGATGTATTGGTGGTTATAACGTTGGACAATTAAATTGTCAAATTCTCACAATTCATTTTTATATGGAATAATTTGACATTGGAAAAATGAAAGAGAAATTGAGAATCCGAGACACAGGTTAAGGTCATACAGTTCAAAGTGCATTCCTGCTTTTCGATTAACAAAAACGAGTTCACCGAGACGCTTTAAAAATACGTTTTAATTTCTCTGTTCAACCATCTCACTTAAGTTTAAAATAGCAGAACATTGTTTGGAGTATCCAACTTGTTGAACAGTGGCGAAAACAGTCGATTGTTTAAAGAGCTCGTCTTTACAAATGTGACACAACTTATGACGCTTTTTTATTACTTCTTGTAACTTGTGGCAGCCTCTTCGATGCTAATATTTGCCCATATATCATACAGTGAGCTCCGATTACTTTTGGGGACTCATTCAGTACCAAACGTGGAAGTTTAGACCGAACATAATCTACATTAAGTTACAATATATTCAAGAAGTGTCGGTCATTGTATCACCAATACTACTGCTTTTAGCACAGTAGCTGTTTTTAAAAGAGAAAAGGTTTTTAACGCAGAAACTGTCTACACACGTACGACTGGTCCGCAAATTAAGGCGCCAACCTTTGCACATACACATGTATTGATGTCATTACGCCGGGTAGGCTACTCGTTTGTGTGTCTATCTGTGTGTAGGTGGACACGCCTGAAGATGGATAGTTGAGCTGTGTTTCGGTTCCTAAGCAGTGCCTTTACTAGCTTATGTGGCGGATTGTGGCGCCCCAGGGCAAAAGTTTCAGCGCCGCCTACTTGCATACTGTAACTGCTTGTTTAGCGCTATATTTGCTATATTTAGACTACATTTGCCGACCCCCTGGAAGTGCCGCCCCAGGGCATATGCCCCCACTGCCCCCCCCCCCTATGTGAGGGCACTGTTCCTAAGATCATCGAAAATATAAGAAATATTTAGAACTAGAAGGTGCTTGCATTGTCGAAACAGGATACGCAATATGCAACGTGTCTGTGAGACGACCTTGTCAAACTAAGCTTTTTGACAAACTCGTAACAGTATTTTTCGAAATCGGGACAAAATTGGGTCTTGTCGGGATGTCGGGACAGGAAGGTCCATGACGGTGACAGTCCCGATATATCGGGACGGATGGCAACCCTACCCAAGACCAATATATTTCAATTTTGAAAGTATTTAAATTTAACTTTGTAGTTCTTCGAAAAAGCAGCGTGTTCGCCTGTACACTGGCAACCAACGTTTAAGTATGGGGTAACTTGGCAACTCGTATTAGTTATTAGCCTACATTGATACTACTTCCAACCTAGCATATTGTCATAGCAAGGCTTAAGCCTACCTGTAGGTTAATAGGCATCTTCTGATACTCAGCCTACCGTAGAGAGCCGTTTTGGACAATCTCGAATATAGGCTTATGATTAGAGGCCGACCGATCCAAATTTTTAGTTTCGGCCGAAAACGAAAATATACCGAATATTATACATTGACTTTCGGCCGAAACCAAAAGTTTAACTACAACTTCGGCCGAAACCGAAAAAAAAACGACAATGCGAAACAATTGATTTCAAAAGATTGCACATTTATGTGTAATATTAACTAGTTTATGGGCACTCTATTTGAGTAAACAATTCTTTGGAGTGATTAAATAATACGTTATTATTAACTTCAGTCTTCTACTTCACATTAGGGATGTTAATATCCTTTTTTTTTTTTCAAAACCTTTTTTGGGTTCCAAATATCATACCTCTCCGCCACTGGGAAAAGTAAGTTATAGTTTGCAAAAGACAAATTTGTATTGATTATACTAAAAAAAGAATAGGAAGGATCATTGATCCTTAGAACGTGGTGAAATCTTTAAAAAAAAAAAAGTTGATTTCGGATTAGCAGAAGTCAAATCTGTAGTGTCATGAATTTGAACCTTTATAATTATAATATAAATCAGTGGATGTTTGATCTATATGTTACACACATTAAAAGAATATTTGTAGAATATGAATAAAATCCCAGACTCATCTATCTAGGGTTTACAGACGTCCGGCAAAAAATTAACAGTTTTTGAAAAGAACCTTACATGCGCGGCAAAGTTGTTTTTTTTAATTGCCCAAGTTGCTTTTCAGTCTACGTTAAATAAACTGTTGGGTCAGTTTTACTAATACACAATTATTGGCAGCTAATGTAATAAAACTGAACTAATTGTGGATTGTGAAACACTAAATATGCCATGTATGTGCTTGTATAGCAAATTCACAATTAATATTTGGATTTTGAAAAAAAAAACAGTAGGCCTACTATAATTTGTCTCTGACAAACGAGTGTTTGCAATGAATAGGCCTATAATGTTAAGAAATTGTTTTGTGCTAATCAAACAGGGTTTACAAATATTTCTTCAGATAAAAAGAAATAATTCGTGGGACACAGTTATGAATGATTTCCTCCCGAAATCCGGTTTTCGTTTAACATCCCTACTTCACACAGATTAATTCACAACAGTTTAATTAAATGAAAGTATCAATAAGCAGAGTAATAGATGCAGCAATAGCGTAGCATTATGAATTTTTAAAGTTAAAATAGATATTCGGCTGATGACCGAAAGTCAATATCAGTTTCGGCCGAAACCGTAAACAAACCGAAAACTAACCTTTTGGCTTCGGCCGAAACCGAAAACACGCCGAAAAAGGTTTTTTGCCTATTTTCGGCGCCGAAAACGAAGCCGAAACCGAATATCGGTCGGTCTCTACTTATGATTGAATTTTCAATTCACGTACATTACATGCTATATATTAGTCTATTTCTAACATGCATGCTGAGTTTATTTTGCTAAGATACATGACATGCATTTACTTTTTAAATTGTGCGCCACTTGTTGGTTCCTCTTGTAATGAGTGTCTCTCAAGTTGAAGTTTCTGAATCGCTTCTTTTTCTTGTCTTATCAGTTCATCTGTATCTTTTTTCAATTAGAAGGGAAACATCACTTACCCAAAGACACAAAAAGAAAGTTTAAAAAAAAAAGAAGAATTAACCTAAATTCACTTAGAGTCTAGCTATAGGCAGTTTAGGCTTATACTACTAGGCCCTATATAAATATTATCTGAAGTGAGTTTGATGCAAGTAAACGGAAGAAAACGACGGCCATCTTTGGTTGCCGAAATGTTTAGACCTATATAGACTATTGAATTATCATAATTTTGATGGACCATAGTCAATTATTATTAGAGTAAAAAATATTTCGAAACCCAAAGATAGCCATAATATTTTCCTTCTAATTAAAAGAAGCCAGGCGGACTCCAGTTTATAGGTATATAGCTTGTGCCTAAGAATGGCCGTAGGCTGGATTTAGCTTTTAATAGTGTAAAGTTTAAAAGGTTGGGAAAAGGGAGGGAGAGGATAAGTTGATTGTCAATTGTATCAATCAAAAGGTGTGTGTATGGGAGGTGGTGGGAGTCCTCTTTCACTGTTATTCTATATCTGCTTGTGTAAATATCTCCATTTGAAAGACATATACATGTAGGCATTTAGTAGGTCTATAATATTATTAGGTTTTTGTGTGGGGGGGGGGGGACAACATGCATAGGCCTACCTAGGCTATCTGTTTTATTTTTATAAAGTTTATCCGTAGGCGAAATACCTCAAACTTAATATATTATGTTAATTTTACCGTAGGCCTATAGCTCAGGATTAGGCCTACAGACTAAGGAGATAGGCCTAGAGGCCTACCAAGTCAATGCTAATAGATTAGACAAAAAAGACTAGAATGGAATCGCTGGGAACACTGGCATACCGCATATAGATCTAGTTTATAGTCTATAGCTTTACCACGTATCTGGCATTGTAGAGTCTCTGCCAGTTTGAGCAACTCCCGGCGATGGGTTTGCTGGCCTTGCGCCATGTTGTTCACTTCTGTGATAAGCACAACAAAAGAAATAAATATTACTCTGAAAAAAATGACATATATCTATAGTCTATATTCTATTAGTTAGATAAAATAATCACAGTTTTCGCCATTAAAGGCAATACAATTAAGAAATATATGACAACACTGCGAACCAAATAAAATGATAAATATGCATACGCTCGTAGACTAGTAGGCCTAGATCTATAAGGCATAATTAAGTCATAAGTCATAAGGCTATCATCATATGTAACACACCTTTATTCTGTGCGTCTATAAAGCGTGTCTGAATGTCAAAGTCCAAGGAGCTGTTTTCTGATTCAATGCAATTGAAATCTTCAAGAACGTTGTCGGCCCAATTTATGATATTGATGATATTCTCATCAGCCGCTTTATTCAATTTGTTCTAGATTTTAAAAAAAAAAACGTCAAGAAAAGAAAGGACAATAATAATGGGGGAGGGGGAGGGTAAAGTGTGTGTCGGGGAATACAAAATAATAATATTGTTTCTGTTCTGACTTAGGAGGAGCATTAAAATTGGGTGTGTAATGTTTACGTCACTTCTGTCAGGGAGGGCTAGGTAAATGCCTAATGTAAGTTTTATTATAGGCTAGTGGGTGGGGCGAATACGCATTTGAGTCTATATATCCTCTAAGGGGAGTGGGGGGGGGGGGGGGCGACATGGACAATCTTGATCTACCGTATTCTAATTGGCTTTTTGGAAGAAAACAAAACATTTTTCTGCTTACGAGAAGGCCTAAGCTTATGTTTAATACAAATTAGTAGCCCCTGTGCATTCTTTTTATTAAAATTCCCTCCGATATTTCGAGTGCAGCCTAGGCCTATATATTAGAATATTAGGCCAATAGGCTTATTGTGAGTGACAATAAAACATACAATCAGGTCGTTGATGAATATCTAGACTCTAGACCTACATTTTATTGATTATTCAAAGTTGTTGCAGGAGTTCTCACACGACCACTGGGGATGTAAGCAAAGATCTTACAGAAATTGTTATGTTATATTATGTTAGAGTTAAAAACATGTTAATTTAGCGAATACAACTTAAAGATATTATTGATTGTTCAGTCATTAAAATTTAAGCATTTATAATATAGATACAGTGGTGTAACTAGGGTAAAGGGCGTCTTGGAAGGGAGTTTGAATTTTGTGCCTTTATGCCTTTAGAATATCGGTTTAATTTATTAGTAACTTAAGTAAGACATGATGGTGTGTCGAGATATTGCGGGGAGTTCGCTCCGATTTTGAAATTTTCTTCCGGCCCTTTAGTCAAGTACGTAACGATGTAAACGTTTAAACCAAGGAAGGGGGACCCACCAAGGTCCTGTCCGAGATTATCTACCCAGCGGCACGCAGATAAGGCGTGTAGCGTAACATAAGGTATGGTCTCCACAGTCACATGCACTACTCTGCTTCTTCCAACCTGGGGAATTTCACTCGGACCATTATCGTGGTGGCTCACTCGTATGGCTGCACTGTCGCCCGGCAGCACAAATCCCAGACTACAGGTCTGGACATCCAGGCCGCAAGGCGGGGTTGAGACGTAATGTTGCGCACAGTGCTTCCTCCCAGCCCATGCTCGGCGGTGCAATGAGACCTCAGACGCGCAACAGGGGCTGTCCCCCGTGCGTTAGCCCGCCGGTGTATTCTTAAAGTGTACGTATCGGCGCTTTACACACTTCACCAGTTTTTTAGCAGTATAGAAGTGGTAAAATGGCATTATAAGCTTATTGTAACGGCCAGAAAGACGCCTTACTCATCGGATGATTAGCTCTTAAAGAAACAAAGAAATGATATACCCATATCTCAGGGCGATATTAGTTATAAAATACGTAGAAATGTTCCTGGGGCATTGAACGCATGGGTAGGCCTACTTCATAAAGGGGGAGGGGTCGGTTGAAAAGCATGAACATCTCAATCTACGCTACTATAAACAAAATATAATTACAGCATTTTCTTGGTTTTCCTGTCGTATCTGTGTTAGCGTGTCCTCTAGATATTTCTCGCGTAATTTCAATAGTGACACACTTGTTATTGACTTGTTCAAGCATATCTCCTGTTAAAAAAACAGTGACAAATTTTGAAAACGCATTATAGGTAGAGAATAGAAACAGATATCTATTTAATTTGTCTCTATTTTTTCCATTTTGAAAAAAAATTAGGGCCTAAGATGCCAAGCCCAGTGCCCATTAACCCTCTCCCCAACGACCGTTAAGGTAAAGGGATTAAAAAATTTTTTTTTTAAATTACAAAAATAACTGGAGCATGCAGCTCAATCGTTGCACACCAGCAGAGGCACCGTCGATCTTGAACTCTTGCGAATGAAAGTTCACATCAGTGAAGCCTGGGGTGCATTCATTCCCTAGGGTTGTCACCAATAAGCACTGCTAAGCACTGCTAAGCACTGGGTGAGATGTGGCAAAATGACATAATTATACACCATGATACAGCTGTTTTGCCTCAAAGAATCAGTTTTACTTCAAATTCACGCACGTTGACATTTAATTTATGAATGTCAAATCATTTCAGCTTCATCTACGTGGAGATCTGGTATCAGTCAGGAAGCCAAACTAACAGAGACAAAACTCGTCAAAAAATCGTTTGAAAGCACTTGAAGTCCTCTCACCGAAGAAGAAAACAATCTCAGGACGGGAGGCGAAGACAAGCATAATGACATCGCCGAGACTGAGTCAGCGAATCTCTGTGTGAATAATCAAATCGTTGTAGCCCATATGCCTCTTCAGCTATGCAATATGTGCTTGAAGATGATAAGATTGAAAAAACGCACACGCACTGCGTTCACTAACTTCCTCACAAAAGACACTGTATGCCTACTTCATGCATGCTGGTTTGGCACATAATGGCCTCTGGCGAATTCGACTTGAATCTCTCCTGGGTCGATGAGCAGCTGCGCTAATCCTATAGGTCTATATAGGCGTATATGTAGGCATATATATAGGCCTATATATATAATATAGGTCTATATATATAATATAGGTCTATATAATAATATATATATAAATATATATATATATATATAGGCCTATCAGGTGCACCGTCAGCGGTTAGGCCTAAAGATACTAGCTTCGACTTCGACGCCAAGCACAAATGAACAAGACTGGAAATCAAATTCTCCAAGCGCAGTTTGATGAAGTGAAAAAACAAAGGCTATTATTCAAGCCTAGTATAGCCTAATAGTGTCATTTAAAAACATGTAACGAAGAAAATTGAAGATTTCTCGTCTGCTTTTGCTTTAATACATTCATCATCATCTGTCCTTTGGGTTCCTTGTGGAACATAGGGCCTCTGTCAAAGCACGCCACTCTTCACGGTCTCTTGCTAGTCGCTTCAATTCTTCCCAGCTCTTTCCAGTTCTTTCAGTTTCATCCAGTATGCTTCGTCTCCATGTTCGCTTGGGTCTTCCTCTATGTCGTTTGCCCTGGGGATTCCACTCTAAGGCCTGTCTAGCTCTATTGTTGTTATCTTTCCTGAGGGTGTGTCCAATCCATCTCCACTTCCTTTCCATGATTTGTTGTTCTACTGTTCTTTGTCCACACCTCTCCCACAGCTTGGAGTTTTCTACCTTGTCGAACCATTTTATTTTGAGTATATTTCTTAGGCATCTGTTAACAAAGGTCTGGAGTCTATTTTTAGTTTTCTCTGTCGTTCGCCATGTTTCGGACCCATAAAGTAGGACCGTTTTAATGTTTGTGTTAAAGATCCTTACTTTAGTTTTGACAGAGATGTTTGTAGATCTCCAGACCTGTTTCAAGTTGGCAAAGGCTAGTCGCGCCAGGTTTATTCGACGTTCGATGTCCTCGTCTGCTCCTCCTGATGCACTGACCACACTTCCAAGGTATACAAAGTGATTCACTTCGTCTAAGCTTTGGTTTTCTACTTGTATGTCGCCATCTTGTTGGTGGTTTATTTTCAACACTTTGGTTTTTTGATGGTTTATACCTAGTCCTACTCTTTTTCCGGTCTCACTCAAAGCTGTGGTCTTCTCTTGCATATCCTGTAATCTGTGGGACAGAATGGCCAGGTCATCTGCAAACTCTAAGTCTTCTAGTTTTTGCATTAGGGTCCATTGTATTCCTTTTCCTGAGTTAGCATAAGCTTCTTTTGTGACCCAGTCTAGTACTAGAAGGAACAGAAGTGGTGAGAGGAGACATCCTTGCTTGACTCCAGTTGTAACATGGAATTCATCTGACATCTTACCATTATGTACTATTTGGCAGGTAAAGTTTTCATAGAGACCCTTGATGATGGCTATTATTTTATTAGGTATTCCATAGTGCCTCATGATTGACCATATTGTCTCTCTATTAATGCTATCAAAAGCCTTTTCAAAGTCCACAAATGTAGCATAGAGTGGAGATTGCCATTCAATAGATTGTTCTATAATGATCCGGAGTGTTGCTATCTGGTCAATGCATGATCTTCCTCTTCTGAACCCAGCCTGTTCTTCTCTTAGGAGATCATCGCAGGCTTCTTTAATTCTGTTGAGTATTGTTCTGCTGAAGACCTTGCTTGGTACTGAGAGTAGAGTAATTCCTCGCCATTTATCACATCTTGACAGGTCCCCATTCTTTGGAATTTTAATTAGTAGGCCTTTTTTCCACTCTGCAGGAGGGGTTTCGGTTGACCAAATTTTATTAAAGACATTGTGGAGTTGGTTAACAATTTCAGCTCCTCCTTCTTTTAGGACCTCAGGTGGTATATTGTCTATGCCTGCTGCTTTGCCTGTCTTCATTTGATTGATGGCCTTCCATATTTCTTCTTTGGATATTTCTTCCATATTTATGTCCAGTGTTTCTCCTGTGGTCAGATCGGGTGGATTTAGAGGGGTTGGTCTGTTTAGCACTTCCTGGAAGTATTCTTTCCATCTTCTGAGCTGGTCATCTATGGAAGAAAGGAGTTTACCTTGTTTGTCTCGGACTGGCACATTGTAGTTAGCTTTCTTGCCACTCAAGAGTTTAGTAATTTTATATAACTGTTTTAGGTCTCCTTTTCCTGCTGCTTCTTCTGCTTGCTCAGCTAGTTTATTATAAAATGTTCTTTTATCATGTCTAAGCATTTTTGAGACCTCTTTTGAAATTGTATGATACTCTTGTTGTGTTAGTTGTTTATGTTTTCTTGTTTTAGCTTGGTTTACTGTTTGTTTTGCATGTTTCCTGTCTTCAATTCTTTGCCATGTCTCGTCGCTAATCCAATGTTTTTTGTTTTCTGGGGCAGGTCTTAGTACTTCATTACAAGTTCCTATAATAATTTCTTTGAAATTATCCCAGGTTTTGTCTATGCTTTCCTCAGTATCATCTGGTTGTAGTGCAGAGAATCGGTTTTTAAGGGTTAATTGTAATTCACACTTCTTCTGTGAATTTTGAGTTTGTCTAGGTCGAATTTGGTTCTCCTGTTTGTTTTTGACCTTTGTTTGGCTAACTTTATTTTTAGCTTGGCCACTACCAGGTGGTGATCTGATCCAATGTCTGCTCCTCTTTTGGTTCGTACATCCTGTAATGTGCTCCTCCAAGTACGGCATATAGCGATGTGGTCTATTTGATTCTCTGTTTTGTTGTCTGGTGAGACCCACGTTGCTTTGTGGCATTTTTTGTGTGGGAAGATGCTGCCTCCGATCACCAGTTCATTGAATGTACAGAAGTTAGCAAACATCTCTCCATTTTCGTTCATGTTGCCCAGTCCGTGTATGCCCATTGTCTTCTCTCTCCCTTTGTTTTCATTTCCTATTTTAGCATTCATATCTCCCATGAGGATCAGTATATCTCTTTTGGGTATTCTATCCACTATACTTTGAAGTCGTTCATAGAATGCAACTTTATCTTCTTCAGGTGCAAGGTTGGTGGGAGCATAGCACATGACGATGTGAACATTTTGGAATCTTGATAGAAATTTAGCTCTAATAATTCTGTCTGAAACAGGCTCCCATTCCAGGAGACTTTTAAATGAATCTTTGTTCAATAGGAGTGCCACTCCATTTTCATGGGTGTCCTCTTCGTTTTCCATTCCAGAAAAGAGCAGAGTTTCACCTGTTTGAAGCCTAGTTTCTCCAAAAGTGTTCCATCGTACTTCACTCAGTCCCAAAATTTGCAATTTGTAGTTAGCCATCTCTTTGGCGACTTGGGCGCATCTGCCTGGTTCTAGCAGGGTTCGGACATTCCATGTACCCAAGCTGAAGGGTGCCTTTTGCATTAGGAAATGTTTCTTTTTCGTCGGTTTGAGTAGGGTGGTCGGCCTTGTGGGATTCTTTTGAATTTCCCCACACAGCTTCATAAATCTCCTTTGTGGAGCCCTACTCTCGCCTCTGACTGTGTTTTGTAAGTTCGCTTTGATTTTGGTTTCTGTAACGTTTTGTTTTTTCCATGGCCGGGTTGTTAGCCCTGCGCACAACCGTCTGGGATGATTCCCTTTACAGCTCTCTGGATAGCTGCCTTATTTTCGGGTAAGGTTCCCTAGCCTTTGTGGATCCCTCCACTTCCTGCAAGGCAGCAGGTTCTGATTTTGGTCCGCCCCGGGTATTTGATTTCCCCGGTACCTACCATATCTGGTGGGCGTTCCCCAATCCGCCACCCGGGGAGGCGCTCGATGGGAGATCAGAAACTCCACACGAGCTTTAATACATTAAGCGCTTTAAATCAGTTCTAAAAAAAAAAAAAAAAAAAAAAAAAGTTCGAGCTACAACTACCATTAGTTTAACGAAAAGGAACAAACCGCGACAGTTAATTCAATAAGGCCTAATTACCCTAATTCAATAATAATAAATAACCAAGGCAGTGATGTTAGGTTCGGCTATATTAGTTAGGCGATATATCCGGCTTAGCCTAAATGCCAGACGTTGTCGACTCGTGTAGGTTGAAACCCTGCGTAGAAACCTAGAAACCGTTCAGAGGGCGCGAGATAAGAAGATAAAAGGTTTTCAAGGAGTATAGGCCTGAGTTAGAAAAACCCGACCCCTATTATAGTAATAGTTAATTTATTAACATTAAAAAATGAATAATTCCAGGACACGTGCCCCAGCCCATCTTTTGCGCCATACAATTGTTTGTAGCTTATTTCACTGATCTATAGATTATATAGAATTATAGATCTATAGCCTATATCTAGATTAGTAAGACTGTTTTTATGAAATCTTTTAAAAAGTATTTTGAAAATCTTACCAAAAGCTCTTTTTTACGGCGTAGCTCTCTGGCATCCTCCGTAACATTTTCCAACTTTGATCTTTGACTTTCTAAATTCTCCTTAGCTAATTACGGTAAACATAATTTGACATTAGATCTAAACTTAATACAATTACCTAAATTAAAAAAAAAATATTAATAAAATCAAATAATCACATTCGTTTTTTTTTAAAACTTAATAATATATAATATATGGATAATTTATGCACGCATCTACAAAGAGGATTATTATTAATTCTTTCGTACCCTATATTTGTGTGTGCGTGTGTGTGTGTGTGTCTGTATGAGACTGTATGTGTGGAGGGGCTTACCTTTGGGAAACCATCGCTAAATGTTAATGCAGAGACGTGTATTTTTAGCCACAGAAGAGATGGTAAAAAATATGCGAAAAATGTGTGACATCTTTTAGGTAGAAATTGTGTGACTATAAGACATATATAGTGATGAATCCTATTGTTTGTGTGAAATAAACAAACATAAGCAACAATTTCTTTATTCAAAAAAACTTTACACTAGATTTATAATAAAGTTTCGTATTTCAGATTGTCCTTGAATAAGCTACGGACGGAGAGCTATTTGGACGTTTCTGCTTTAGTCTACGTCTGGCGTGAGCATTGCTCTATATAGATAGGCTATTAAATAAGTAGTTTGCTGTGGGCCGCATCCAGCCCGCGAGATTGACATAATTAAAATTAAAGACACAACATTTTTCCACTCCTCCGCCAGCATTCCAAACCAAAAGCGTTCAGTTCATCGTATTACATTTACCAAAATGAGTTTGCCAATTCCAATTGAATATAATATAATATTCATATTGGCTGGCAATATCTCAATATCATTAGACTAATGAGTCTAATGATCAGGGGCGAATCCACAGGGGGGGCTGAGGGGGGCTAAGCCCCCCCTGGAATTAAAAAAAAATATTTTTTTCAACTGATTTTTTTTTAAATATGCACTAAATTTGCTAAAAATTTGGTAAATCTTTGTCACGCGAAAGTTTAGCCCCCCCTGGTATTTGGTAAATATTTGTCACGCGAAAGTTCAGCCCCCCCTGGAAAAAAATTCTGGCTTCGCCCCTGCTAATGATTAGTGACATTAGTCATTATCTATTTATGATGTTAATGTCATGGCGGTGGCGTACTACGTTTTCATTTAAGCAAATTATTGCTTTCGCTTATAACAAATAAATAAATTAACATAAAAAAAACAACAGAAGAGAGTCAACCTTCTTGGCAAAGTTTTTTTTCTTGTTCAACTTCGCTTTCTGTGCGAATAATTGCGGAAAATAAACATTCAAAAGACAAGTCCATACTAGCTTCTCGGTCGTCTGCTATAATTTCAAGGGAGGACACTCAAATACTCAATTAAACAAGTAGGCGCGGCTCGGAGCACTAAAATAACCAGCCAATCTAAAGTTTCGAATGAATAAATTCTCGGAAATGAATAATGTTCTTAAAATAAGAGACTATTTTTAGGACATTATCTATTTGTTTATTAAATGGCTAGTGTTAGCAATATACTCCACATTTAACAACAGCCTTTGATTTCGAGGTTCCAAAGGATCTAGATCTAGTTATTGAAAACGAATATCGACGTTAATTTAGGCTACACCACACACGAATTGGTCATTAATTAAATTAAAGGTAGGCCTATTTGATTATAGAATTTTAATTATAATTTTGATATAGCTTACTGTAAACTGTACAACAATAATAATGAATAATATATAAATATATATATAGCCTAGGCCTTTATATATGAATATATATAGGCCTAAATTTTTCAATATATATACTTAGCCTTAGCACTTAGCCTATATAAATATACTATATAGCCTATAAATATATACAGTATTAGTATGTAGGCCAATACATCTTGCTTATTAAGAAGTGTGGTGTGCTAGTTAGAGCAAGGACATTGACATAGGTATCGGTAGGCTATATGACTATATGACATGCTCAACATTCTAGAAATTATAGAGCTATAAATTTATATAGCCTATAGGCCCTATAACATATAGGCCTACCTTTTACTTTAAATATAGGTTATATAGGCATATGGCCTATAGGTAGCCTATAGGGCCTACCTAGATTATATGCATTTACATGATTTTTTTATATTTTTTTTCTAGCGTTTTTCATAATTAATATTGATATAGGTTACCTATAGGCTATATTATTTATATATTTCTTATCAATTTAAAAAATATGATTTTTAAACCTAAACAGATTTTTAGGCTAAACTGATAGATAGGCCTACAATAACTGATCTAGCTACTAACTACTATCTACAAATATTGAATCTTGAAGAAAAATGTCATGTGACAATATGGATCGGTTTCTTCAGAGAATGAGAAGGTATAGTTTTTGAGTATTAGCAAAATACAGTTACAATACAATTTAATTTTTTTTAATAGCTGATAATAATTGAAAATGTACTTAATACCTTGGTATGCAAACTAACCCATAATCCCTGTATGCAAACACAATTTTGAAATAACAATGCTAATGTAAAGATAAAAAGGCTTTAAAAAAAATGTATCTTATTAAATTGTTCTATCACCAGTGATTTAATGTTTGAGTTGCGTAAAATAGAACATGGCGAAAGACCAGTAACCGGCCAAAATCATCGTGAGAATCTGCAACATTTTTTTGAGAAGAATTTAATTAACGCTGGTTATACAGTTGCTGGCAAAACTAGCTTTTCATCCAATCAAGACAATGTTGAGACGCATCGACCAGAGGCCATTGTTGTTGAGGTAATTTCAATAATATATCATAATCTATAATATACGTTTTGTTTTATGCACGCAGTATATCTAAAATGTGAAGCTTGGTAATTCAAGAGAATTGCATTGGATGCCTTAATTGTTTGTAAAGAAGGAGCGTCTGCAACAAATTCCATGTTTTTACTTCCCTTTATTGTACTTGAAATAAAGTTGAAGTAATTTTTCAGTTAAATATATACAGGCTATTTGCTATTTTTCAATATAACAGCATTTTGATCCTCTTAACTGATTTGGTGGATGAATAACTAAGCTGTGCTTTTTATGTAGTGATGTTCAGTTTTCTTATATTTATTTACATTTACTAATGAAAAATTTAATTGCATTTTTTTAAACAATTGTTTTACATCAATTTTATAGGTGCAAGGTATCATAGAGAGAAGACCAGTTTCATCCATTCTAGAGTCTGCTGCATTTAGAAGACAGCTGGAAAATATTATTCGTGGCAGCATTCAGAGCACAAGGCCCAATATCACAAGAAATTCAGTTTTGAATCAAGAAATAAGAAATGCTTCTTCATTAGTTTCTAGTAAGTTATGAAATTGTAAAATGTCTCTAACAAAATGGATGACCCTTCTGGCTCTTTATTTCAGGGCGTAACGATTTAAAGGATTGGACCATAACCGGAGGGACACACCAAGGTCCTGTCCACCCCGTGGCAGGCTGATAAGGAGTGTCTTGTAACAAAGGGTATGGCCTCCGCAGTCACATGCATTACTCTGCTTCTCCCTACCTGCGGAAGTTTCTCAGATCATGATCGTATATCTGTACTTTCGCCCAGTAGCACAAATACCAGACTATAGGACTTGACATCCCTGTACCAGGGCGGGTTTAAGATGACTGTTGCACATTGCTTCCTCTCACCCAAGCTTGGTGCTTCTCAGCAGTGCAATGAGACCTCGGACGCGAAACAGGGTCTGTCCCCCATGTGTTAGTTCACTGGTGTTTTCTTAATGTGAACACATCAGCGGCTTACACACTTTGCCAGTCTTTGAGGCTCATGGGTACAGAAGTGAAAGACTTTTGCAGATTACATTAGAGCTGGTTAAATTAGAAGTGGGTTGAACAGAAATTGTCCAAGACTATTTATGACCAATGTGATAATGTTACAATTATATACAATGTTTGCAAGATAATAATAAAATCAAAATAAAACAACATTTTTTTTTAAAGTTTCAGCATTAAAAAAAAAAAAAAAAATAACATGTCTCATAACAAAAGAGTTTTTGTGTGATTAACAGCAAGCTTTGCATCCCAAGATGTCAGTCGGGAAATACAACCTTTATCAAGATCTTCAAGTACTGAGTCTTTGGACAGCTTTGCCAGTGCAGTCAGCTCTGTTGAAGAAGGTAAATTGAACTTGAAGGATAAGTATTTTGAAACAGTTATTTTTTAACCCAAGTCATTTTTTTGTTCTAAATCAAAAAATAAAATGACTTATTAATTATTGCTCTTCAACTTCTTGATTTTAAAGTGGTCCAATGTCCTGTTGTAAACGGCTTTGTGGTTTTTCTTAATGTCCCTTTTATAAAGTGTTTTGATTACAGTTTTTTTTTTAATTATTGTAGTTAGAGTTAAATGCTACACTAAAAAAGTAAAACTTTAATTTAGTAAAATAAAGTATAATTGCAGTGTAAATTGCAACACAATTTTTACAAGATTGCATATGTTTTGCTAAAGATTTTAATGATGAAGATGGGGACCTTACTCCAAGTGTACAGCCACAATCTAACAATCCAGCTACAGACATGGCAGACAGCCACCATGACCAGGTCAGACTACCTAGACCAGAACAAATTGTTGAACCTAGACCAGAACCTAGACTAGAACCTAGACTAGAATTTCAACATGAAGTTCAGCAGGAGAGGTAATAATAACATGTTTTAGCTTAGTCTCTGCATTCATTCATTTTTTTCTTTTGGAAGAAGATTACTTCCCTTGGAATAGATCAGAATTTAAGTGCAAGAGGAAATAAGTATAAAAATGTTATTCTAAAATGTTATTATAATGCTAAAAAGATATCAGAAAAAATAAGTCCAATACTTGTGATGGACTGTGCCGTGACTGTAGGTGCCCCAGTCCACCATTTGATATTGTAATTCAATTCTTTTCTACTGGAAATTGAGTACTAGAGCAGGATACAATATAAGCTAATCTATACATTATAAGCTAATCTATACATTATAAGCTAATCTATACATTATAAGCTAATCTTTACATTATAAGCTAATCTATACATTATAAGCTAATCTATACATTATAAGCTTATCTATATATTATAAGCTAATCTATACATTTTATGCTAATCTATGCTAAGTTCTTACTTACTGATCCTGAAGTAACAAAAATCTTTTAATAGATCTCTTTTTTTTTCAGAATTGGTTGGAATGAAATGAACATCAGACAGAGAGATGAGCTTGTTGAAGAAATCAGTGAATTGCTGCATTCACGTCTTGTGTCCTCCACTTTAAATGGAGAATTCCGTGCTACTCTAGAGCTCCAGGTCCAGGTAATTGATCGATTAAAGAACTTGACTCTTCTAATAGGCTAAACATTTTCGTTGTAATTTGAATATAAATCACCTGACAAGCTACTCTGATATTTTATAAGGTTATCTAAGCTAACTTCACGGAAAATGCTGATTATATTTTACACACCCAGATCCTATCTTCACAATGCATCCTACACGTCCCTTAGCCTTTTGGACCTTTGGGGTGTTACAGATGAAATAACTACCATACTCCTGCATTCTTTTTGCCTCTCCTCAGTCTATCACACAGTCTAAATCCCACCAATTCTCTGAAATTGTCTTCCCACTATTTTCTGTTTTTCTCTATGAGTTCCTATTAGAATATTTTTTCAACTGTAGAAACGTATTGGCTGATTTAAAAAAGGGCCTATATTTACATTTGTTATAGTTTATACAAAATGATAATTTTAATGATGAAATTTAAAAAATATTTCAGGAGCGCATAAGAACCGCAGGAGTGGATGGTCGTGCAGTGGAAGAGTTCGTCAGAAGCTTGCCTCGCACGGGTGTCCCACGCAATGATTTTAGTCATTTAGGAATAAACCAGGGAGCTGAAGCTGACAACTGGGAAAATATTTCAGTGACTGGTGTCAGTGCACATTCAGTACCTTATGTTCAGGTCAGTACACAATCAGTACCTTATGTTCAGGTCAGTACACATTCAGTACCTTATGTTCAGGTCAGTACACATTCAGTGCCTTATGTTCAGGTCAGTACACATTCAGTACCTTATGTTCAGGTCAGTACACATTCAGTACCTTATGTTCAGGTCAGTACACATTCAGTACCTTATGTTCAGGTCAGTACACATTCAGTACCTTATGTTCAGGTCAGTACACATTCAGTACCTTATGTTCAGGTCAGTACACATTCAGTACCTTATGTTCAGGTCAGTACCTACACATTCAGTACCTTATGTTCAGGTCAGTACCTACACATTCAGTACCTTATGTTCAGGTCAGTACACATTCAGTACCTTATGTTCAGGTCAGTACACATTCAGTACCTTATGTTCAGGTCAGTACACAATCAGTACCTTATGTTCAGGTCAGAACACATTCAGTATCTTATGTTCAGGTCAGTACACAATCAGTACCTTATGTTCAGGTCAGTACACATTCAGTACCTTATGTTCAGGTCAGTACACAATCAGTACCTTATGTTCAGGTCAGTACACATTCAGTACCTTATGTTCAGGTCAGTACACATTCAGTACCTTATGTTCAGGTCAGTACACATTCAGTACCTTATGTTCAGGTCAGTACACAATCAGTACCTTATGGTCAGGTCAGTACACATTCAGTACCTTATGTTCAGGTCAGTACACAATCAGTACCTTATGTTCAGGTCAGTACACATTCAGTACCTTATGTTCAGGTCAGTACACATTCAGTACCTTATGTTCAGGTCAGTACACATTCAGTACCTTATGTTCAGGTCAGTACACAATCAGTACGTTATGGTCAGGTCAGTACACATTCAGTACCTTATGTTCAGGTCAGAACACATTCAGTACCTTATGTTCAGGTCAGAACACATTCAGTACCTTATGTTCAGGTCAGAACACATTCAGTATCTTATGTTCAGGTCAGTACACATTCAGTACCTTATGTTCAGGTCAGTACACATTCAGTACATTATGTTCAGGTCAGTACACATTCAGTACCTTATGTTCAGGTCAGTACACATTCAGTACCTTATGTTCAGGTCAGTAGGCCTACACATTCAGTACCTTATGTTCAGGTTAATATACACAATGAACCTTTATGTCTATCTATAATATATAAAGACCATACAGGAAAAAATAGCATTCACACTTTTGTAGTTTAGAGTTATTCCAATGTTAACAAAGGACTACTGGTATGCCTTTTTTCCATTGTACTTGGTGTTATTTTTTTAATAATTTTTCCATGGTTATTGCTGGTTTTATCAATTGAGTAGTTCAGTACATACCTTGCATGACTGTATAAACGACTGGGGCGGTAACATAAAAAAAAAATTTGGACAGTGCCAATTTTTCCAGTGTGGTATATTATATGTCATTCAGTGGGTGCCCATTGTCTAAATTTGTGGATTTAGGGTCTATTGGATTTAACAGTGTTATATTATAGTTTTCAGTTTCAAGACTTTGGTAGCTAAATTTTTCTCCCTTAGAAATATATATATATATATATATTCAACATACATTTCTTCCATCAGCAAGCTATACCCAAAGTGCATTGAACTTGTTCCAGTCATATTTTTGGGTAATAGATAATCTCCCTTGCTTCGTGCATATTGACACTTCAAAAAATATCAAGAAAAAATTTATGTGATTTTAATTTCTTTATTATCTATTAAAATGATTCAGTTAATATAATATTGTCAGAGACAAAAAACTGAATATTCTTCAATTCAATTGAAGGCTTGGGCAGTGTCTTATATATTCTTCTCTATTTCAGACCAATGCTTACCTGGGGAGAGAAATACAAGGTCTGAAAGCACAGATGAATGAAATGAAAAATATGTTGAAGTTAACTTTTGATCTACAACTTGATATTCAAAGAGCTATAAGACAGGAAGTCGCTGCTGCAATGAATTCTGCGTCAGGTAATAGAGAATATTTTAACTATTCAATAGTCAGCATTGTTTTGCACTAGACTAAACAGTGCAAATAATGAGATCAACCTCTGGCATTACAAGAGTATTTCTAAATAAATGTTGATTTTATTAATTATTTTTATTACCATATTTTATTCATTTATTTTATTATTAAAAAAATTTTTTTTGTGCTAACAATTAAAAAAAAAGTCTGTGATTCTCCTTTCAATTGTGTAACTAATTGATTAAATTGTCTAATCTATATTAAGATAAAGCGGAATACACATTTTTACAATGACATTTTGTTAACGCTAGACTGCCTTGGTTTTATGTACTCAAAAAGTGGTTTTTAGGTATTATTGATATAATTTTTGTTAAAGAAACAGTAACGTTTATTGAAATTGTGTTTTTTGACCTTATTCACTTCTTGAAACAGACTCAGATGTTAATAGTTACTTTACATTTTTCACAGCTCCACCTCCACTTCCAAGCCAACCAATCAATGACACCCACTGCCTCATCTGCTTGGACCGCCATACCGACACTGTACTGTACCAGTGTGGTCATATGTGTGTTTGTTATGCCTGCGGCAGAGATCTGGTCAATCGTGGACACAACTGCCCCGTATGTCGAGCTCCTATCAAGGATGTCATCCGTGCTTATAAAACTAATGCAGAATAAAACCAAACAGGGGGAAATGGATGATAGACTGATCCTACTAAAAAACCTTTTAATGCCCAAACTTTAACAAAAATTCCCAAACCAATTTATACTAAATATTGAAATATTGAAAACAATGTTTGTGAATGTTTTTTTTAAGAGAAGTACCTATAGAATAATTGAGGAAAAAAAAATATGGAAGTTAAGGACTCTTTTACTTAGCTACATAGAAATTAACTTTTTTTAAACTTCAGGTAATTATTGTTCACACTAATTTGTCCATTTTAGCAAAAGTCAATAACTTTCCCAAACTTGAAAAATCAAGTCAATTTCCTCAAACTTTCCCAACCCTTATAAACCAAGTTTAAACTTCTTTCTCTCAGCACATTCCTGACACTTGAGTTATATAAAACTACTAAATAAATCATTCAGTTTCAATGAGGTGCATGAAATCATCAGAAAATGATTTTTTTAAGTTCATATGAACTACATTTGTTTAGCAATTTTATATAATTAAATAGTTTTTATCATGGCCATGTCTGTAAATATACGTAAACATTTTTTACTGAGTGCTGTTTTCAGAGGAAAAAGCTATTTTAAATTTGACATCATTTTGATGTTTTATATATACCAGGAAGAAAGAACTGATTTTAGAAATAGTATATTATATAGTATATATAAATGATAAACTGATATACGGTAATAAATTGTTTATATTTCTAATAAACTAATTAATATACTCCATTAAAATTTTATTTAACCTCTCAGTAAAAACCACTCAAAACTGAAATATTTCATTTAGCAAGTTTAGTTGGAGCAGTTGTTTTATTAAGGAGGTTGGGAAAAAATATTCATTAAAATACATATCTATTTTGCAATATTTGTTTTACAAATAACTTATGTACTAGTAACATATTTACTTTTATGATTTTTACATTTTATATTATAAAGGCTGTATATATTTAAATCTTGTTCAATAACTCTACTTTTGTTGCAATTATTTGGTCTATATTTATTTTATTGTAATTTTTGTAAAAATGTTGATTTGTTGTATAATATGCATTTTCTAATGTTCATGTAATGAGTAATGCATACTTTATGTAAACTGTACACATTAAAAAAATATATACCAACTATTAAGTGTACTTACTGTATTTGTCTTTATTTTAACAACAAGTTAATTTATTATTTAGAAATATGTTTATACTTAAAAAGAAAAATGAAAGATTAAAAATGAAATTGATTCAAATTTCAATATGAAATAAAAAATGGATAGAAATTGTATTTTATTCTATTTCCTGGCCAGTCCCATTTATTGACCTTTTGACCCTATCCACTTTTGTCATTTCCACCATACATATTAAACATTGAATTGAACAGAAATTAATGTTCCATTATATATTTATTAAAGTGTCGTATTGCTACATATTTTAAAATTTAGGCTCCTATCGGGGATGACTTAAAGTAAATCAATAAAAATAAATCTGTTGCCACACAAAATTGTACTGTACATATAAATTAATAAGCCACTTAAATGTGTGTTACATCAATGCTTTTATGTATGTGATTCCAAAGAAATTGCCATGATCTATACCTGTGGGCCTGAATGCTGGCAAAGTGTGTAAATCACAGATATGCCCCATTGAGGAGTACACTGGTGGGCTACACTTCCCAACATGCACATTTGAGGGTCATTGCAGGGGTAAGAGCCCCTGGTTTTAGGAATCTAGGAAGGAATAGGAGAAACAATACCCATATTGCTAAGCCCAGGGCTTAGATGACCAGGCCCATAGTCTGGTATTTGTACTATGGGGCAAAAGTACAGAAGGTACTGCCGCCTCATTAATGGTTTGTAAGGGGGGGGGGTGGAAAGTGTAGATTATGTGCCTATGGGTTACCTAGCATGGCGGCATTCCTCGGACGTGGTCTTGGAGATGAGATTTGACCAACCCTTTTTCACCCTGGACTAAAAGAGTCAGAAGGCTCGTCATGTTTAAGAGACTTATAAATAGGGTACAATTTGGTAATTAAAACTTATATTACAGAAATCCATGTGAAAATAATTGTTATTAACTGTTGTGACCAGCTACAGATATTTAAATCTAAAAAATAAACAAATAAAATCTAGAAGAAGAGTTTTCTGAATAATGGTGTGGCCTTGATAATTTGTCATAGTATTATATAGACCATAGAACTATAGATGCATTGCATGTATCTTCTTATTAAGCATCCATGTAAAAATTCCTCATAAAAAGAATACTGTACATTGGTTCATAGAGCACTATGCTCTAAGGCCAAGACATAATATTGGGTTATGTAACATGTGCATTGCTAAATCAGATATATCTTTAAGATACAATCTAGATTGCAGATAAAAAATCAGTGTATATATTATATATTTATAATATTCTGTGATCTTGCCTACATTTTTGCTTGGACCAGATTTCAAGCTTAGGCCCTTTTGGATTAAATTTGTATTTTGGTTTACCCTAAGAAATTAAGCTGTAACAAGTAACTTAGTGAAATATTAATGTTCTTTTTTTTCTATCTATTCACAAAACCAACAGATAAAGAGAGAACAAAGTGCCCAGTTCAGCGTTCAAAGTTACTAAATGATCTATTTGTCAAGAACAAGGAATGTAACAAGGTTCATCTACTGAAACAAACGAATGAGAGGAAAAAAAATGTTTTAAAAATAAAACTAAGGCAGAAAATAAAATAATTTAACAAGCACAAACAAAATTGTAAACAACAGAAAATGATTCCAAAAACAATAAAAAAAAGTTCATGTTTCAAAAATGAAATATACAAATGTATGATGGCTACAAGACTGATAGTATCTATAAAGTTCTATAGCAATGTATATTTCACATCTGATGAATTATTGGAGATGGACATTGTATTCAACATCACAAATATAAATTTTTAATGGCAGTTCTTAACGTAAGGGGACTCAAAATGTCTTCATCTTTCCAAGAAGATACATAATTAACAAAATGGCAAGGGTGTGGCTCCTAGCATTTTACAAATATTTATATCAGTTCTTTTTTTTTTAAAGGTAGAAAGTAAATATAGCACATTGTGTCCCCTTAGTGACAGATACAATCCATGAATAGTGATGCTCTGTATAGTGGCACCAACTTCCCCCACTTCCAATAGTTATAAAAAAAGCAATCATAAAATACCACACGATTATTGTAACAAATGTAAATAAAAAATATAAAAACAGGCCGAGAAAGAATTGTAAACAGTGTGTGTGAAAAACATGACAAGTAATAAGTATTTAGATGTAAAACAAGAATTACTCGATTTAAAGTTAGTTGTAAACACAATTTCACTTCATGACAAATTATCAATTATGTATATATTTGAGTATTAATTCCTCATAATAATTATTACAGCTTCCATTCTGAAATATCAAATTTTACCCCATTCCACAATAGAGTAGCCAGCATATCAACTTGTACACACAGTGACAACCCCAGTCTTAACAGTTGATATTAGTGTTACAGTTGAAATATTGAATGGATGAATGAAACAATTTAAAGAAAGCAAAATCAGCATTCTTGGTAGACTAAATTCTGGACTTGATAATCATCATATTAACAAATACAACAAAGTTTTTTTCTCAATAATAGTTAATTAGCCCAGACTTAATAGGAGTTTATCAAAACAATTGATAGTTATAAAAACATTAATAGGTTTAGATGTTTATAAATGTGAAAACAATGGTTATAGCAGCACATCATTTATAGAAATCTCATTTAGATATAGTTTAGTAAAAAAAAAAAAAAAAAGATTAAGGTGCTTAAAATTTGAAAAAAGGTAAAAATTATGGAAATTTATTACCTCAATTTAATTACATTATATAATGCACTACAAAGCTAGCTTCTTCATCTTAATTAAATGTACACTGTTAAAAAACCTTCAAAGTAAATGTAAAAATATTAGTTTTTAAAACACTAGGAAAAAAGTTCAAAATTTGTGTTATTTCATAAACCATTTTTTTTTGGTTATTACATAAACCATTTTTTTGTGTTATTACATTACATAAACCAATTTTTTTTTTGTTATTACAATTTTTTTTTGTTATTACATAAACCAATTTTCTTTCTCTACGTAACAGTTATTTACATGTAAAATGAAAATTTCTAAATATTATAAAAGTATTTATGGTAATTTAAATACAAAAATGTAATAGTTTTTGACACAACCAAAAAAACCTATTGCAACTTGGCTAAGGATTGTTTTTTTCAAATAAAAAGTGTATTGAGATAAGAATGTTTTAAAAAATCTTCTTCACAGTGAGAAATAGTGGGAGAGGGATAGAAAGAGGCAATATGCTAATTGAAAGATTTCAATAACAACACAGCAAACTAATTGAGCAATTCATTCAGTGCAATAACAACAAAAGATATGATTTCATCGGGTATAAATAAATTCTCATGACAAAAAAGGAAACAGCATTATCTTTTTACAAAAACTACAAAATAGCTTAAATTGTGGTACAATTATTTATTTCCTAGCCAAGTGAAACAACAATACAATGGTAATGTTCAATTCATCACATTTCTTTTCTTATTGTTTTCAATGTCTTCTTCTGCTTAGTAAATTTTTTCATTAGGCACTGCGTTCAGAATTATTTGTAATAAAGGTAGATTTTCATTTCTGTGTGTGCAACAAACAGATTTTTAACATACTGGTATATAAAATCCTGACAATATCTATTGAAGATTTTCCCAAATATTTGAAGGACACAAGTGTTTTTGGTGCTGTTTGATAAAGGTTTTAAAAAAATCAAGTGGCCTTACACTGAGTTATTAACACAATATCTGATATCACACTGTGATGAATTTAAACATATAGCTGAAGGGAACCTTTTTATTTTCCATATAAATATATTAAAAAAGATATTAAATTTAACCCACAAAACTTACCATTTTTGTGTGACTTTTTGTTTATCGTTTAGGGAGCCAATGAGAATGTAAATGATAATCATTTCGCTTTGTTCAAATAATGGAGAAGAAAGTTTTTCAACCTCTTTAATATAAAAGAAAATATATAAAATTAATAAATCAATTTTGTCCAGTGATTTTTAATTGAATATGTATTTCTCAAATCCTTCATAATGAAGCTAAAATCATTTAAAATATTTGTTCCACTTTATATATTTTGTTTACTTATGTTTTAATTTCTGAAGAGGATCACCTTATTTAGCATCAGATGGCTCATTGTAAAAAATCATAGGATAAAAACGATTAGAAAACAGATTTTTGTTTTTTGTCTTTAAAGTTAAATATATATATATATGTATATACCAGTATATCAGTTTATGATCTATGTAACCCTATCTAAAAAAACAATTTATGTGTTTTTCACCCATATGTCAAAACACACACAATATGCATGTAAGACTGGAGCATCACTCAATTTACTGGCTTACATAATGAACAAAACAAAAATATACATTATAACTGTGATTAATGTAACATTTTTGTTATAAGAACGTTATGTAGGTAGACTAACGTAGACTAGGTACAAAAATCTACAATTACTGTTTCTCAATCTGTGTATTTAGTGACATCCATAGAACGGCATGGATTTCCTGGTGGTTATGTAGTAGTGATGAAGACAAAATTCAAACAACAAGAAGGACCGATAAAATTAAAAGTGCCATTGTTGACAGCCATGCGCTTCATGTACTGTGATAAAACTATAACATAGTGTAAAACAGTGCAAAAAACTAACAACCCCTACAACAATTCTATATGTACATAAACTGGTTAAACAAGAGATTATAAACAACAAAAATAGATTATACCTGCTAGATATTCAACAAATGAGGTATACAAAAGTTAAAACTTATTGTTATACAAATATTTTTTTCTTATTGCAAACAAAAACTTCAGATTATAAGTACATAGCAGTGTCTTTAAACTTTTTTATAACACATCTTATCTTATAAGTTTACAGACGTTCCTTCTAGATAGAAGATTATTACGTCCACTAGGCCCAAAACTCCTGCAGGGCGACAGGGATCCGTCGATGGCAGGGATAGAACCCGCGACCTGTCAGTTGGTTTTTGGTTGACAGTCCGGTGAACTAACCGCTGGACCAGCCGGCTTCACATGGACCAATTAAAAGCAAATAGCTTTCTATAAACGCAAATTGAAGACAAACTGAATGTAATCTACCGACATTACATGTTTAAAATTTTTTAATCTTTCAATAAAATTTGTTGGCTTTAATCCACAATCATTATGATGAGAGACACTGGTAGGTCGTAATCAAACTGCAGTAATACACACATATTGTAATTATCTAAATGGCTTTTCCAGGTTAGCTTTTAATATAATATTGCAAGCACGTTATCTATTTAAGAAATTAATAAATATGTAAACAAACGCATGCAAAGTTTATATTTTTAAAACTTTGATGTTGTTGAAAAAGCCACTACATGAAGCAAAGAATGAGGGAAAAAAAAGTTTTTTTAAAATTCTTTTTAATTTACTGACATGCCATGACTTTTAATCATTTGAGCTTCAAATTGTTTTCTCAACATTTACATATCACATTGGCAACAAAATAACAAAACAGTTGGCCTACTTTTGTTGGCCTCAGTTGGCCTACTTTTGTTGGCCTCAGTTGGCCTACTTTAGTTGGTCTTGAGTGAGCAAGCTGAGCTTACTGTTGCTAATTTGAGCTAACAAGGATGGGTGTCATCTGGTACATTGGTAGTGGTGGGGGGTTACTTATCACCTTTTGCAGGTAAAAGTTTCTTTACTTTGTTTCCTCCTGGAATTTATTTTTCCATTCATATATAGGCCCATCCCTTTCACTAGACTAGGAAAACTGTCTACCAACACCCATGTTTGTAATTCATCCCTGTGAAGCCTACTCCTCGCAACTAGGGCATACTGCTGGCAACTAGGGCATACTGCTGGCAACTAGGGCCTACTCCTGGCAACTAGACCTACTGCTGGCAACTAGGGCCTACTGCTGGCAACTAGGGCTTACTGCTGGCAACTAGGGCCTACTCCTAGCAACAAGGGCCTACTGCTGGCAACTAGGGCTTACTGCTGGCAACTAGGGCCTACTCCTAGCAACAAGGGCCTACTGCTGGCAACAAGGGCCTACATTCAAAGCACCCTTTATTTTACATATGGTCAGATGACACTTGTTAAAACAAAACAGAGATGTACGAATATGCACTGAATAATAATGGGCAGTCAATACACACACACAGTGGATATCATACATTTAGAGGCAACATTGGCAAATTATGTAAACATAAATATACAAATATCATCTACATTTCTATACAATAGATATATATAATATAAATATATTTATATACAATCATATAACAAGCAGCTGTATGCAATCAATATTACATCACAAGACACACACATGTTTCTGTGTACATTTTGTTTAGTTTCAATAATAAAACATGTGCTTATCACAACACAAAATTGAAAAAAAAAATAACAGGAGGCAGAAAAACTAAGGATCATTAAAAAATATATCTTTCAGTTGACAACCCTTCACATTATATTTTATGCTCAGCACAACATATAACTGAACAATGGTACAGCTAGTTATAATCTCTGAAAGCAAAAAATAACATCACACTGCAATTACACTCACAAGATAGATGAAATGTCTATTGTCAAAGAACAAGATAAAAAATTATAAGAATCTATACATATAAGAAACATTATTTTTAAAAACAATCATGTCAACATTTTTGTTTGTTTAATCTTGAAATAAAATCTGGCGTTGAGAGCAGAAATAATTCACAAAATATTAGAAAAAAAGTTTAGACTACCGGTATATATTAAAAAAAAGGAAAATGAGCAAATAAAACAACAAAAACAACCTAAAGTTCTTTTAAGAGAAAATTTCTTTCAAGCTTTGGTTTTGTGTGGTTCTTAGCAGTGATGTAGAATAATAGAATAGTTTTATGGTGGCCTTGTGCAGTGCTTAAATGGTCAGCTCCTCCAAATCTAAGTCTGAAAAAGAGAAACTAACTCTGTTCACTGCTTGAAGTCCCACAACCTGCACAATTCATTGCTATGCCAGTTAAATAGGTCCAGGGAAAGATGTTACATGATACAACCTCAGGAAGATTACCTACAATGATTCATTTAACAAATAAAGGGCTTTTGAAAGTATCTTTTTATGATTTATAAGTTCTAATCATGAATCATTTTCAAAAAGGTATACGGTAAATTTCAAAAAAATGTATTTAAAAAAACAAAACATAAACCAAATACACTTGAAAATTGTCATTTCTGATGAGACAGATAATGATACCAAATCAATGAAAATCATTAATCCCCAAACCACATTTACATTATTGGGATAAGACAGAAAACAGTGGCAATGTTGTTTTTGTCTCCACTTTCCTATATTAAATCTTACAAAACATTTCATGTGGTTAGAAATGGAAACAGCCAATAGAAATGTTATCTCTAAAATTGGAAACAAATGAATAGATATAATGAATGAATAGTTGAGGGGGGTCGGGGAAACTGGAAATTCTGCTACCACATTAATTAAATTATAGATATTATTAACAATTGGAAACAGGAAACTAAAACACAATGGGCTACCAGTAAATAAGTTTATGTCATTTGTACTATTTCTTCGTTCATAATGAAACATATAATCCAATGAACAAGAAGGAAATTGTTAGTTTGTGTTTGCTGTTTTGAGTCATTGATCTAAAATGTAATTAATGTGAGTTGCACAATTTTTGTGAAAGAAGTCTGATGGTGAAAACAATCTCAATGCTCCACTCAATTTGTCTATTGTGGTTACAATAATAATGTATACATATCTAAATACATATCAATATATATTTATAACAACAAAAGCATGAATGATGACTTCAATTAATTTCCATTCAATTCATACAAGTTTATTAAAAAAATGTTCCTGCCGACAATAGTGACAAATGCCTGCCATTTTTGTTAAAATGTCAACAACAGTCAGCCAAATGACAATGCTTTTTGGGGGAGGGGTGGGGAATCAAAGATGGACTCAAGAAAGTGATGGGGATTTAACAAGAGAAATAAACGATGCAGGAAGTGAAAAGATACAATGAATGGCTAAATTTACTTCAATACAAGATACAACATGGACTGGCATTGAAAAGTAAATTTAAATGAGGTATGTTGTGAAACAAGTTGCCCTTCTATTCAAACACATCACCATGCACACATAGTTGCCAGAACAATTTTGAGGAAAAAAAAAAAAAGGAAAGACCCGTCAGAGTTTCACATGAGAGAATGTCATGATAAATATAATACAATTGTTACAAACTTCACTGCCAGCATTGAGGTTGAGAGAGGCACTCCACAATGAATGGCACAAAAAGAATTATTTGTTTAGTAGTACAATATCTCAGAGCACTAGGTGTCTCTAGATACTACAACAACAGTTTGAAATCACTAAGTATATCAAGGAACAGTTCAATTGTGTGTTGACTGCAGCATCAAATCTATCACTAAGTATATCAAGGAAAAGTTTAATTGTGTGTTGACTGCAGCATCAAATCTATCACTAAGTATATCAAGGAACAGTTCAATTGTGTGTTGACTGCAGCATCAAATCTATCACTAAGTATATATCTTATAAGTTTACAGACGTTCCTTCTAGATAGAAAATTATTACGTCCACTAGGCCCAAAACTACTGCACGGCGACAGGGATTCGTCGGTGGAAGGGATAGAACCCGGGACCTGTCAGTTGGTTTTTGGTTGACAGTTCGGTCAACTAACCGCTGGACCAGCCGGCTTCACCGGTATATGAAGGAACAGTTCAATTGTGTGATGACTGCAGCATCAAATCTGCTTTGTTATTTCAAAACAGCAATAGAAAATACAGCTGTTTATTCTGCAAAATATGCAGAAAACCAGTTAAATAAATATTTATAATATTAACTTGTAGTATGTCAGTGTTGAAAATTGTCTGTAATGAAGAAAATGTATAAAAATGTAAATGGCCTGTAACTTTGACTACCATTTAGCAATAATTGCAGAAAGACAAAAGGTAACTTCTATTTTCCTAAAGATGGTTTCTTCTATATATAAGATAATTGTGTCCTGGGCAGTCTAAAGATGGTTTCTTCTATATAGAAGATAATTGTGTCCTGTGCAGTACACTATTAGAAACATCACTAAACTATACAACCTAAAAGGTTATGAAAAATATAAAGGCCTACATACAAAACTCCCTAACACCTAAATTAAACTTCTAATAGTACTAAAGTAAAATTTTCTTGAAACCTAACAGTCAACACTGTGTATGCATAACATGCACTGTGTACATAGTACATAGCAACAGACAAATATGAACAAAAATTCCTTTTCTAAAATTCTCTTCCAACTGAAGTTTCCTGGTGATTTAAACTTTTTAAGAAAAGAACTAAGCAATTTGAGACCCATACTTTGAGCACATGGTCTAAAATGAGGAATTAGGACTTCAGTACATCCTAATGACCAGTTTGTCACAACGAAAGTCTTAGTTTAGTGGCAAGTACAAAAATCAACCAAAAAAAGAAAAAATGAATGCCACCAATTTCAGCTATTTAAATTTCTATTATTTCAAAGTGAATTTTCTGCCTGGCTTAATCTCCTGAAAAGATAACACCCACATATTTTCATAAACAGTCAGTGGTTAAGTCACAGCTTGAATGAACAGCTAAAAAAAAGAACAGCTTCCTTTCTAAACAAAATTATTTTATGAGCGGAACATGCTGAAACCATGAAGAATTTATTGATGCTCACACAAAAGATACATGAATAAACATGATATTTATACACCGGGAGTATGCATGTTTGTGTCTCATCTTTCTTCAAAATGAACACAATATTTTTTTATATATTTTTTTTATCATCATAATTTTAACATATATATATATATATATCTACATAAAGATACAACATGAAAAAAAAATGTACAGTAAAATTCACAGGTGAATCTGTTTTGAAAATAAGTAGAAAGAACTGTTATATGTCTTGAGATCAGATGATTTATCTTGAGCAATTCATTGTTTTCCTGTGTTCGGGTAACCTATTATTCCTATTTTTTAAAATTGAAACTTTACTGAAGGGAAACATTCCTGCTTTTGATTTCAACATGCAAATAAAGATTTTTTCCATTCACTAATTCAACCAATGCACCAAATATGGCCATGATATAGCTGGCCTGACTAGTAGCTGAAATACTTACTAGGGTTTAAACTGGTTGGAAGCGGGTTTATATCCACAGCTTGTCCACATTTACCAAATTTTATTACTAAGACTCTAGTTGTCAGGTCAACCGTCATAATTATTTTGTATAGTAATCCAAACTCTTACTAGAAAACTTAAAGGTAAAGATATCAAAGAAATATTTGCTAAAGACAGAAAAAGTAAATTGTGAAGATACACATGATAATCCAGTCAAATGAAAAATATAGAACATATGAATCCTCATGGCACAACTTATGTACGTGATTGTTTAGAAATCAATTTTTATTGATTTAGTTGAAGTATCATAAATGAGTCTGATCATTCTAGTGAAAGGAGTACTTTATAGATGAACTTTTCTTTCAGTCAGCGAACACTTTTTCTGGCAAGTGACTGAAAATATAAACTTTTAAGTCAGTCCAGTCTTGATAGCTTTCATCTGTTAAGGTCAAACACTTCCACTAACAGCGGCTCTAGGTTTGTGATGTCCAGCTGAGAAGCCATTTCACAGCTCTCCTTGCCAAGGGTCCTAACTTCCTCCAGCTTTAGAAGCAGCTTCTTGTAAACGACCTTGGCCTCCGACAAAGTGTAGATGGACTCTAAGTAGGCTTTCAGCCACATGGAGTGCCGCTCTTGGCACAACGAGACCTTCCGTACATCCACCAAGTGGGCACGGCCTGGGTACATGAGGTCGATGATAAAAAGCAGCATGAGAACAAACCTGTCCTTTCTGGAGAGCTCCTGAAGCTGATGAACAAAGGTCATGTGATTCACAAACAATGGGTTGCTGACATTATTTATTATGCTGCAGTCTATTTTACCCTCCACCACTGGAGTGTCACTATCTTTAGACATTTGCTGTAGCCTGAACTTCCATCCACTGTTTTTAGCATCAAAGCTTATGGCAGAACGTAAATAGAATATTTCCATAATGCCACCCTGTGAAGATAAAAAATAAAGGGATATAGAATTAGTAAATATTTCAATCACAAACTGTTTGTAGAAAAAAGATAAACAATAAAGCAACCTAATTATTTTAAGATGGGGCACGGTAGCCGAGCGGCAGCGCGTTCGACTGGCGATCCAAAGGTCCTGGGTTCAAATCCTGTCGGAGGCTAGGATTTTTTTCCAGGGCTTGAGGGTGTCCCTGAGTCTACCCAGCTCGGATGGGTACCTGACATTAGTTGGGGTAAAGTAAAGGCGGCTGGGCATTGTGCTGACCACACATCCCCTTGTATGCCGTGGCCACAGAAACTGGTGAGCGCTGCTCCACCGGCCTTATGATCAGTTTGGTCTAAAGGATACTTAACTTTTTTTACTTATTATTTTAAGAATCAATTAAATGATATGCATTTCTTAATGTTGCAACTATGAAATCAATTACCGTACTGAATAATCTGATACTTACATTAGTTTAAAATTGAAATGCAAACATATAAAGGTTATCAATGTTATCAGTGTAGTAAGGAGACACTAAGAACAAAATTCCAATTTTAATCATGTCTTGAAATATAAAGTAGAAAAGAAGAAATACCTTCAAGATATGTATTTGGTCAGCCTGGGATAAGTTTTTGAATTCAGGGATGTACTTCGAGAAGCGAATGAGTCTTCGTATAAAAATATCTGTCAAGTTAAAAAGCTGATTTGCTGTTTTGGGCGTCTCCAACAGCTTTGGCAGATGTTCAGGCAAGTATGGAGCTTCAAAAATCTCAGTGTAAATTTTCTCTAGTTCCCTTAAGCTGGAATCTATCTCAGGACACAAGGGTATCGTGTAATCCTCCTTATCTTCTACAATCTCCTCCTTAATGGACAAGTCATCCGATGAACCCACCAATTCATGGATATCCACAGCTTTTGGCCGATAGTAGAGGTCTTCATCATCTGACGTGAATTCAACTTTAGGAACTTTGGGTAAAATTTCAGACGGTGGTTGAAGACTTCCTGATAGCGATGGGAGCTTTTGTGAGTAAGAAATTGGTGGTGAGGTGGTAGACGTGGGTGAGGCTGATCCATCAAATGAAAGAGGGTACTGCCGCTTCTGTAGCGGGGAAACAGATGACCGCGAGTCAAAATAGCTGGCAGGGGTCAGGGGCATAAAGTCATTGCTGTTGTTTTGGCAAGTGCTGCTGGGCATAAGGTGAGACCCAGCACCCGAACACTGGCCCCCTTGTGGGAGGTAGGCGGGCATCGAGTTATCATCCCCCATCAGATCATTAGAGGTGGATGAGCATGGCTGAATGTCTGGGTTATTGCTAGATGGGCCATGGACCTGCCGAGTTTGCTGGCGTTGCCTCCTTTTCACAAGCTGATCCTCATCTGAAATATCAACAATAGTAATGAGTTGGTCAATCATTATGACTACACACCTACTAAAGGGTCAATAACTTGTACTAAGCTCCCATGGTCAACAGAAATCTTATAAATCTTACTTAGTATCCATTCTTTCTTCATCCCAACAGTGAAACATTTCTTCAGCCTGCATCCTGAGCAGAACTTTCTTGTGTGAGCATCCAGTTTACAGTTGCCTTCAAAACTGCAGGTGAAGGGCTGAAGGTGTGAAGTACAAAATTGAAAATATGAACAAGAGTAGGAAATTCTATCACAGGATGCATGAACACAATTATTTATTAACAAATAAATTAGAATACTTAAACAATGGTAAAAGATAAAAGTGAATGAAAACCTGAATTTGTCTTTAAAAAAATATGTGGGTGGTAAGAGGAATATTATGGTGTCATATGCCACTTGAAAATGTTGAGTCAGACAAAACTTTCTATAACCCCCCTTCACCGATATACACTCTAAGTGACCCACACACATTAACTGACCAACACACTAAGTTAAGTGAACGAGACTAACCAGTTTTTCACTCTATTACTATTACATGTAACTATTCTGTGTGTGCGAAGTAGTTTAAAAGAGAATATATACGAGGCACGTGAATAGCCCACATGACTGTGTATCGATCATCCGGACTGAACCAGCTGTACCCTTTCAAAATGTTAAGTACCAAGCGTAGTCCTAAGTGGCAGATGGACGGATACATTTTCCGATGTAGCCTAAGCTTTTCCTACTTTTGAAGTAGGCTGTACACAAGGTTCTAAGGGTCAGGAAAACAAATATTAGAGAATAGTAGGCCGACTATCACATTAGAGAAAAATTAATTTGAATTTTGTTATGTAGGCTAGGCATTTCGCTCACTAAAACAAAACTCAAGAAATAATAAGAAAATGAGAAAGCAGCCGACACTGGAAATATTCTATATGTTCAAAAGCTCCATCACAATATCGTGTGTAGCAAATGTCTTAAACTTACTACACCCACCCCATACCACGTAGATAACCGATAATAGATAATAAGATGGTTTCTTATTTTTAAAATGTGTAATTTAATTTGTTGTATTCGTTCTCCCTAGTCCTGGTTTACACGGAGACAACTACACAGGGGAGATAATGCGGCGATCAAGTACCTTGGATTTGAGAGCGTTGCGCCTGAAGAAAGCCTTGCACGACTCGCAGCTGATCGCATCGAAGTTGTAGCCCAACGCCCTGTCCCCGCATACCCCGCAGATGAGGACGCTGCCATCTTTGGGTTTCGGGCGCCTCTTCTGTTCCCGCTTGGACTGGGAGGCCGTCCTGGTCGGAGGAGAACTCTGGAAAAAAGAAAGCAAAATATTAATTAAATGTAGGCTTACTATAGCGATACAAGTACCCCACGATACCCGCACCCCACGATACCGTTAACATAACAGATCCGACACTGAGGTTAAGCCACTTTTTTTGTCTCTATTATATCGTCAGTCATTGGCTCAGTGCTTCTTGCAGTAGGCCTACCACCTTACTGGCTTAAGTTAACCTTCCACTGGTGGGCGGTAACATTGAAATCGATTCAATAAAGCGTACTTAAAAGTTAAAACTACAAGCACTCTGTACCAAAAAAAAAGGTCGAAACTATGGAGAGTTTTTGTGTCTAGGAAATTTCCCTATGTCTTTGTACATCAACTAGATCTACCTTTTGACATTCAAGTGAAATAAAAATAAAAAATAAAAAGAATAAGGTGGCCAGTGGCCATAAATACATTGTCAGATGTAAATTATAAAGATTTTTTTTTAAAAGGTGTTTATGAACACACCCGACATAGCAAGTGGACAGATAAATAGTCAATGTCCTTGACTCCTTGTTTCTATAACGGGATCTATACATAGACATGATTATCAAAATATACCACGATTACCTGCTAGATGCAGATTTACCTGTTTACAGGCCAATGTGAAATGCTTATGTATATCTCTATTTACTGTTGCATGCATGTGCTGTGTGTGTATATGCCTGTGTGTATTTGCTGTGTGTGTATTAACTGTGTGTGCTATCGAGATTCGAGATAATGGGAAACCGATCCTCTCAACAAACCCTGACCTCCTTTGGCGAATGGCCTTGAGCATACAATGTTATGTCCACGATAAACATACTAGCTGGTGCACAAAATAGCTTGCAGCGTAGTGTGAACGAGGAGGGCGTGGGGAGGAGGTCGTAACGTGTGCATCAGAGCGGAAAGAAACAAAAATAAACGACGCCAGTGCTAAACCTGAGTAATCCACCAACACCGAAACAAAGTAAATATGTTTTCTTGCTGTAACATGTGCACATACAATAGTGCACACCTGAATATGTTTCTAAACTTCAAATGTTTTCATGGAGACACACTAGGCCTATATGACTAGTGCATGACCACAAATAATTATAATATACCTCCGAACAACAATGTAGTAATAAATCGATGCTCACTGAATAATAGCCCTCCATCCCCAACCAGACGGACCTAACACTACTCTCAAAAGCAACTGATGATCTCTATAAGCCCGCCTCCTACCCGAGTGCCCCCCTCTCCGCCCAGTAGCCACTCTTTGCGCGTGTGTTCAAGGTTTTCTTGTTTTGTCGATGGGCCGTATTTAGAACGATTCTCTCTCGTGCGACAAGGGCTGGGTGTGTGTGTGTGCGTGCGCGTCAAAGGTCAAGGTTTTGGCGCTTGCAGGGCGTGAGCAACATCGCGGTGGCAAAAGAAAAAAAACGTCTCTGCTTAAAAAATACATTAAAAAAGCAAGTGAACCAATCATCACAGTTAAAAAATACATTAAAAAAGCAAGTGAACCAATCATCACAGTTAAAAAATACATTAAAAAAGCAAGTGAACCAATCATCACAGTTAAAAAATACATTAAAAAAGCAAGTGAACCAATCATCACAGTTAAAAAATACATTAAAAAAGCAAGTGAACCAATCATCACAGTTAAAAAATACATTAAAAAAGCAAGTGAACCAATCATCACAGTTAAAAAATACATTAAAAAAGCAAGTGAACCAATCATCACAGTTAAAAAATACATTAAAAAAGCAAGTGAACCAATCATCACAGTTAAAAAATACATTAAAAAAGCAAGTGAACCAATCATCACAGTTAAAAAATACATTAAAAAAGCAAGTGAACCAATCATCACAGTTAAAAAATACATTAAAAAAGCAAGTGAACCAATCATCACAGTTAAAAAATACATTAAAAAAGCAAGTGAACCAATCATCACAGTTAAAAAATACATTAAAAAAGCAAGTGAACCAATCATCACAGTTAAAAAATACATTAAAAAAGCAAGTGAACCAATCATCACAGTTAAAAAATACATTAAAAAAGCAAGTGAACCAATCATCACAGTTAAAAAATACATTAAAAAAGCAAGTGAACCAATCATCACAGTTAAAAAATACATTAAAAAAGCAAGTGAACCAATCATCACAGTTAAAAAATACATTAAAAAAGCAAGTGAACCAATCATCACAGTTAAAAAATACATTAAAAAAGAAAGTGAACCAATCATCACAGTTAAAAAATACATTAAAAAAGCAAGTGAACCAATCATCACAGTTAAAAAATACATTAAAAAAGCAAGTGAACCAATCATCACAGTTAAAAAATACATTAAAAAAGCAAGTGAACCAATCATCACAGTTAAAAAATACATTAAAAAAGCAAGTGAACCAATCATCACAGTTAAAAAATACATTAAAAAAGCAAGTGAACCAATCATCACAGTTAAAAAATACATTAAAAAAGCAAGTGAACCAATCATCACAGTAAGTGATTCGGTGATCCACGATATTTGTAGCTCTTCTAAAGTATTTTCTATTCATTTCTTTATTTTAAACACGGGTCTGAATTCTGAACTTCGACCCAAAAGACAGGCGTTAAACTTTAAAATGACAAAACTCGAAGTTATAGCCACGTCAATGAGGGGACATTTAGATAGTTTAAAATACAGCCGGAAAAACATCGTTTATAGGGCCAAATAAAAGAAGGGGCGGGGGCGTCCAGCTTCATGACTTCGTATGGTTTGTTAATTGAACAATTAATAGGCCTACGCTTTAAGAAACCTGCATCTTAAAACAAATATGTGACATTATTGATATTCTGACATCTAATACAAGGCGATTCGCGCACAATGTTGAGATTCACAGATAGGCTAAATTTAACTGTGGTTCAATTTTAATGTGTTTATAATAATCAATAAGAGCGGTCAGCTGTAAGGTAAAAACAATAGCTTCCTTGTCCCTTTTAAGAAGGACGCTTGGACTGAAGCTAAATTAAACAACGGGTGTTGAAGGATCGATGTCTACATAAAAATCATATTCTGAAAGTTAATGTAGAGCAAAGAGCTCTATAACTGTAAGACAGCGTAAGAAATATTTCATCGAGGATAACAAAAACATTACAATCAGGCTTGCGTTTTCTTATACGTTTTACAGACGTTCCTTCTAGATAGAAGATTATTACGTCCACTAGGCCCAAAACTCCTGCAGGGCGACAGGGATCGATCGGCGGCAGGGATAGAACCCGCGACGTGGGGGTTGACAGTCCGGTGAACTAACCAAAGCACCAGCCGGCCTATAGCTGTAGGCTGTAGGCCTGCTTGATAATCTATTTTTTTACACGAGTAGCACGTTTATTATATTAATATAAAAAACAACATATAAGTTAGTACAAAGTACATGCATACATAAAAGCCAGCGTTCTTTTTTCGTAACCCGTTTATTGTTATACCTTTACTTTGTGGCCCACAAGCAGTTTTATCTTATAAAGTAGCCTCCTATAAGTAAACAACAATTTCCAAGACTTCTAGAAGTATGTAATCAAAGGCTAGGTTTCAAATATCGGGTTTAAATATCACACAATACCCATTTAGTGCGAAATATTCTTTTACATGTCTATCTCTATTACGTCACGATATCTGATCTAGGTTTTTGAAATAATTTTTTTTATCGTCCTGGTAATTTTGTTTTCCTGGCCCGGTTCCGGGTCACAACCCGGGTTTCAGGTATATCTGCAATAAGCCACGACAAGCCATACATGCTCAACGAAATTATAATATAGCGTATAATAGCATTCTTAAGTAAATGGTAATGTATGCCTATATACCCACATATGGTTATTTATATAATTTTAACTAGGAACAAAATACCTTTTTATGAAAGAGACGATCGATGAAAATTAATCCAACATACTTCAAACTACTACATATAGGGCAACGTTGAATGGTCCTATATTGATTTTCTGGTCTATGAAAAACAATATTTCCTATGTGGAGAAAGGCGAAGCTCCATTTTTTTTTAATTCGGCGTATATGGCAACATATTTTACGTTATGGGGCACTTTCTATAATGAAGATTCCTGCGTTCTACGCTTATCTTGCCTTTAGACTTTGAATTAATGTTTTAAAAAAATGTTAAGCTGTTGGTTTTCATGCGAACCTTTCCTTTCCCGGATGCCACTCGGGGAGAGAATTTATATTCATTTCTAACATAATATAATTGTTGTGTTGTTTTCGGATTCTAATGTAAAGCTTTATGTACTATTATTACTTCGCTCTTCGCCATTCTTGCCTTTAGTGTTTCTAGGCTTAGTGATTTGTGTAATGATCCTTTGCAGCTCTTTTATGAATTTGTTCTATTTTTTAAATAATTTCTTTAGTTGATAGGTCCCATATTCTAGCATAGGTCTAATAAATGTTTGATTAGGGCCTATATCAAACAATATCTAAGAGAAATAAATGTTGTGAATCGATGGTTCGTTCTTTTGAAGTCAATAATTTTGTTAATAAATGAGTCACTACATTACATTTCATACACAACTTGATTAGAAAAAAAAAAGTGTTTTATTTTACGTAATAATTATTAGCCTATCAACACTGCGGTTGAATATAGCGGAAATCTGTTTTATTCAATACAAAAGCTACGCAGACTTTTCTTTAGCACATAATCGACAAATCAATGCCTTATCAACATAACGCATTCGACATCCTTAGCCATTTATAAATATTAACCCTCGCCAGTAGCCATGCATATAATTCATATTTAAAAAAAAAGGTTAAATTCGTCTAAATTTCAACTATTTCCGTGAAATTCTCTCAGCTGCTGGTTCTGCAAATGCCAATTAATTAACGACCCGGTTGAATATTATGTTTACAGCAATAATGGTAATCAACGGGTCTTGGTAAGATATGGGCCATATCTACATATCAGAAACAATCAGAATTGCTATCCCACTTTTGAAAATCCTATTTTGTGTTATGATGCCATTCTCTGCATACATTCGCCATAGACGTGCAAGCCCTCAAAATAACTTTATGAAACTTTTCTTTAAACGATCTATTTTATAAGCAAACGTGTACATCGTCTGCTCTGCAGGGACAATAATTAAACAATGATATTTCCTTCAGTGTATGTGTGCGGGTGTTGTACGGGCTACCCAAACGTTTTAAAATGTATCATTGACATCGTATCAATACGAGCGTAATATTAATATCCAAAAGTTTAGTTTATGTTGCGTCCACACACTTGCATTAACAATGCACTTTTTGTTACAGAAGTAATGTGACTAGCCACCCAAGCGTAAAGAAGTAGACAAGTATGAAAAGGACTAGAGGGCTACACACCCAGTTCTATTACTATGCATAGGGTTTCTAAGTGAACTCAAAGTTCGCTATATATCTTAAGTCATAAAATCTTGAAAAAAAAATGATAGAAAACACATAATAAGCAAAACTTAACTAAACGATATAGGCCTACTTAGTTATAATAGATACGAAATAATTTTATCTTCAAACATTATAAGTAACGAAAATACGTTTTCTAGTGAAATGTTTGAAAAGATGTCTAGTTTAAGACAATACTTATTTATTTATTTCTTAAATAATCTTTGAATTAATTCAGCAAATCTTAGTTGTCATCACAGCACATAGGCCCCCACCAGTCCAATAGAATTTAGTCTGGATTCCTCCATGTGTAGGGTTGCCAGATACATGGGTACTAAAAGGAGGACACAGAGAGACAAAAAGGAGGACAAAGGAGGACACATGGGTACCAAAAGGAGGACACATCGAGTGTTTCATTTAAATCATTTAATTTTTCTTTCAATTGAATGCCGATCTAACAAGCAATCATTACAATTTTACAACACTGGTTGCCAGTAATTATCTATTAGTAAATTAACAAAGAAAAAGTATTTCAAAATGCAACAATAATATATTATTGGAAAATTAAACAGTCAATTCTACAGTTAATACATTATCATCTTTCTTAATTATACAACATATTTCTCTGACTAGCCAACGTTTTCACAAGATCCTTGTTAGCAAGCATAAATGTATAAAACTGTATAGGCTACATATGAGGTTTTTCTAAGTTGTAGCCTACTTTGTAAGAATGATGCCCTGAGTTAACGGAGAGTCTGTTTCTTTACTTTTTCCACTGAGCGTTTATAAATGAGAACACTCTTTCCACATCACCATTGAAAATAAGTTCACACATGTTTATTAAAAAAAATATTCTGAAAAGCAACTTGCATTTGGGAAACTTTGAAAAAACAAACTCCACTGCAATTATTAACCTTACAATGCTATTAGATAACACAACCTAATTCATTACATTTCCTGCTAAATACTCCAGTGTTATGCTTTACTCGACCTCCTTTTGCCGGACGTCTGGCAACCCTATCCATGTGTATCATTGTGCCAAAGAACTGTCTTAGTTTAATGGTTGTCTTCTAGGCGAATTTTTTTAAAGTATACTTTGACCAATCAGTATTAATAACAGTACAAACAAAATATGTGAATTTATTGCACGAGCAGATACTGATGTAGTAAGATTTTCAATTGTAACGATAAGAAAAGTGCGACCTTCACATTGACACGATAGAACGGATAAAAAAAAGGGCCTGGTGTGTAAAGAGGTCAAGAGAGGTCACACTGTGCATTTGGCAGGTAAACAATTTGTCAGTCTAAACCCATGGGCCAGTAGTAGGATGTACACAACTATTCAGATGGTTAAAAAATGAAGCGAAGTAATTCAAAACCCAAAAAAATGAAGCGAAGTAATTCAAAACCAAAGAAATGACTTAAAGTAATTCAAAACCAAACATGCAGTCTGTAATAACGTTTTTACGAGGCCTTTGAGAAATACTTTTAACACTTTGTTTGTGTGGATGTTTCCCTGATGTAGGTCGATATTGTCGACCAAAGGGATGAGTTGCCTGTTTGGTAGCCTATCTATGCTTGTGATATATTCATACATTTGATACATTAACGAAAATAAAAATAATGGTATGCGATGTTTATGCCGAAGTATTTATGTAAAAGACAACGTGTGTATCTCCCCTTCCAAGTTTACCGAGACAAGAACATCTTCACATCTAGCCTACTTTAATCAACCTGATTACTATCCTCACTATCCTCCCCTTCCAACCAGCGAATATCATCAAAGACTTCCTTATCTATGTATTTATCATTCCGCATTTGATTAGAAATGTAGTGCGTACATTGATTCAGCCATAGACTATAATAAGATGGACCGCTTGCTCTATTTTTAGACCTTTTATCAACTTTTTTCCCGTGCGCAACCATTAAGGCTGTCGTAAATTACTTCTACGCTCCTCGTTGTTTCTTAAATGTTTCCGCTTTATACAACTTTCGATTTTAATTTTAATTTTTCATTGAGAAAATCGAAGCGATTCAATAAAACGGAAGTGCAAAGGGAACAACGAATCGGAAATTCCGAAAATCAGTGTTTCGAGTCATCATATAGCAGAAATACTAAAGCAAGCGGTCCATGTATATTATAGTCTATGATTCAGCGATGTTTTAAAATTGTGTCTTACTTAATGCATACATAGATCTTTATTTTAAACAACATATAGGCCTATGACATTATGTGTTTTTGTTAACATCTTTAGCTGGGGAGGCGGAGGGTACATTATTATTTCCTTTTTAAAAAATTCACATGAAAACAACAAATGATTTTGATTGCATTAATAAAAAATCTAAATGATTAAAAAAATAAAAACGGGCTATCCGGTCAGCTGCTTATAGCTGGGCAACTAATTGAATGAGTCCATGATTGCGTGTAAGGCGTTCAACAGTCAGAGAG
This sequence comes from Anisus vortex, assembly GCA_949126835.1. Classification (NCBI taxonomy): domain Eukaryota; kingdom Metazoa; phylum Mollusca; class Gastropoda; family Planorbidae; genus Anisus; species Anisus vortex. Next base: position 79,702,537 of record OX421492.1, on the reverse strand, counting down.
ATCGATATGTTCTAGGCCCAAGTTCTAAACTCACTCAAACAATGGTGATGGTCTTGTTGGAGAAATTTCTTCAGCTTCCTCCAACTAAACTATTACTCTCTATTTATAGATACGTTATAGAACTTTCCGCTTTTCTATCCCTCCCTCTCTCCGACACACGAGATGTAGGCTATTATCGTTGTGCTTCAGCATCGTTGAAGAACACAACAGTTGGTAGAGAAGATTATATTTCTAAATTTAGAACCCATCTAAATGTGTGATAAAAAAAAAAAGGAGCACAAAATAACTATGTATTTATGAGGTTTGGCAAAGGTAAACTTACTCAACAGGGTAAAACTATGCTCAGAGTCCATAAAATGACATTACAAGATGAAGTTATCTTTAGAAAATGCATTGTTCTTAATGCATTGACTAGTTCGATATACAAAGAATTAAACACAGAGGACATGAAACATTGACCCAGATAAAACCATAAACTCATTTCTTGTATGAAACGCAGTCTATCAAAGAGGATATAGCCGACGTGCTTGTGGCTCAACACTTGTTTGTTGTGTCCACTCAATCGAATGATGACCACGAAGGTTACCGTGTTGACGCTAAGATTGGCCAAGACGAATTTTAAATCTAATTACACAAAATCTTAATCTCAGTCAAAGTTAAAGGGACACATGAGGATGTACATAGTATAATATATAGGCGTTTCCGTGTGTTTGATACATTAGATTAGGGCTATCCGATAGAATCATACTACGAATAAAAACGTTGAGATGGACGAAGCCATTAGTCAAATAACAAATGCTGACGCCTTCATCCGGTTACATTTCCATAAATAGCTTTCAATTAAAATGATAGATCGATTGACGGAGGCACTGACCCCATCTTTAACAGAAATGTACAGATACACAATTTTATAGATTCTTATATTCTGAAAATCGAAGTACAATACAATGTACATCAATACAAAAACATCATTTGGAATATTATTGCAAGCTTTACTATTGACAGGTCCAAATTATAAGTATTGTAGAAAAACGAATAATAAAAACACCCCCCTTTTTGAATGTTTTTTTTCTCCAGGTAATAAAAGACAATCTTGCATTAAAAAAAAAACAAGTAGGCCTACTTGAATACTTTGTTCCTACATAGTGTAGACAAATTACAGTATATCCCTATGTCGTTTTTTCTTCAAATAATATTGTAGCTTTTACTTTATTGATGCTTTATATATAAGTATAATAATAGTTGTATACATCCATGACGTTCGCTTTCAATAATGTTAAATACAATTCCAAAAGGACGGAACTTGAAGTGCAACCTAATAGAGTGCACTGGAACTTGAAGGGCAACCTAATAGAGTGCACTGGAACTTGAAGGGCAACCTAATAGAGTGCACTGGAACTTGAAGGGCAACCTAATAGAGTGCACTGGAACTTGAAGTGCAACCTAATAGAGTGCACTGGAACTTGAAGTGCAACCTAATAGAGTGCACTGGAACTTGAAGTGCAACCTAATAGAGTGCACTGGAACTTGAAGTGCAACCTAATAGAGTGCACTGGAACTTGAAGGGCAACCTAATAGAGTGCACTGGAACTCGACCATTCCTCTCTAGTTCTATGTCAATGTCAGGCATTCACGTTTAAATAGTTATTTATCGATGCAAAAAAAAAAAATGAGTTGTTTTGTCTCCCAATAGGCAGTAGTAAGTCACATACACTGGTTGTCCCATTGTTCAAATTGTCTAACAAGGTTTTAAACTGGTTTCCGACAAGATCCAGAGCCACACCAAGCCGCAAGCAGAAATGTGTCCTATGTGGCCTACTATATTCCCTAAATAGGTCTATGCAACATAGCCGAAAGTATTTCAAAAGTAAAGCAGTCCGACGCAATAGAAAGTCTGGCTTTACTGTACTTTATACTAGTAGTACTAGTAGGCCATAGCATAGCCACCCATTAACATATTGAATCGATTATAGTTAAAGTATAAATATATATAATATAGGTAATATATGCATATAATTTTATATAAACTTGTGAGGTTAATAACTAGGCATATCCACATACGCTAATCTTAAGGACTCTTAAGGACGGACAGTTAAGAATGACAAAAACTAACAGGTCACACAGGGACAACTAAAAATGTAATACTTTACTAATACACATGACACATGACTTACTTGATCGGAAAAATACGTCACCACCATACTACCATAGCAGTGAAACACTGACAATGTATTTAGAGGATGTCCTTAGCGGTGATGGTACACGAATCTTCTAAAACACAAATAAACCAAACCGAACACAGTTGTAAATAGCCCGTCACGAGAAGAAACAAACGACTTCCCAAAGCTTCTGGAACACAGCAGACGACCGACTGTAAAGATTGGTAAATAGCACATACACATACGTGCACATTCAACCGTCCCGATGAGGCAAGACCTTGTGTGTTTGCATGTGTGTGTGTTAGTGTGGGTTGTGCCGAAAGCCCTCGCTTGCGTATTGCGCTGTTCAAAACGAAAGAAGAAGGAAAACAACAAATGGTGCGGAGGGGGTATCGTCATTCGGCCTGGTCCTATTTCTGGAGCGCCGACCGATCGAGGAAAAAAAAAAATATACGAAATGAGAATAGAAGGGTGGTAGAGAGGGCAATTTTTCTGATAAACAACTTGAATGTGTTGCCGGGAGCCGATCTAGTAACTAAGTGACAATTCTAACCACTGCTACCAAGTTTTAATTTCATCTTTATTTGCACAACATACATGATAATGATACATACATTTTCGGGAGTTATTTAGAACAATACGTATGGATATCTAGGCCTAATTTCCAACACATTTCATCAAAAGGGGAATTTACATTTGCTTAACCATTGGCGGGATTACAGAGGCGACTGACAGTTTGCAGACACGGTCACTATTTAGAACCCTACAAAAATACTGATAAATTTAATGAACTAATACCTAGCTACAAATATCTAGATTCCATCCCAACAAAAAGGCCTCAAGTGTAAACGACCCCCCTGGCCTTTAATATGGATCGTTTTAATACAAAGCCAGTTGCCCACAGTCCGCACATAACTATCATAATTTCAACGATGGCCACAGTCATTGTGTATATCAAACAAAGCTATTGTGGCACTCTCCACCGACAGGAAAGGTCACATTGTTATGAGTAATTGCATGACATTGACAGGTTAAACTTTCAAGAACTATTTTAAGACTAAGTGCACCGACATACATTCTACGATGTACAACAGCTGAACCGTGAATTAAAACCCAATGTTTGATGAAGTGAAAACTTTTATTTTGTACCACTCTTTTAAATCTTTATAATGAATAATATATATATATATATATATTTATATATATGTATAAATTCATAAAAGGTCAAACTAGTATTTATATTTATTCTTGCTAAGTTTTACTTGTCGCTACATTATAAAAGATAGAAGACACTTCTAAGTGTGATTCCAGAGCTAAACAACACAGCCGGGTTGATAAACACATTTTATGGAAAGTCGATGACCATGCTGACGTCACACGGCCTCGGATCGATTCCACTACGCAGATCATACAGGTCAATTTTGACCCCGCTCCCCGCTTACTGCAGCTTCCCACTTCCCACCCGATACTAGGGTGTAACCTCCTCATACGCAATGTGCCACCCTCTCCCACCATTTTTTTTTTAAATACACACACATGACAGTGCAGCTCTTTTAATATATGTGTACATACATGTATATATATATATATATATATATATATATAAGGGGCTATATACCAGCAGTTGTTACATGTATTATATATAGAGAGCTACGTCACGTGAAGCAGGACATGCATTAGGTTACCTGTACTTTTACAGTCGGATACACATATAGACACGCTCGTTCTCTTTTAAAGCGTGGATCAACAGGTAATAAAACGTGTCGCCCCATTTCTGTGGCCATGACTTCATGGGCAAAAACCACATTTCTTAAAATTATCTCCTCACATACACCCAACGCCACAACTGTGGTATTTGTGCTGCGAAGAGAATGCACCACGTTTATATATATATATTATATTTGGTTACTTGCAATATATGAATTCGAAACTAAAGCTTTCGGCGTACGTCATGGTTAGACAAACAAAATCAAGGTTACTAAGGATTTTTTTTTCTGCACGAGTCCAGTTTATACACAGGGCAATTTTCTATACACATTATTATGATATTCACCTACAGAAACGGGACTTTAGGGCAGCGGTTTCCAAATTGTACATCATTACAGAAACACAGCGGAATATTGCAATGGTTTGGATACCTTTTTTATGTATCAATGTTGTTGATCTGTGACACCCGGGGCTTTAACGAATGACGCCAAGGGAAAAACTTACTTTTTAAGGGCACGGGAAGTGGGAAAAGGTCGAACTTTTTAAACAAACCTATTTTAAACGACAATAGACAGACGTTTTGCAATTGATGTAATTTGGTAGTTGCAAACTTCAATGTGAGTACACCATTTCTGAGATATTTTATGATTGGAAATGTTTTGCTTGAAGTTTAGAAAGTTTGAATTTCTCACATAACTTTTGAAGACATGTATTACACATATAGCAGAGGACACATTTTATAGTCCTGAAATGGGATAGTGAGATCTACACAAAGCGAGCTCTCATTTACTATACCTAAGGCAGTTAAGTACCATACTGAACACGTCAACATAGCTGATTTTCTAAATAAACTTTAACATTTAAAATATACACAATTAAGTAAATCTGGTGGACCGAGATCACAAATCTCAAAATTGAATTTCATTTCAACAGATATTCTAAAATACATAGACACCGCTCTGTGAAATAAAAACGTATAAAGAAATACTGACTACTAAAAAAAACAGAGAATGAGATCTATTCTTTAAAACTAAACAAAAAGAAGAACCTAACAACAGCACAATGAAATCAGAATTAAACAAAAATGTATAGCAAATTGTATATCATAACACATGATCTGCTTCCGTCACTAAAAGTAAAATGTGTGCTCTTATCAGACAATATCCCGCAGTAGCACTGTACGTTTGTTGAATTCCCTTCAAAATAACTGGTAGCCTGGTAGTCGGGGTAAAAAAAATATTCCTTCAATCCGGGACACCGACACAGTTGATGCTCACCTGACTCGCAAAGCCAGCCACCGCAGCAAGCCAAGTGGAACCGCAAATACCCCCTCCCACAATATGTTCCCGTATTATAAAGCTTTTTTGTACAAACAAGAAAAAAAAACTTTTTAATAAACCTAGACACAGTATAATGCAGCCATTTTCATATGGAAAAAAAATTCAACATATTTTTTTTCTTGTATTGATTTCTTTTACCTGGTACAACATTTAAAAAAAGAAAGGTCGGTGTGACCGTTATTTTGTAATTACTATGTATACAACTCTCAGGGAGATCACATTATATAATAATAAACAATGAACAAACTGCCGGCTTTTAGTAGAAATGAGAACTCAATATTTAATGTAATTTATGTACAAGATGAATTCAAATATATCACAGTTTATATAGCCTAGTCTAAAAACACGTCCAGCCACTACCAAATTCTAAGGTCGTCTGACTTTATCTTCAAATGTACGCTACGTTCAATCTAACTCCTACGTCATTGTTTTTATCGTAGAACGTCACTCGTTTATTCTATACATTAACACCGGGCTAGAGATTATACAAATTATGTCCCCCTAAAACAACTATATATATTTTAAATCATCACATTCCCCCATCGACCCTTTAAATTTGTCATACAAATTTCTATATAAAAAAAACATTCTTATCTCCGTCAAATACTTTGATAAAATATATATCTCTTCAATAACTAGAACTATATGAAAAATGACAATTATCCCAATTTATATTAAAACATGTTATGCAACACAAATAACATATAACAAAACCAACGTATTCATCAATATATGTTAACCAATAACTTTCACTAATAGGTCCATAATACATATAATACATATAGGTCCATAAGGTTCCACAGTATATCCTGTCCTGTATTGATGAAATACACAAACCAACTTTATAAATATCAAATCCGAACACAACAGTTCATACTGGTCCATGTACTATCATTGCAACCTTCCTCTTCTGAACGTCCAACAATACATTCATTGAATATTTCATAGGTCCTTTGTAGATTATCCATCCTGTAGAGTTTCAACACCTTGATAAAATAGTTCCAATAATGTCACAACAATAATTACAATGCATTGTTCACAGATACATCTCAAGAATTTACCATTTAATACTTAACCACGAGCTATCTGTCTGTAATCAATATAGTGTTGAATTGTTCATAAACCCAAAAAAAATTTATAATGTTATCAATAATCTGTTGATCTGTTGATTCCTCCATATGTTGATGTCATGACCTTCATTCCGCGTTGACAATGTAAATGTACCTTAATAATGCGACGACATGACCTTGATTCTATGTTGATTATGTCAATATACCTTGATATAGCGATGACAAGACCTCGATTCCATGTTGATAATGTCAATATACCTTGATATAGCGATGACAAGACCTCGATTCCATGTCAGCACCATAAATGTACTCTTCACATGATGTCTTCATGTTTGCGTTTGATATGGTGTCCATAAAAACCGTTCACGATAATGTGAGGACGTGATAGAACACCTCTCACTTACAAATGGTACGTTGTGTTTGAATCACCGTGCTTCAGTTGTAGAACCATTTCTCGTCCAGAACCTTTGGAAAAAATCAATATTTCATTAACACCGTATCTATACTTTATATTTACATAAAAAATAATTTTAACCGCGTTCCAACTGGTGATTACGTATCAAACAACACACCTTAAACACCACATCTAGACAACAAATCAGCCAATATATTATCCACCCCAGGTATATTTTCCACAGTAAAACTGTATGCCTGTAGGATAAGTGACCATCTTGCTATTCTACTGTTGTTTAACTTGTTCTGATTTATAAAGGACAAAGGCTTATGGTCAGTCATAAGAATAAACCTTGTACCCATCAAGTACCTTGCCAATTTAGTAATACACCAAACCACACCAAGAGCTTCCCGTTCTACTGTTGCATACCTAACCTCAGCCTCACTTAATTTCCTGCTAATATACTGAATCGGGTGTAAGACATTGTCATGATATTGTCCCAAAATTCCTCCCAAACCAACCAAACTTGCATCAGTCAAAACCACAAATCTTTTTTTAATGTCTGGTAGTCTTAATATAGGTTGTCCAGAAAAAGCAACCTTTATCCTATTTAATGCCATTTCACACTCCTGAGACCAAATTATTTTAATTGGGCTTTTCTTTTTAATAAGTTCAGTCAACGGAGCTACCATCTCTGAAAAATTAGGAATAAATTTCCTATAAAAATTACATACACCTAGAAGACTCCTCACTTCTTTTTTATTTCTTGGAATGTCAATTTTTAGAATTTTAGTAATATTCTCCTCCAATGGCTTAATGGTGTTATTGGATATCTTGTGTCCCAAAAAAGTAATTTCTTTCATGCCTATTTCTAATTTGTTAGGTTTAATTGTCAAATTATGTTTTTCTATAATTTCAAAGATATCATTAAGACTTTTTAAATGATTTTCCCAAGTATCATTAAAAACACATATGTCATCCAAATAAAATATAGTATCCTTTCTATGTCCTAAAATCATACCCATCATCCTATTAAAAGTTGCAGGAGCATTCACCAATCCAAAACTCATCACCTTCCATTGATATAACCCCAATGGAGTAACAAAACTTGTAAATGGTTTAGCTCTATCAGTTAAACCTACTTGATAGTACCCTTTAGCCATATCCAATTTAGAAAAAATAGTTGCATTAGATAGCTGAGCCATAATATCTTCAGCATTGTTCATAGGATATGGGTCAAAGAGAGTAACATTATTCAGCTTCCTATAGTCCACACACAACCTTATAGTTTTATCTTTTTTCTTAACTAATACTATTGGAGAGGCATATGCTGAATTGGATGGCTCTATCAACCCCATACTCACAAGCTCATCTATCTCTTTTTGCAAGTTATCCCTCAAATGAATAGGGATTGTGTATGGTTTTAGTCTCACCGGCTTATCATCTGTTACAATAATGTCATGTTGTATGACATTGGTCTTACCAGGCAAATCAGAAAATATACCCTTATGCCTGTGTATTATTTTTGCCATCTCATATGCCTGTTCATGTGTCAATTTCTCTAAATTCACATCTTTATATGTTTGCTGACCCTGTGTATTCACTGTTGCTATTTCTTCAATATCCTCTTTAATTTCTTCTGATATTATACTACAGCATATATTGCTTTCTACTGACTGATCATTATACTTTTTTAAATTATTAATATGAAAAACTTTAAGTTGATCCTTAATTCTTATCTCATAATCCACATCTGTGACCTTTCTAACCACATCATATGGCCCTAGCCATTCAGTAAATAGTTTGTTATTTTGATTTTTTAATTTTAGCAAAGCTTTATCTCCTGGTTCCAAGGTTCTTAGTTTCCTATCCTGATTTACTCTATTTATTTTCTTTTCCTTATTATTGTCTGAATTCTTTCTAGCCTCTTCCAAAGCAATTTCTAATTGTTGTTTCTTATTTGTAACTAACTCATAATTAGTCATTTCCTTGTTTTCACTAGAACCTACCAATGGTTCTTTAAGAATACTAAGTGGATTTCTTGGATTATTTCCATATATCAATTGAAATGGTGAAAAACCTGTACTATCATGAGTAGTTTCTCTATATGCAAATAAAATTGATGGAATTGCCAAATCCCAATTCTTTGGATCCTCATTACTAACTTTTGACAACATTTCCTTGAGAGTTTTGTTAAATCTCTCACACATTCCATTACATTGAGGATGTTAGGGTGTTGTAAATTTCTGCTTTATTCCAAATGTTTCCATGAATTCTTTAGTCAATTTTGATGTAAATTGAGTTCCTCTATCTGATATTATCTCTTCAGGAAATCCAATTCTAGTAAATATTAAATATAATGCTTGCACTATATCTGTAGATTCAATTTTCTTTAATGGTACTGCCTCTGCATACCTTGAACATATATCAATCAATGTAAGAATATATCTATGTCCTCTGTTAGACATAATGGGCATCAAACCAATTATATCTATGGCTACCTTCTGAAATGGTCTAGTTGCAGTCACTCCTTTTTGTATTGGTGCTTTGGTAAAGTTACTTCCAGATCCTTTCATCTGACACACTTTGCATTGTTTAACAAATCTTTTCACATCTTTTGACATTTTAGGCCAAAAGTAATGTTGTATTATTCTGTTTTTGGTTTTACCAACTCCCATATGACCAGCCAATGGTATAGAATGAGCATTAGTCATTATTTCTGTTCTATATTTATATGGTACAACTATTTGTTCCACTTGTCTGCCATTTATGAGTATCTCTCTGACTAATAGTTGTGTATCATTTTTCACTTTGCATACACTATTTTTATTAGTATTTCCTTTCTCTGTAGATTTGAATAGTCTATTCAATGTAGTATCCTCTCTTTGTTCTTTTTTGAATTTTTCCAAATTAAAGTTTTCATTCAGTAATGATTCACTATCAATTGATGTGTCTTTTTCACTATTCACCATTGTCTGACTTTCTTCAGTATTGCTTGCTTTACATTCATTAATCACATTACATTGTGCTTGCTTATTGTTAAATTCCCATGTTTCTATTTCCTCTCTAGTACATTCTTTAACTGATTCAACATTTCCAATAATTAAATCAATTGGTGCATCATTTATAACATGAGCCAGTACTCTACCTGTAATATATGGTGTCCTAATATCAATGTAGGCCAACCTCAATTTAATCACTCTTCCATCAAATGATGTACAATCTGCTACCTCACCAGTATATTGATTTGACTGAACATATTTGCTGTTTATTGCAATGACAGAGGCTCCTGTGTCACGAACTGCGAAAACTGGTATTAATCCCACATATCCTGGAAAAAACTTTATTCCTTTGCTTCTTGATAACACAGCTCCACAATGATTCCTGTTCTGATTAAATCTGGAGTTGTGATCTCTCTGTTGTGTATATCCCTGAGATCTATTATTATTATTATTGTTTCCAGCAGAATTTGACCTTCTGAAGCAATTTCTTGCTATATGTCCTTTCTTTTTACATATAAAACATGTCAATGTGTTATCTCTCTTATCTTTACAATCCTTAGTAACATGGTTATTTCTTCCACAATTACCACACTTCATCTTGCTCCTTGATAATTGTCTTCCTCTTTGAAAATTATCATTGCCTTTAGCAAAGCATATTATATCCTGGTAATCCTCTCCTTTAGAAGTAGGTGCCATGGGATGAGCTAATTTATAGTTCCTAATCAGGTCAACTATTTCTTCTATAGTCTTGGGAGATCTCTCCTGAATGAATGCTTTGAGAGTCTTATCGAGTGAATATATTGCCTTATCTCTAATAATAAAATTCTTCAGATCCTCAAATGATTTTTCTATTTTAGCACATTTTAACCATTTATCCATAGCACTTGTCAATGAGTCAAAATAACTTTTTGGATCTTCTTCCTTTGATAAAGTCATTTCAAAAAATTTCTTTCTATAAGCCTCCTCTGTACTTCCAAAATGTCTTAACAATTGTTCCTTGACAGATGCATAATCTGATTGTTCCATACAAATTTTTGATGGAATATCTCCTGTAAAGGATTTTCCCAGTAGTCCAGACCAATAACATGGTGAAAAATTTTGTCTCTCCATTTCCATTTCAAATTTTTTTAGAAATGTATCAATAGAACCATCCTTTTCATTAAATGATTGGAAAGTAAATCTGCACATGTTATTTCTAATAGCCATTTCCTGGTCAACAACAGGTCTAGTGACTCCAATGTTTACATTTGCAGTGTTATTTTTAGCCTCCAATTCTAACTTTTTTAGCTGAAAAATTCTATCTTTCTCCTTTTCCTCCCTCTCTAATCTCTTTAGTTCCATCTCATCAGCTCTAGCTTTTTCTTTATCAATTTGTTTTAATCTCTCTAGCTCTATCTCATCAGCTCTAGCTTTTTCTTTAGCCCTTTCTTCTCTTTCTTTATCTTTATCTTTAGCCCTTTCTAATCTTTCTAACTGCTCTGTATATTTTCTCTCCGCCCACTCATCCAATTCCTTACCAGCATATCCCAACTCCTTACCACAACTTATATAATTTGCTAATATGTCCACTGAGGACCCCTCCATTTTCAATTAATAAATATATACCTACAACAAACTAATATAATTCAAAATGGAAGCAATATTGCAATATGCATAAAATAAATAGCAATATAATAATCAATACATATAAAAATAAGAACACCACAGATAGTAGATGAGACTCGAGATTCACAAAAAATTTACTATGACAAATATATAAACAATATGATAACACTGTGCATACAAGACTATACAATCTAACATATATTATGTAATATACACTTATGAAAAGTCTTTTTCAACTAACCTGACTTACAGGGACTTTTCAATAAGTGTATACACAAAATTCCTAAAAGAAACTAATACATGCCAGTGATTTCACAAGAAAAATCTAGGCATATACTATACTACAACATAACGTATACACCAGTTTACTTATCTTAATAAACGCGTTCCTTTTCCTTCCGTCTCCGAATCCAGGGTTCCAGATCCGAAATGATTCTCCACCACACAGGTTATTTCAGCCCAAAGTCTTCGTGTGTTCGTTAATTCATAAGAATTACAATCCTTTCACTTTGTTGAAGTTTCTTTTTACTTCCAATTTCACTTGACTTCTGCTACTGTACTGCGTACTGAACTGACTTCTAGTTCTGTGACTATTCTGAAGTATTCTTCTTTTCTCGAACCATTCACTAGTTCTACGGAGATTCTTTTTTAATCTCTTCACTTGACAAACTTAGCTTGTCCTGTTAACCACAGCTTTACTATTGTTTCAATAATTGTTACCACTTTCGATACTTTTAAAATGTATCCGAGACGCCTTTCAACTTCCAATTTTCTAGTATCCTTTTTAACCGACTTGCTTGGTAACATACATAAACTTCCGTTTCTATCTTCATGTACACCGTTATGTACTGGTAGCGCTTAATTCCAAGACGTGCTAGGCTATACTGTTAAACCGTCAAATTTTCTTTCTCGTCGATATTTCTTGACATTGAATTTTAGTCTTCTTTTAGTCGTAAGAAACGTTCATTTGCGGTATTCTTTAAGCTGTGCTTCACAATATATTGTAGGCTTTCTTTCAAATTGATTTTCAATAATATTCACCTTGATTCTCCTTCAACATTCTCCGTTGATTTTCAATATTCCACATTGGGCTTCCGAATTCACCTTGAGCTTCCAAATTTTAGTTGGGCGCCAAATAATGTGACCGTTATTTTGTAATTACTATGTATACAACTCTCAGGGAGATCACATTATATAATAATAAACAATGAACAAACTGCCGGCTTTTAGTAGAAATGAGAACTCAATATTTAATGTAATTTATGTACAAGATGAATTCAAATATATCACAGTTTATATAGCCTAGTCTAAAAACACGTCCAGCCACTACCAAATTCTAAGGTCGTCTGACTTTATCTTCAAATGTACGCTACGTTCAATCTAACTCCTACGTCATTGTTTTTATCGTAGAACGTCACTCGTTTATTCTATACATTAACACCGGGCTAGAGATTATACAAATTATGTCCCCCTAAAACAACTATATATATTTTAAATCATCACAGTCGGTCAAAATATCTTAGTGCTATACTGTGCCACACTGCTTGGGTTGGGTTCAATGCCCAAATAAATAGTTGTTATGGCAATGAATGAGCTGTGCTGGCAATGGGCCTACATTCCAATACAGAACAACAACTACAAAACAACAGGCAATGCTAACACGACAGATGATGACGTACATTAAATATGCTTTTGAGAGTGTGTATTTCAATCAATATTATCTATTTACTCCGCTTGACTAATCGAGCTATAGGCCTACCGATTGTATCATTATGCTTGCTACAGCAATGATAAAATAAGTAGATCGTCTCCATAACCCAATGCGTTTTAAGCTAATAACACATTAAAGAAATAAAACTATCTCGCTACTAATTAAATGTGTAATTTTCACATTGCTTGTTACGAAATCTTGAGTCTAAAAACATTGAAAGCTTTGGGGCGAATCATATGAATTGTATAAATTACTAATTTTTGAAGGTTATAATACAGTTTCAAAGAAAACTAATTTTAAATAGTTTCTGACACATAGTGACGAATAATCATGAAAAGAGGAAACCCCACCCCAAATTTCTCCTTTCCACCGCGGCAAAAAAAAAAAAAAAAGCTTAAACAACTCTACAATATAAATAAAATATTGTCCGAAATTTCAAACAATAGCCTACTTGAAATTTAGCAACTAAATATTAGAATTCTATGAATACAATAGTAAAAAGTAGATATTTTTATCTTTGGAATGTATAGGTTTTATACTTCTATGATTTAACGATTTCTTCGATTTTTTCGTCATAGTGTTGTGTTGTCAAAAGTCAAAATGGAGAACTTTCGACTTTATTACTAATCATGGCAATTATACTTAATAAATATTTTAAACACAACTCTGGGAACGTTTAAAATCTTGTAAAAATAATAGATCTACTTTGTTTTAATTATTACAAACCCATTTCTTCAAGGAAGTTCCGAGTGCACAGGTTAATAAGGGCGGGGGAGGGGGGGTGGCGGCGCATAAAATTATAGCCATTCGGAAATTAAAAAAAAAATATTTTGTTTCTAACTAAATCATTGAATAACAATCGTTACATGTTTTTATAGTTGACAAGAGTACAGTAAAATTATATATTGTGTAATTAGAGGATAAAATCAATATAGAGAATAATAAGGGGCCGCAACTCTTCATTCCCAACTTCTCACACTGACGACGAGGCAAACACATACAACGCAACATGAACTGTTCGCGTGCAATGTACTTTTAGCTAGAAGTGAGGCACAGTCTGTCTTCTGACCCTTTGCATGTAATCAGTCTATCAGTTCAAGGCGAGATATCACATGCACTTAGCATAAAACTATGGCAGAGAAAGACCGGCTAGCCGCTAGTAGGCTACCAACACACTGTCATGCATACCGTCACTCACCAAGGACTAAGTCTGACAGTATCAACTATTGATTATCGTTATGTCATTTACAACAACTCGAAAACAGAATCTAATTACACGTTGTACAACAGACATGACTTTATTGGTTTGACTTTACATAAGCACACTGTCTAGTAGATAGTACACATTCACACACTGTGCCGTAGATTGTACACATTCACACACTGTGCAGTAGATTGTACACATTCACATACTGTGCAGTAGACTGTACACATTCAACACATTCACACACTGTGCCGTAGATTGTACACATTCACACACACTTTGTGTAGTAGATTGTACACGTTCAACACATTCACAAACTGTGTAGTAGATTGTACACATTCAACACATTCACACACTGTGCCGTAGATTGTACACATTCACACACACTTTGTGTAGTAGATTGTACACGTTCAACATATTCACAAACTGTGTAGTAGATTGTACACATTCAACACATTCACACACTGTGCCGTAGGTTGTACACATTCAACACATACACACTGTGCCGTAGATTGTACACATTCAACACATACACACTGTGTAGTAATTGTTCACATGCACACACTGTTCCGTAGATTGTACACATTCAACACACACTGTATCATTTCGTAGATTGTCTACATTCAACACAAACTATTTCGAAGAGAATGCGTATCACTATTAAAAGAATGTCAACTAACTGCGCCAGGTCGGTGCTCGGTAAATTCGGCAAGGGTAAATTCGGTAACGATATCTTCGCCAAGGTAATTTCGCCAAAAATTAATTCGGCAGCGGTAATTTAGGCAAAACTATCAAAACGGTAATTTTGGCTACGGTAAATTTTGCAAACTTAAAATAACTGTTGCTTTTCATTTAAGGCCTTTGGCACGCTGAATGATTTAGAAATGCTACTTTTGCACACTTTTATGTAAAGTTTGCCGACCCCTCCTCTGGTCTACTAAAAGTATCCCATCGGACCAAATTGATCCATAAGTGAAACAGCGTTCACCAGTTTCCGTGGCCACGGCATACTAGGTGATTGTGGCCAGCACTATGCATAGCCGTCTTTACTTTACCCCAACTAAGGTCAGGTACCCATCAGAGCTGGGTAGACTCAGAGAAACCCTCAAATCCTGGGGAAAAATCCTGACCTCCACCAAGATTCGAACCCAGGACCCTTGGATCGTTAGTCGAACGCGCTGCCGCTCGGCTACCGTGCCCTCTGGTCTACTAATGGCACGAAAAGAAGTAGCATACTGTGTAATATCAAGTTAGCATGGGGCCCCTGAGTAAAGTACTTATAGAAGTGCCTGATTCATGGCATGTTTGCAATAGCGTAGCCAGATGAGGGCGGAGGAGATGAGCCCCAGGCACCAAGTTGACGTGCTAAGATTACGCTAAAAAAATGAATAGATAAATTATACAAATTAGTCAACTAAACTTAGTTTATTAGTTCATTTGACTAAAAATTAAATTAAAGAAAAACACTGATTAAAAACACCATAATTTCGTACCATTTACGTTATTTAACTAATGTATAAAAAATAGCATTTTAAACAAGCGCCAAATTTACCCCCTTGCGCCCCCCCCCCCCCCCAGCCTTTAAAAAAAAAGGATACTTTTGCTAAATTTTCCGTTTCCAAAACCACCGTTTTGATAGTTTTGCCGAAATTACCGTTGCCAAATTTACCTTTGCCGAAATTGCCTCGCCAAAAATACCGTTGCCGAATTTATCCTAGCCAAATTTACAGCGATTCGCCAGGTCACCAACTCGACCAATATTTAGCATCGGGAGGTTTTCTTTAAAGATAAATCTTTTGAGTAGTAAAATGAATTTCAATGCATCATCCCCCCCCCTTCCTCGCCCAAACCCTACAATGTTACGATTTAACAAAATAATAGCAATAATACACACAAAATAATAGTAATAATACACGTTATCACAGACAAGTAGGCCTACTTGGAAATAGTCTTTAAATTTGAAACAATTCCTAGAGTAAACCGATTCTAAGCTATAAAAAAAAAAACAGACACACAGCTGGCATGTCTGGGAAATGTGTTGTGGGGTGGGGCTTAGAGGGTGACAAAAACAGACATACAACATGGTACTAAAATAAAACCAAGATAGCTCAAGACTGAGTCAAGACCCCGTGACGGTGTCTTTTTTTTTAAATGTATGCCGACGAGCGTCACGCATGTTTAACTGAAGTGGGTTAAAGTGAAGCGGTTGTGTTTCTTTCTTTTTTTTTTTTTTTTCAAATTGAGAAGGTCATTGCCAACAGCAACCACCACACAGGTAATAGTAGTTTTTAACATTAATAGCGTCTATGCAGGAGCAGGTAATGAAAGAAAGCTCTCTTTACGCAACATGTTTTCAAATTGTTATCAAACTTACTCTTCCAAAAAAAAATAACACCAAAAGAACCCAGCAAATCATAATAATATAAAAAAAAAAATCCACCAAAACATTATTAAAACATTAACAAAACATCGACAAGAAAACAACGAGGACATAACTATTTTAATTTGTGAAACTAAGAGAAACAAAAGTGGCCTACGCTAATTTTCTTCGCGTTATGTTCCTCAGTTAGAAATATAATATAATGTACACTGAATGAAAAAAACAACAGACGTTCAAAAAGAAGTATTCCTAATAAGAAACTTATATAAATTAGCGCAAGGGAAAAAATAGAAATTGTAACTCCATCAGCCCCCCTTCCAGCACATACACTTAGATCTACCTTCAAAAATATTTCATGCATTTAAAATGTTTTTTTTTTGTTGTAAAAACGATCATCAAATGTTCATCAAATACAATCAAACGTTAAGTCGACGTTATCAACATTATGTTAATGTAGGAGTGGCGTTCTTTGTGAACAATCATTGAACAATCATTAGAATGGTAATGATGTTTGTAGACTTCGAAAAGGCTTTCTACAGTGTGGATAGAGAAACCACCTGGAAACTAATGAGCCACATCAACATCACCAAAAAAAAAAAAAACTATATAAAAACTGTGGCTTCAAAGTCATCCACAAAGGAAAGCTATCTAATTAGTCCATTTGCTATGAAGACGGGCGTGCGTCAGGGCTGCATGCTGTCGCCACTGATCATTTTAACTGCAAAAGACTGGATCATGCATATGACAACCTCGAAAAACAGCACTGGCATCTAATGGAATTTTACAAAGAAGCTAGAAGACTTGGACTTTGCAGACGATGTTGCCCTCCTCTCATACAGTCAGCAAGACGCACAATCTAAGTTGAACAGATTGTCCGAAGTGGCCACGAAGGTAGGCCTTAAAATAACCAAAAGAAAAACAGAAGTCATGAGGATAAATAATGAACAGGACAGGCCAATACAGCTAGATGACGAGGAAATAATGGACATGGACTTACATGGACAAATTCGTTTACTTCGGAAGCGTGGTGAGTAGAGACGGAGGAACAGACATAAAGAGCAGGATCAACAAGGCCAGGATTGCTTTTAAAGCCCTGCGCCCCAAATGGAACTCTAGAAGAGCGCCTGTCCTTAAAGATCAAAACCAGAATATTCAATACAAACGTAAAGGCAGTTCTGCTGTATGGCTCTGAGATCTGGAGAGTAGCCAAGGCGAACACAAATTATAGGCTATAGACATTTGTGAACAGATGCCTGAGACGCATACTGAAAATTAGATTTCCGGAAACACTGTCATGCGTCAACCTTTGGGATAAGACCAGGCAAAAACCCAGAAAAAGTAACTGCTAATTACTTGTAAAAATAGATTTATGAATTGATGTACTGGTATTTTGTTATTATGACAGATACATATTCGTGCCAGAGAAAGGTATAATAAAAAGTTTACAAATTAGGAGGAAATATTTAGATAAATCGCATATTAGGTCCATCATATTTTCTAAATCTTTTTCAAAAAATTGTTTGTTTCTAGATATGTTTAATTGTTTATTACAACCACGATTAGTTCAAAACCTAACACACACTAGAAGTCTAGATCTTGTTACAAGGAATCTGTGACGAGGCGTTTACTAATTAGCAAGATAATTAATTAGTCCGCGATTTTAAGGATTAGCCCGTTTAATAATTTATCCATTTTAACAAAGAATGACCGGATTTTAGGGTGACACGGAAATCGGTCATGTGCATACAATGTGTTACAACCTAATACCACCCCATAATGTAATAATCGGAGGCTTTTTTACTGGGTTTGACGTTTATTGTTTGTTTTAAGAGCGCAGGCATTTTAGTTTTAACTCGCTATTGTGTATTTTAGACACGCGTGCTGCGTAAAAATTGATACGGTTTACCCTCAATTCTTTTTAATCGCGTCAATGCGCGGGAAAGCTTGCTTTGATGTGATAAGGAAATGAGTGAAAGACTGACTAAACTCTATAGACAAGTTGGCAACACTCTCACTTGGTTCCCCGATTTTTTCCTTTGAAGTCAACCATTACAATTTTCTGGGGCACATGACGTTTGACGTAAGCCACGCCTGCTTTTTGTTTTCATTGGCCCACGCGTGACTCTGGGATGGGACATTTTGACAGACACACCTGTTTGACTACAGATAATATATTCTTCTTCTTCTTCTATTAGCCAGTCTGCAGAGCAGTTTGCTTCTTGCAGTCAATACCACACACACTGGAATTGTCATTCTGGGGTTTTCTTGGTGGCTTTCAGTTCTGCGCCCAGCGCCTGCGAGTGGTACTTCGAGATCGGGCTACACCGAGTCAGGGCTGAGGTGTGCAGTAAAGCAGGCTAAAATGTTGATAACAGGAATAGGCGCGCTGTTACATTGTATTCGAATATAAGAATACACAAAAAAAGTAGAGGAACAAATTAAATAAAAAAAAATAAAAAAAAGCCATGAATAAGAAAAAAATAAAAAAAGCAACCGGTGCACATGTCCCTGTATTGAGTTAATATAAAATTGGAGACATTGTTTATAACCTTGCTAATTCTTTAGCCTATTTATATTTGGGCTAAACATTTTTTTTGAGGTTAATCTACACTAATCCACAATATTAAACGTTTCTCGTCTACCGGCAGCAAAGATGAGATTATTAAATATTGTACAGATATCTAAGGATTATTTTTATCAATACGAATAAAAATAGCTATTACATCTTAAGCTTTGATTGTTTGCATCGATAACAATGTAAACGCTTAGCGAGAATAAAATTAAACGATGAAGTCAAGAGGTCTAATTTCCCAGTGTTCGCCTAAGGTTAAAATGAGACTGAAATTATTGACATCCTCTAATTCCAGTTAAGCTTCGATTCTTGAATTATTTTCTAACAAAGTAGCTCCTTTAATATTTCGATTTGTTTATCTGTTTAGGACGCACAAGGTATAAGTGTCAATGAGAACTTATATATCTACCCATGAATCCATGCCCCTGTTGTTTTCTATATAGTCATTGTAACCTGACGCAAAATGTTTCAGCCAATGGCATATGGCAGACGACAATAGTGGTCAGTTTAATATTAGCCTATTTCAATATGGAACATTGCATTGAACTCTTGCATCGTAAAAGGTTGGGAAAACTTGGCCATGGTGTGGGAACATTTAATAAGATAATTTACAAATTCTTAAAATATGCCAACCCTGAAAATATGATAGAAGAAGCAATTATATTTTAACAAATATTGTTCTGCAGTTGTGGACGTCTGCGTTTCTGTATGTGTGCGCGCGCAAGTGTTAGTGTGTGTGTGAGAGATCCAGTGTTGGATAAAGTTGAAATCACTCGCCTAATTCATATCCTGCGTAACCTAAATTAGAAGTACTATTTTCTATTTCAAACGAATTCTTTAGGGATAGTGCCTTTGTTAGAAATCAATGGACGCAAAAATCTTATTTTGTGTCTGTCCGATTAAAGAAAAAAAGAAAAGAAATGCAAACAACAACATGAAACCCAGTGAAGCCAATGAATTATTTCTCTTTCTTTCGCATTCACTTTGGCCGAGAGGCAATTTCGAAACCGTTCTGTGTTATTACAGACAAAATATCGGTTAATGAAGTTCATTTAGCATGGAAAAAAACATAAATGAAACTAGAAGTAGCAAAGTTGTCCACACACACGCCGACACATTCACCGTACACATTGACATTCAAAGGAAGCAACCTTTTATCTCTATGTAGGTAATTACCTTGTTTCCAATTCGTGTGACATAATCAGACATTGTTCATACACTTATATTTTTTTTTTAAAAGACACGGCTACACAATGACAAAGTGCACAATAGTTTATCATCTACACAAATAGATATACCTACCACAGTATATTTCCTTTAACTAATTTCAAGTCCAGCCTGTAAAGATTTGTTCCGTTTTCTTTAAAGGCAATAGACCACAGCGATACAGCGATATTTTTTTTAATTTCATATTTTTAAAAATATTATCAATCTTTGTATTTAGACCTATTTAGAAATATGACTGTATTCAGTTATTTACTGTAAATTACAAAATATACTACAATGTATTAAGCGTGCATCTAGAATTATAGATCAGGGATCGGCAACCTATGGCAAGCGTGCCAGACTTGAACTACAATTGACTGAGGTTGAGGTTACCCTCTTCGAACCCCGGACTGCAGTACCACCACCGTCACTCCTGCAACCCCGTTGGTGTACCTTTCGCTCTCGAGGATCACCCTGTCTAGAGCAGCCAGATCCTGCGGCTACTGGCACCAACCCAAGTTACCCGAGAGTACGAGTGAGAAACACCTTCGTCCTACGTCGTATGCAGTGGTTTAGTTTCACTTTGTTGAAAAACCCACATGGTCGAGAGCAAACCACGTAATCATCTTGGGCTAAGGCAAGCGTGCCAGACTTGAACGCAGAGCAATCCAATTGCACGCGGAAGACCTCCAAAAATGGCAATCTTTTCTACAAGAAATTGAGTTTTAGAACAGAATACATTGTAGGATTTAGGCAAGCTGAATGAATTAGAAATCCTACTTGGGCACATTATTATCAAAATGTTGCCGAACCCTGTTCTAGATGATACTTCAGCCCTGTATTGTTATGGTAATGGTAATTTATATATGGTAATGGTAATTTATATAGCGCTTCTATCCATGCTATATTAGCATGCTCAGTGCGCTCTAGAAGACTATTAATCCGTGAGAGGTTTCACTGCTGCCGGTTAAGCGCATGTGATAACAACTCAATATTAACGTCATCTAGTCCCAAAACTCCTGTAGGGCGACAGGGATCTGCCGGTGGCGGGGCTCGAACCCGCGACGTGTCAAGTTGTTTTTTGGTTGACAGTCTGGTGAGCTAACCGCTAGGCCAGCCGGCTATATAACCAGTGCTTTGTAAAAAAATAGGTGCCGGTACTCAGTGATGGATTGCCTAACTTTTAAAGTAGTTTCGCATTTTATATTTTAATTCTTATTGCGCGCAATTTTAAAGTAATTCAATTT
The DNA here is from genome assembly GCA_949126835.1 of Anisus vortex. Taxonomy (NCBI): domain Eukaryota; kingdom Metazoa; phylum Mollusca; class Gastropoda; family Planorbidae; genus Anisus; species Anisus vortex. The sequence continues at coordinate 79,680,940 of OX421492.1, read as the reverse complement.
TAATAAATTAATAATATAATAAATTAATAATTAACGTTACAATACAAGAAAAGTAATAGTTTTTTTCCCACATTGAAAAAGGTGCCGGCCGGTACGCCGTACCGGTGCGTACCGTCACAAAAAAGCACTGTATATAACTCAAAATCGGAGTAAGCATCAATTGTGTATTTATATTTTATTCTATTTATTTTTAATATTTAAAAACACCATATAATATTATGTAACAACAAGTAGGCTACGTGTAATTATTCGACTCTTCCAAAAAAGTGTTTTTTACTTGTTTGTTTGGGAAATTTTTGGGACACTGTAAACATCTTAAGTCGTCTGGTAATCTTGTCCAGGACACCGAATACAACGACAGCTGTCATCAAGCAACCACGAATTCCCATGATACATTACGACATTCAACCCACAGACCACAACACATAAACATCTCAGTTTGTTATTTTTCGGTGTGTGTCTGTGTTTTTTATTATCTTGTTAATATTTGTTGGCAATAAACAAATGGGAGGGAGGCTATGTGTAGATTGGTATCGTCTAACTCTAAATGTATGTGGGTTTCGCAGCGTTTATTTATCGATTGATGATGTATATAATAAATAGGTCTTCTTGTATTGTTTTGTAGGCACAGAAGAAATGGATGCTAGTTAGCCTAATAATGGATACGGGGTGAAAGAGTCACTGTTTGCTGCAAATTACTTATAACTAGCGAATATTCCCAATTAACAAGAGTAACACCATTAGTCAAATCATTAAAACTAGAAACACTAGAAGACAGAAGGGCAAAGAGTAAAGTAGTAATAATACATAAGGCATTAAACTCTAATTTAGAAATACAACACAAATACAACCTGTTGCAAAGCTCAGATAAACATAAAGACAAAAACACTTTCCTTGTTCCTTATGCGAGAACAAATGCATATAAGTACTCTTTCTTCCCGAGTGGCATTCGGACATGGAACATGTGCCTGAACAAACCAGGAAAACCAGTAACTTAACATCATTTAAAACATTAATAAAAATGCAAGACTAGACTCGGACCACGAACGAGCGTAGGACGCAATAATCTTCTTTATAGAAGGAGCGTCTGTAATGTATAAGATAAGATAAATTGTCACCAATATGAAGAGATATTGCCAGTTATATTTCCTGAATGCAAAATTCACTGTAATGTCTAAAGACTTCTTCAACATTATATAACCAATTAAATGTAATGGTAGCTATACATATTTTAAAGAAACGAAAATTTGAACTTTTTAAACAATAAAATTAAGTTTACCTAATGTATTAATATGAAGAGTCAATTTTCCTATGCAACTTAAGAATATCATTAAAATTTGCAATAAAAAAAAACTAAATTTATTACTGTGCATTTTTAATTTCGAAGCTTAGAAATAATCTGCGTCCTGTCAGATGACTAATACAACATTAGTTCGTTCTATGCTTAGTATATTATGGTATATAAGTATCCAATATTTGCAAATCCAATCCGATCTTGTTGCCTTCAGAAATAATGCCGTAAAAAATATATTGTATTACTTCCCTTATCTGGGTACAATGGCGTTTCTTACCGTTTCACTCACTATTTATTACTAACTGTTTGCGTAAGGTTGTTGATTTCTCTAAAATCGATCCAGAAAATCCACATACCTTTTTTTCTTTTCGACCTGAATTTATTTTCCTTGCCGTTCGACTGCCGCTTGCACCTAACAATGCCATATAAACACCTACACGAGAACACTACAGTAGAAGACTATAATGTAGAGAGAGACATGAAGCAAGTGCCGGCTAAAATTGAAATGTATAGATTTTCATCACACACACACACGCACACACCCAACATCGACCTTTTTCTAAACGGTCTTTGTTTCCACTCACAATCGAATTATTCCCTGAACCATTTTGTTGTGTCACCGTCCCACACATACACATATTATAATGAGCTAACTTCTCGAAAGTCTTTCACGCACTCTTTAGCTGTCCCTCCCCTAGACTGAAAGTGAGACAAAGGAGATGAAATTGTGAATGCCATCGATGCACTGCACTGGGAACCTACGAAGACTCCCCCCTCCCCCCACCCCCCACCGATGTATCACATTGCTTGACAGGAGACTGCAATGAAAGAAGACCAAGTCTAAACTACAGCTTTCACAGTGATCATAGTGGAATGTTATCAATAAAGAGGACTAAGAACAGGATACAGGCAGCGTGGTTGTGGAGGGCCAGGTGTGGACTAGATCGGGTTGGAATCTCTACCAATACCCCTGGGACTGAAGGTTTGTAATTAGTGCTTCCGCCTCCATCGGCATACTGACTTCTAATTGTTCAAGAAATGTATAATACATTAAATTAACCAACAAAGCCGACTTTTTTTTTTAAAAGTTTGACATGTAATCCATCAAATCATGAGCGCATCCCTTAGGGAGTTTTAAAGTAATGTAAATCGATAGGCTAAGATAGCGGGTTCAATGTCCCGTAGAATCATATGATTACACACGGGCTTGCTATGGGTTTCGATCACAAATACTCATTTACATCTAGGTTTTATTTCAGGATTACCAAAAAAAAATATTCACCAAATTAGTTCATGTGGTATTAGGAAAGTAAAAAAAAAGTGTTTGCATTTAGATCAGGATTGATCTAAGATTAACTAAGATTATATGAAAGCAAGGCCTTTGAGATGTTTGTTACTAATTCGGAAACAATGCAGATTAGCCTATGTTTATAGCTTTGTATAGAACTTACTTGAGTGATTTCACATTCATGTAAAATAACGCTGAAAAGCAAAACAATTGTACTTACTAAAGTCTATACAGAGAGACGCACGATTAAATCGAAGTTAACACAATTATTGTGTTTATATAAACTTTTGTTATACATTAGCCACCTGAAGAGTTTTCCTTTTGCCACCATCAATGTAAAAAAATAAATCGAAGCTAATCAGGCACGTAATAAGGCAAATAAATGAAAGTTGAAAGATTTAATGCCGTAGAGATATGATGTGGTCAATGGTTATAAACAAAACAAACTTATTGACTATATTATATGAAGGAAGAAACGCCCGAAGTAAATTATTGCAGTTCAAATAATATTATGTTGTTTATATATGAAAATTTTATCCCATTGCTAACCACCACAAAGAAAAAAAAGAAAGTGCCAACAAGCAGGGGTAGGGGGCTGAAAATTTGATACAATGTGTTCCCTTTTATACTATGAAATTAGTAATCCACAAGTTAGATAACTTTTGATCTAGTTTAAGCTTTTATCGGAAAATAAGTTGGAGACTTGTCGCTATTCAGATCAAGGCTCTACTGCCAGACATTGTCAGATTCCATTGATCGTTGAACGATCTTGGGCACTGAAATTCAACATCACCATTTCTGTGATGCCCCTGGAATTTATTGTATTCAATTTTCTTTTTGACTAAAGTATTCCCGTCAGATTAAATTGATCTTTAGAGCCTGTGAAGCAACGTTCACGGGTACACTGAAGGATTGTGTTGCCAGCCCAATGTCCACCGCCTTCACTTTGCCCTTACTAATGTCAGAGATGGGTAGACTCTGGGACACTCCTAAGACGAGTGAACAAATCACAGCCTTCATCCAGATTGGAACTCAGGATCTTGTGTACGCTAGTCGTAATTGCCTTTGGGGATATCGGGCGTGGAAAAATAGTGACTTTTTAAGTAAACTAATAGTTGGCTGACCTTTGGATGTAGTGGAGTATCAATCGTTTAGGCTGTTTCTGTTTATGAAATATTTCAATAACATTTCAATAAGTGCAAAACAGCTTCGCGTTTACACTAGATAAATGAATATAATTGTCTGATCTACGGTCTAGCAACATAATAATATTTTTAGTCTGATGAATTTTCAACTGAGATGAGCTTATTGAATTACTCAAACATTTACCACAACACACAGGCTGATTAACATATTCTCTTTAGCATAGCCGAACACACCAATATAGACCACAACAGCTTTTGCACTTACCCAGTTTGTCTCCCACATAGAGATGTACGATTGTGGCGTGCAGCTGTAGAAGTTCTCCAGCCACCGGACCGGAAACTGGGTTGTGGGGGAGAACTCCGTCATCATGTGCAGGTCTTGTGACTCTACTTACGTATTTAGCAGCCGAAAAAAAAAACGAACAAAGTAACAAACGTTGTTAGCTGGTTTATATCCAGTCCATTAGAGAATAGGCCAGAAACTCTTTCTGATGATGCTCAGGAATATTGGTTCATTTTCATATTGACTAGGACCGCAGTATCATATCCACTCTTCAGTCAGTAAACGTGACATTTAGCTTTTGTACACAATCTACCATACAACAAACCTACGGTACACCGTTATTAATGTTACAGAAAATGTGCGTACCGTTGCATCAATGTTACAATAAACATTTGTCCAATTGTTTATGTCCAGTTTTGATCAATGTTTACAGAAAACACGTGACTAGCTGTATTAATGTTACATAAAACTTTTATCGATTTTCCATTCTAAGAAATGAAATGTAACTCAATACGAAATATCCATTGAAACAGAAGTCAACGCACATGTGGGCCTGTGTCTGAGATATTGAACGTTACGTAATAATTATTCTGACTTCATTGAATGTTACAGAAGAAAACTATCGAAATGAAAAGAAAATTTATGAAAATAAAAACAAATTGCACAAGATCTAACAAACTAATTCCGATACATTTCTATTGTAAAGAGAAAAACGAACATGATTATTTTACATGTTGACAGCTTTATTGGTCTAGTTTTCCTAAATGTTCAAACCCACATAACCAAGAAAAAGACAAAAGACAACTAAAAATTAAACAATGACAATGTCCTTTCTTCTTCCATAGCGCGAGTTCTTATTCCATTAAAAAAAATACTGTGACGGTCGGACTGTCAGATATCGAACGAAGAGAATCTATATTTTATTATCTTTTAGTATCCAATAATAGCCATAGTTCATAATTAGCTTCTTTAACCCTCGGTAATGTCTCTCAAAAGCTTGCTTCTTACAATCACTGACACGGGTTAACATTTCACTAGTCAGCGCTCCAGAAAAGCGGGTTAAAAAAAGCGACGCGAGTCTATTGATATTTTTAAACGAAAGAGAGAAATATCACCAAAAATAAAACAAACATAAACGCTAAGCCGTTTCTTCTGTCCTGACTGTACCATAATGCAGCCAACAAAATGAATAGATGTGAGGAATAAGAAAATAATAGCTACATCACCTAAACTAAAAATACAAATAATAAGGGCTAAGGTCTTCTATTAGACCGAAAGGGCTAGAATGTATAGCACAAATCTCCCGTAAATACAGCACATGCTCTGTACTTATCCTTAGTAATCCATAAAATATACCGTAGGCCTACACATTTTTGTAATTAACAACGCATACAAAGCAAAGAGAAAATATATGAAAAATGCATCTTAACTGACGTGGTCTGATGCTCAAAAGTACTTTTAGTAAAACGTGTAATGGCAGAAGAAATTAAAAAGAAAACTTACATTCTTCTAACAGTTTTTGTCTAATGTTTTACTGGAATTATTGAACCACATTTAACGGACCGGTAAAGTAATGAACCAAGTGAAATGAAGAGTCGCAGTTGTTGTTTTTCGGTTACATTGAGACCAGGTTACTAATCCTATAAACACGGCCCTTAACAACTCACCCAAATATAAACGATAAAAATTACATATGTTTATGAACCTCTTGATTTAATAAAAAAAAAAGAACACAATAGAACCGACGAACAAAGTATCACTAGAATCTATATAATCCGAAATATTTCGATTTAGAATTGTAAAGTCGTGACCATCTCTAAGAGCCAATAATTCACAACACATAGCTTTGTCCAGTAACCACCATAAATTACAAAACTCAGACACACACGCTTTATAGAAAAAAAAGAATAATGAAAACCGGCTCACTCTCTGACGGCGGTGAAATAATATAAAAATACCAGGAGAAGAACCATCTGCGTGTCGTTAACGACTCACGTGAAAGAACGAGTCACCCTCAAGCTGAATGAGTTTAATCGATTGCCCCATGTTTTTTTTTAATATATCATTATATATACAAGGTGAGTGAGCTGAATAACTACCACCAACTTATCAAGTGCAAAATGAGTACAGTATTAAAGTCAACAATAATAAACGTGGCTAGCTATTTCTTCTTGCAGTATCGAAAACCGTCCAGATCAGTGGCGTATTTAGGCATGTTCCACATGTTCCATTGGAACAGGGGCCCCCACACAAAAGGGGCCCCCACACATCCAAAAAAAAAAATACATTTTTAGATTTTTAGTGACATCCCAATTCTTTTGTTAAAAATGTAAAATAAAATTCAAATATTTCTATAATTTTAAGCGGTTCAGTCCAACCAAGCTAAGCGCAACATAATTTTTTTTTTGTATGATTTTTCAGAATGCAACATAAATTAACGCTACTTTTATGAAATATGTGGAAGGCAGGGGCGAGGCCACGAGGGACCCCCACATAAATTTGGGAACAGGGCCCCCACAATCCTAAACACGGCCCTGGTCCAGCTGTTGACAAAATTACTTCATGCTTTAAATCTCTGCTATAGCAATGGCTCAAGACTTTTTTTTTAGGTTTCTCTCAACAAATAAAAAGAGACTAGGTAGCTTTAATAACAAAAGCAGAGGTCTGAAATCAAGAACAAGATACTTCAAGCGGTCATAATTATCCATTTCGTTCTTTGGACGCATAATGTAAAAAAATAAAATAAAATAATAATAAACCCCAGGGAAAAGGCTAGCGTGGTCTCCAAATAGTTAATATTTTCGCTATGTAATCATGTAAATATTGATCTAATTCAAATAAGACTATTTAACATTTAAAAAAAGATATATTTTATAACATCTTTAAACAAAATCCTTCTATTCCCTTCAATGTATCGTCTCAAAGAGAAGAAATAATGAGGGAGGGAAAAGGATTGGGAGAGGGGGAGGGGTGGGGGAGAGAGTTTACAACAAAAAAAATAAAAATAAACAAACTAAGACATAGCAATATTGAATGGGGAAAGAAAATGATATCGTTTGGATCAAAAGCCAGAAAATAAGAGGGCGCTGTACTCCTATTACTAGCCACAGAGGGCGCTGTACTCCTATTACGAGCCACAGAGGGCGCTGTACTCATATTGCGGGCCACGGAGGCGAAGACAAGAAAAGTGATCTCGATCGAAGACCTCTAATGGACAGTGTGACAAGGGAATCAAAGTGATTTGACAAGGCCATATTTAGTTCATTTCATTTCATGACTTTATAAAAAATATTGCACGTAGAACATAGATAATGGGCAGAAGCTCAGATTATATCAATTATTAGCATTATTACAGTATAAGCGGTTGATGTGTCTGGCGTTCAGACTTTTAATTATGTGAATATGTCAGCTTTTTCGACAGTGCATAAAAAAGCAGCAACAAAAACAACAACAAGACTAACAACAACCAGGAAGATAAGAAAGACGGTAAGTTTAATGATGGCCTACAAGAGTGTGAAGTGAGCTCTAAGAATAAATGTAATAGTTCAAGCAGACAATTAGAAGTCACGGAACACATTGCAGGGGGTGCTGAAGTAGGCTGTTGTAGTCCTACTGAGTACAGGGTGCTGAAGTAGGCTGTTGTAGTCCTACTGAGTACACTACTAGTCAAGATTCTTACGTTTCTTATAAACACCCATTGGAATCTTCGATCCTGTGGGATAAGCAGGTGTCAAGCGAAGTGGGGGGGGGGGGGGGAAATGGTTAGCCTATCGTTTTACAGTTCGACCCAAACGAACACATGACTAATTAATGTATTGTATTGTCGCCACAATGACAGTTTTCTATATCTTTTAGAAGTGAATTGACCGATTTTTTCTATTGCAAATATAAGACAAGAGAGAAAAAGGACTTGAATTTTCTTTAACTTGAATGAGCTGTCGAGTAAAATCAATGAATCTTGAAGTGAATGTCAGACGTTCTTGGTGGGAATCACCATCAGGTCAATACAAGTCAAGTAACACGAAACCATTTTCTTTTACTACTAGGCTAGTCATCAATTGCTATGAGTTTATTTTGTACGTATTTTCACATAGAAGATAGCAAAATGAGGTACGATGCTATTTTTCGTTATTCTCGTGTCTCCTTTAGTCGGAGCTGTGAAACTGTTCTTTTATGGAAGGAACAGTTGCACTTTTAGGAGCTTAAAATGCGTCTGCCTGACAATTGATCAGAATCTTTTTTTTTAGTTGAATGTTTAATAAGTTCTCATTTTGATATACCAAGCCTCTCTTTAAGACATTTTCCTCCAACGATATAGAGTTCAAGATCTATCCCTCATATTTATCATTTTAATAATTATCAAAGTCTAGTGGAAATATACTTATTTTTTTTTAACAAATAATTATGGGGAGGTGGGATTATTTAAATTAATCAATAGTCTCTACAATTTTATGGATACCTAGAAATTAGTCGGTAACTTATCTTACATTAACCTGTTTTTTTCCTCGTGTAATTGATTTTACAATACTAGTCATTAGTGTTACGCTGTAAAGACGCTCTTTATTAATGGCTAAAAGGGACGGGGAAAAAAAAGTAAACCTTATTGATGGGAAACTAACGAACAAATACTGAATAAATGTTTGAAAAAATTAATAATTTAATATATTCTTTTGCAAAGTTTTATAAAAAAAAAAAAAAGATATTTATTAAAAACTCTTTAACTAAGTAGTAAGTGCTGTAGTGTCAAAGAATTAATTTTGTAATTTGTGTTGAAATATAAATATTAATTTTGACATCAAAGGGTGCTCTTCTAGTTCATTTCATTTTTCCCCTAGTTAGTTTCTCGATTAGTTCAATATGCAGACCACCTCTCATAAACATAATAATATTTACGCTTCAATTTATTCTGAATCTCATTACAAGATATTTTGGTCGTTGTTTGTTAAATAGAAGGGTAATGAACCTTTATTGATTCCTTGTTTCTAAGACTTCCAATTCTCAACCAGAATCTCGTCACATACTCAAAGCTTAGTCATCTAGCGTGAATACTTCACATCTCGGTCACAAAAAAAAAGGAAAGACATTTTCCTAGCCATTGTATCAAAAGAACGAAGGCACGGGACCAAATACAGACGCAAATTTCATTTTATATTCACCTTTCTCTCCCCCCCCCCACACCCTTCTTTATCACCCCTCCCCCAAATCCAAAATATTAAAGAATAGACACAAAATGTCTCTCGAAAATGATAGAAGGTGATAATGAAAAGTAGAAATGGATCTTAAAGCCAATATACACCGAAACGATTGGTACATTACTAGGACACTACATCACTAGTTTTATGTTTTTTAAAGTTTTAGCCAGACATTTTTAAATAGATCAACGAAGCTGTGAGAAGGCATGCTGACGGTCGACCCAAGTCATTAAATCTTCTTTCAGTAATAGTTGTAAAACAAATGTACCGGGTAACTTCCTTTAATTTCAGAGTTGTTGGTTTTTTTAAAGTTAGGCTTTCGCAGAATTAAAAAAAAAGTTGTAGGGTTCCTTGTACTAAACTAAGTTTGGGAAACACTGAGTTACATAGTCTACCACTTTCCATTGTTGCACTTCATATTATATACCACATCCATAGTCTGCCCCAGGCAAAGATACAAAAACAACTAGTATAATATGGCATCTGATCGATACCACAGTCTTAATGAAAGTAAACACGTGATACGCACATACCTGGGACATCGAGTAAATGAAAACGAATCAAAACTTGTTTAGAGCAATATCAAAACAACAACTAAGAGTTTGGTGGCTACAAAAAAAACTCCTGGACAATATAGAAAAGAAATTAAAACTTTTTCTGGTCCAAACATGTCACATGTAGCAGTGTCTTAATAACGATCATCCTTTAAAGCAAAGGTGCTAAGTTACACAGAGGCCATCAAAAGAAACATAACAATGTAGTGGCCAAATGAAAGAACGTCTCAGCTAAGATTTCATCACAATCAGATACTTGACAACTACGCCTAGATTTAGATTCTAGGCGAGAGTCGTGGATAATAATGTCGTAAAAGCAGAAAAAAATGTAGCAATATTAAATATCGCTTTTATATATGTGCTCTTATCAACACCCGATACTTCTGCATGTATAAAACCTTTAGGCTACATAGTTATATGTTTCTTTCTATAGATAGAAAATATTAATAAATCATTAATTGCCATATTGCACATTTAGGGATTTGTTTTAAAAATGTAAAGGGGGTGGGGAGCACAATGCTAAGCCACCTATTACTGCTCTGGCCTAGTTCAGATCTCCACACACGAGAATAATTATATGTAATAAAAATAAATCATTCAACCGTGAATCTTTGGTTCGATCCAGTCTCAGTGACTTTCGTAGGTAATCGTTTGTGAGCGTGTATATTAGCTGACCCAGTTTATTCGTTTGTTTCGTTTTTATGCGAATGTTTACAAGTCACTGCGAGATTAGCATCTATTTATTGGTTAAACGAGTTCAGTCCCATGCTATGGTTTAATACAAGCTACAACGAGAAACATAAAATAATATATTTTATTGTAGGTGTCTGCTTAGACAAAACACAAAGACATTTACGTTATATTTTGGGTGATGTAAAGTAGTTTGGATTTTTTTAGTTATTGACCGTTACTCAAAAGTGGGCGCGGAGCGGTAGCCCTAGGCACCAATGTTTGGATTTGGCGCCAAACTCACACTTTCTAAATTTCTACGCAAGTTAGCTTACTAATAAATGAAAACTAACATTCTATATAGACCCCAAATTTCAACCTCCGTCCCATGCGCCATCTAGTTACGCCATCGGCTCGTTATCTGTTATCTCCAAATCCTTACACACAAACAAGAATTTCAATCAAAGTAATATTAAACTCCTCTTTCCCCAAAGAAAATTATTTGATTAGAATAAAACATTTCTACCTTAAAATAGATTTTATTTTTTCTTAACAATTGTTGAAGGTAAATCTATAAGACGGTTAAATAATGGCGCGGTAGACTTAGTCACAGAGGAAGATCAATCATTCATTCCTGTAAGACAAACTAGCGGACCACGACTAACTTCTGGTGCTGGGAAACAGTTTATTAAAGAATCAACAATCTGTGCTTGGCTTTATGCATACTCAACGCGCTTAAAACTGAACGTACTTATTTATGTGAGTCTCAATATTATAACCACAGTATAAAATATATCAGTCTCTGACTATGCATTAATATTGGCTGGTTCAATACTAGATTTATTTGAAAACACGCGTCAATAATTTACTAAATCAGAAAAGTACAACTTCACTATAAGTTTCAGGTCCTGTGTAAATTCCCATTGCCGAACGAGTGTATTGCAATGGGTACTAAGATGTTTGTTATAGACACTTCATGATGGAGGCAAAGAACATTGGAGTTCCATCAGGGGAATAATTAGTAATACATACATGAATTCTGATCACATCCCTAATAATATACCATAACACAACACACCAAATTACTTTCTTAACGGAGAATTACTTTTTGATGACACTACGAAAACCACTTCAACCAATCCTCATAGCTTATTAATTAAACGAAGACTTATAGTATATACAAACAACTAAACTTTAGACATTTTCTGTATCCTTGCAATTGACCACTTGATACGTAAAGAACTCTCTGGATACGTAAAGAACTCTCTGAATACGTAAAGAACTCTCTGGATACGTAAAGAACTCTCTAAATACGTAAAGAACTCTCTGGATACGTAAAGAATACTCTGGATACGCAAAGAACTCTCTGGATACGCAAAGAACTCTCTGGATACGCAAAGAACTCTCTGGATACGTAAAGAACTCTCTGGATACGTAAAGAACTCTCTGGATACGTAAAGAACTCTCTGGATACGTAAAGAACTCTCTGGATACGTAAAGAACTCTCTGGATACGCAAAGAACTCTCTGGATACGCAAAGAACTCTCTGGATACGTAAAGAACTCTCTGGATACGTAAAGAACTCTCTGGATACGTAAAGAACTCTCTGGATACGTAAAGAACTCTCTGGATACGTAAAGAACTCTCTGGATACGTAAAGAACTCTCTGGATACGTAAAGAACTCTCTGGATACGTAAAGAACTCTCTGGATACGTAAAGAACTCTCTGGATACGTAAAGAACTCTCTGGATACGTAAAGAACTCTCTGGATACGTAAAGAACTCTCTGGATACGTAAAGAACTCTCTGGATACGTAAAGAACTCTCTGGATACGTAAAGAACTCTCTGGATACGTAAAGAACTCTCTGGATACGTAAAGAACTCTCTGGATACGTAAAGAACTCTCTGGATACGTAAAGAACTCTCTGGATACGTAAAGAACTGAGTGCAAGAACACCAGGCTGGTACTAATCTTATATGAAGGCTGTAGTTGGATGACACAATTCATCATACTTTAATGAACTAAGTGCTCTCGTTCGTTCTAACTGACAAAGTGTTGGAACCGGGTCGACCGGTTCTGTACTCCAGCACACCTGGGTCATGACAAAGAAATCGAGGTAAACGAAGCCAATGCTCCACAGGAAACGATGAGAATTCTAATGGGTAATAGTTTCAAGATACGAATCTTTAATACATTGTCAAGTAAAATGAAAAATCTTTTGTTTAAAATTAGAAAAATAAAAAACACGCGTATAAATCAAAGAAGGGGAAAGTTTGGGATAGTCTTCTAGTCTTATTATGTGTATTTTATGAACTAGATCAATTTATTTTTAAATTGGACATGATGGGACTATTAACAAATACTCAATCGGTGTCTACTAAAACACAATCTATGTAAAGGAATTACACGGCCACTGAATAGCAGAGTATAGTGGAGAGATGTCGCTGAACTGGGTTCGAGAAGTATTCTTCGCGTTTCTCAATAACATTACATACAAAAGACAAGGGCGGAATATTGAGGACATTGAGGATGTTTGACTGACTAGAGTGGAGTCAGGAATAAAATAGTTATAAATATTTCATCAATATTTTAAAAGAGAAACTAAAACATTTTTTTTTCTTTTTGTAGATTTCGGAGGTTTGTCTATTTATTGTTTCCGTTGACAGTGTGGTTTAGTACGTTTCCTAATGACGCTGCACCTAATGTTTACAGTGAACGAATCACGTAGCAGCCTATCGTGCCCTTTTAGATCTTACGTTTTCAATGGCCTGTGAATGATTTTTAAAATGTTTTGATTTTCTGTAAGGCCTTGATGATTTGCACACAATGATTACATGAAAAATATACTTTTGACGTTGATTTGTCACCCCCAGCAATACAGAGAATAATTGTAAATTCAGGTATTGCAAGAATTAGACCGTGTATTATGAGACGGTATTTCTACGCAATTGATGCCCAAAGGCCTATCAAAAAGTGCTCTAAAAGCCCCCCGCGGGGGTTCAAAACTAAAACGTTTACCTTTTAATTTTAAAATATAAAAAAAAGAAAGTTGAAAGAGACTTGAAATAGGTCAATCGAAACATTCGTGAAATAAAAAGAAAACAAGTTTTACATTCGAAAAAAATCAAGAAATAACAAGTTATGAAGTTCTATTGAAACACTCTCCCCCGAGTCTTGCACTCTAACATTTGAATAGAAATGTACGGTATATTATGATTTGTTTAAATATTCACGACATTTGAAACGATTCATTCTATCAATATATCTTAACTGTTGGTTAAATAAGTCAAAGTAGACAAAAATGTCAACACCCACAACTACTTAGTGTAGATAGTTGAACCCACTAAGCTGTAGTTATGGGAGTAGAGAACTTGTTCATTTGGGTCAGAGGCTCGAAACATAGTTCCGTGACAAGAGAAGTCAAAGAAAATCTATTTTCTTAACCATCACGTAAACTAACAAAACGAAATTGTTTTATTGTGTTGAACTCCCAAATATTAACGATGTAATATGTTCATAAATAGTAAAAATGAAACAAAAAAAGGTTTTGAAATAAGAATATTCTTGGGGACACTATATATAGTTACATTACTACGCCAACAAGGTGTCGAACTAACACATTAGAGAGTCGTTCATAAAGAACGTCCGTTGAAATAACCAGAAAAGAAGTTCTCGATTGATTGCATTGTGTTATCATAAAGGAATTTATTGAATTAAACTTTTATACGATGAAAAGGTATTCGTTCCAATATTCCCCATAAAATGTTCGGAAGGAACCCCGAAGTTGTATAACTGGCTATTTTTTCTACATAAAACGTCATAAAACAACATGGATTTTTCTAGGCACATATCTGCCAAAATATAAGATTGCCTATATTTAGATAAGAGGCCGCCATAAGCAAATAGACCAAGACAAAACGATTGACTGTAAATTTGAAAAAAACAAACATACAGTAATTTAAGATGAATGGAGAATCTGTTAAGCTGAGACGTATTCTGCATCGATGTTAACTGATTTCATTTATTACGTATTATAGCCTATACTCAATGAAATACATGCACGGAAGGATGGTAATAGAAAATAACCGTTTGTGTTTTTATTTACCATCGGATTTTAAAATAATACATAGTTTTATTTCACCTAGCCTGTCATTTTGGTTTTTGTGTCCTCCTTTTTCTTTATATATCAGGGTTCTTACTCTATAAAAAAAATATAATTCAAAAACTTTTCCCAACTCTAAGCTTACATAAAATTCACAAATTAATTTACACGGACATATGAGAAATATATTTATGTCTGGTAGTGTCTGGCTTTGTCCATTTCAGCCAAATTCAGTTTTCCCAAAAATTTCCAAATTAGATCCAAGTCAATTTTCCAAGACTTTACCAAAAAGCCAAAGTACATCATTTATCATATAGTAACCACTCGCTTTAAAGTGTTAAGATGATAAACATGCATTTTTAACCATGCGTAGAATTAGTCAGGGGAATCTCGGAACAAAGTTTTCCAGAGAAATTCCTAGTTTTACTAAAATTTCTCGGTGTGTTCTGTGAAAACCAAAATGAAACTTTTTGCAAAATACGTTTTACAAAATGAAGGTGCGTTTCTTTCTATTTTTTTTTTAAGGTGGGAAAGGGGGGAAGCTAGAAAATAAACGAAAATAGTTAAGAATTTGCTGATAAGGAAACAAAGTAATGCAAAAAGGTAGAAAAGTTAATACATTTTTTTAATTCGTTAAAAAAAAAGTTTTTACAATTATTAACGCACTAAAAAGATGATATTTTCCTTACATCATTTTAATGTAAATGCTTTTTTTTTTTTTAAATTTTAAAACAATAACTGCAATGCTACATTATTATTTTATTAAGACATATTACGAGATTTGAATATTAATTGCATTTGTTTAAATGCTCGGTAAGGGGAAAAAGGTTGATAACCTTTTGCTGCATGTAAGGACAAATGTCAGTTCACAACGTATGAAGGCCATCCGTTTCACCGTTTGCCACTTTTCACTTCTCAAGCTTAGTTACTAATAAATGATTATCAGGACCCACTGGAAGGGTAAGGCGTTAGTTAGCTCGAAGTACGTACATGTTGGGGGGACACCAAGGGTTCAAACGAGGTCGGGAGGATGATTAGAGAGGGGGGAAAAAAGGTACGAACTAGACATAATGTACACACATATTTGTTAGAACGCTTTCTCTAACCCGGTCACGCCACCAGACAAACTGTGTGTAAGTCATTGAAATATTAAGTTAATGCACTATTCAACTATTGGTGCATTTAGTGCTAAGCAAACACACGCGGGCACAAACTAATAAATCGAAAGAAAAAAAGAAACAAAAGTTTGCGTCTCCAACTTATTGTCAAGTGATAAATTAACCCTTCCCGTACCGACCTACTTTCCCATGCATACCTTCAGTCCCGCTATATACGCACCCGGGACTGTAAGGGTTAAAACACATCACTTCTTCTCGTTCTCATAGACGCGATGCTCAGGACTAAGCTAACACAACAGGTCAAGAGACATAGTGGACATCCCCTTTTTACAGACAACGACAGCAAGACAGATAGCTCTACTCTTGGAGTGATTGGTAATTGGACGGGCGTGGTCATGTTTCACTTGAACCAAGATTACATTAAATTCCTATATTGTATGTTTCTCTGGAAATAGGGAAGCCAAAAGCTAGATCGGTCGGTACAAGGGAGAGAGAGGAATCGTTTTCTAAAAACTACTAACGACTATGTGTGTGAATGCGTTAACCAGTGGTTCTCAACTCTCAACCCACCATACGTACACTCAAGAGGTAGGCCTATTTATTGGGCCGTTCAAACTTACACGAAAATAGTCAGTCCTAAAACTTAAAGCATTGAAAATAAGTCTTAAAGAACAACAACAACCGACCCCCAATCTTATATTAATACAATCAATACATTTCATGAGTTTAAAAAAAGTTACACCCCTGAAATAAGGTAGTAACCACTACTTTGTTCGAAACTAAAATTCTTATAGATTTAAGCCAACGGAATCTATTATCAGAAACGAGAACAAAGTCCTTTAGCTTAAACAATTTTGAAAATGTCATTTGCAAAAAGCGTCACTTCCGTCAATCACTATAACATGTTAGTAACTTTGAATGACGACTAGAAAACAGTTTATCAAACGTGCACGTGGCGTAAGACGCATTAACAGAGAATCAAATCGTGCTGTGATGAAAAAGATGACAGAATGATATCACTTGAAATCAACACAAAAATATATGTTGCAAATTATTAACAAATATAGAAAAGGAAAATATGTGTATGTGCCTTTGAAATCTTCTATAAATTATAAATTTCATGTAACTTGAACAGACGATCGTGTGAAATGAAAACTGTATTAATTTTTTTCAGGCGGCTCGAACTGTTGAAATATACAAGAGAAGAACGCCTGGAACAATTCGTCTCGAAGATAAGCTTGTTGCTATCTGGCTTGCAGAGTTTGTCTCAATGGTGTACTGCTGGGGAGCGCGTGAAGGAGACAGAAACCAAATGAAAACACAATAAATACATACATTAAAAATCGCCTTGAACAAAAACAGTCTAAAATTCAATATATAAATTATGTATGAAACGCAAACCACATTTAATTAATTTTGGCAATAGGAAATGAAAGAGTAAAATTTAAAAAATCTGCTTTTATAAAATGTGTCAACATACTTTTTGTCAATATGAAGTATACAAATCTAAAGTAACATATAGAATATAATATAATGTTGTTATACCTGATGATCAATAGACCGGGGCGATGCCAAGTCACTATTGAAAGGTCCGAACAGATGTCAGTTAGTTATGAGAAATAACTGGACCGAGGATCGTAGTTTTAGATCGGTAATACAAAGAACGTTCGGCTTGACTTGAAGTTTAACGTAGGGCAACAGAAGTTTGAACTCAAGCATACACAAAGAAACACAAGCCACAATCAGAATGGCGAACCACTTGAAACGTGTCAGCTATATACAACATTCTATGATTATATGACGATGAACATTTTACATAATAACATTCTAAAATGTTTAAATCTTGTATAAATATTACGCGCACAGTAATTCTTTGTTTTCATTCGTTTTCTTTGTCTTTTTGAAAGTCGATAATTACTGAAAGCATCCAGAAATTCAAAGTAAAAAATTACAACTTAAAAAAGCTAAGAAATAAACATCTCACTAGCACTTACTCAAGCACGTGTATATTAATTGCACAATGATATAAAACCTAGCCACACGCCACACGCCACACGACACACACCCACACTTCACACTCTTTTCTTTTTGCTGTAGCATGAGATCCCATGAATGAGAGATCCCATGAATGAGACAACATCTGCCCTGAACATAACCATCTTTTCAAAACGTATCAGCGACTGAATGCTGAATAGGGGTAATGTCGGTTAATGTCGGTTAATGTCGGGTAATGTCGGGTAATGTCGGGTAACACTGATGGCGGCTCTACTCTAAGCAACACCTCTGTACCATAAAAAGGACGGCCACATTGAAATATATTTTAAGTAAGCATTTTATTTTCCCCAATTACAAAGCGAGGAAAGTATGGAAAGCAACAAATGGAACAGCTCTGTGGACATTTAATAGTAGCAAGACTAAAGCAAAGAAAAAATGACAAACTTCTAACAACAATAACAAAATCGCTGCAAGAATAGCGAAACATGTACTTTAAATTTTAACAAATTATTTCCCAAAACACAAATGCTTTTCCGTATTGCAATAATTATGGTGCAATGTATGTTCATAAGTGTATCTTGGAGCCATGTATCATTAAAACTCATGCACATGATTCACTTGCATTCGGAAACAATTATCTGGTGTTTTATATTTTCAAATGTAACACACACACACACAAAAGATCATAAAAATCACTGTAATAGAACCCGCTCATTTATATCAGGGAAACTAAATCGACGAGAGCATGTGAAGGAACAAGATATATAATATAGTCTATACATTAATAGCAAAGATAGAGGAGGTAGATGGGAGGGAGAGATGGGAGGGATAGATCGGAGAATGAGATAGGAGAAGAACAAAAAATCATCCAAATCACCTGGGACTTGACAATGTAGAATACTGAGCGAGAGAAGAGTACAAAGGTAACCTGTCAATTAGATACTGCTATTGTTTCTGGCAGTGTATCAAGCAGTGCCAGGAGTGAGTTCATATTCTCCTTCAGATAGAAACGCTGAGAGCAGATTGGACTAAGTAAAAAAAAACAACACTCAGCTGCATGTCATTCTAACCCAGAGAGACTTTTAATAACAATCCTAATAGATATAATAACTATATTAAAAACATAACAAGACAATTACTGACACCGTCGCGGAAGGAGACGAAAAATCAATCCAAGCTCCTTAACACAAACATATTATAGAAGGGGATGTGGTAATATGCATGTAGTACTAGACAATTTACTTAAACCGTAAGGAATCAAATGCTAAGAATGACGAAGGAAATGGGACATGAAAAGGAAAGGGTGGGAGGCATTATAGATTATAGAAAATCCAAACCGCCGCCTCGCCTCTAAGGAATTGTCTTCGTCATTAACAGCATTATGATGTTATTATGTTAATTATGGGGACGGTGGCCGAGGGTCATGGGTTCGAATCTTGGTGAAGGCTAGGATTTTTTCCCCGGACTCGAGGGTGTCCCTGAGTTTACCCAGCTCTGATGTATACCCTGACTTTAGTAGCGGTAAAGTAAAGGCGTCTGGGCATTGTGCTGGCACAGAGCTGGCCACACATCCCCTGGTATGCCGTGGCCACAAAAAAACGATGAACGCTGCCCCACAGGCCATATGATTAATTTAGTCCGACGGGTACTTTACTTCCTTTATGTTAATTAAGATGTTACTATGTTCCATATTAATATTTCGATGACACACATAGAAAGGCGGTCACGACTTTGTCGAATTAAGAGTGCAAGAGAGAGCTTTTAATCCGAACAGAAACTATATCCAGAAGAAAGACGAACTAATATATATTCACATCGATATCAATAGTCTGACCCACAAACCTATATTCACAAATAAGTCATACAACTATAGGTCTAAAAGTAAAAAGTACGGATCCATACCTGAAAGTACGAATGTATATTTAAAAGTGAGGCCGTAGGAATCTATATCGACAAGTACCGTGTACATTATTAGTATAAAATCAATTTTACTCGTCGGTATTCTTACTTCTTATACTAAATAACGACTTATTCGTATAAGATTACTTGTTTTTTTTTACGGGCTTATTTCATTAATTACCTCGCTTATGTTTCTTCTTCCAAACTTTCTTCTTAAAAAAATTGCGAATATTTCATAGAATTAAATTAGTAATGTAAAATTGGGAATGGGTAGACACAACTGAACTTCGATCACAATACAAATAAACTTGGCTGATTGTAACCTTCTGAAAGGCACGGTGGCCGAGCGGCAGCGCGTTCAACTGGCGACCCGAAGATTCTGGGTTCGAATCTTGGTGTAGGCTAGGAGTTTTGCCCGGACTTGAGGGTGCCACTGAGTCTACCCAGCTCTGAAGGGTACCTGCCACTAGTTGGGGTAAAATAAAGGTGGCTGGGCATTGTGTTGGCCACAGCTTCACCAGCCCTATGATCAGTTTGGTCCGAAGGATACTTTACTTTTTGTAACCGTCTAATACCTACAAACAACTAGGTTTGCGGTATGAGATGAGGTATCTATTAACTAGGAGGCGAACTGGAAACCCGGATAATGTTTAAGCTTCATAAGACCTAAGGTTCATTTAATAAATGATCAAACAAACAATTCATATGCCTAACGTTGGACTAAACTGTACGTAATAGTGTGTTTAAAAAAAGCAACCAGTAGGCCTATTTCACCAGTTACACTTTGACAGATAATATTAAAGTCCTTAGATAGGAGAGGCGGAGGTCATACATTTCTTACTATTTACCAGAATACTACCATGACGACATAAAATTAACATCATGAATTTCAAGTTATAAATAACATGAAAACTAAACACACCCAATTAAATTTAGTAGTCACACTTTTAACAAGGTAAGTGTAAAAAAACAAAACAAAAAAAAATTCATAAAATTAAAAAAGAAGATTGTTTTATAGAAACAGAGCCGAATAAAAATTTCTGTTTTGTGGACTGAGAAGAAAAATAGAATCCAATGACATTTAAAGAAAACAAATCTTCGAAAACAGTGATTTTAGATCCAAATATATGATAGCTATGGTAGAGCTCATTAGGAGATTGATTTCTAAATGTTACACACGAATGACAAAGTTTGGGAACCGCTGCACTTAAGATCTTCAACTGTCCCCAATACCAGCTTTGCAATCATTTAAACCAACACAAGGAACTTAGAATGCACGAGGTCGACCTAACGGTACCCCCCAAACGCCACATTAGTCGACAGGCCAATGAATTTACCAGCGACAAGTGCGCAGCGCGACAAGCTGTCACTGCACAAGTTCCAATAACAATAAATCCACACCAGTCTCCTAGGCTGAGAAATCTACGGTTTAGATACGCACACACACATGACTTTCTGAACGTGATCCATTACAAGAGTGGCGAAACAATGACAAAAGATGTTGACTTTCACTCGTTGAAAAAGAAGCTAATAATAAGAGTTATTATTGAAAGTTATAAGCAGCAGACGACAAAAAGATCACCCGTCGTCGGAGCCAAGTCGTACATTTCGTAACACGGCCAACAGTAAGCAGCAAATTACTCTGAAAGACATACAAATAGCAACAGAAGCCTTCAATTTCAGCAGCTAATTATTATTTCCATGGATGCAAGTCAACCTATGGATGAAGGGGGGTGGGATGAGGTGATGGTAAAATACAATATTAGATTGCCGCAAGCTTTAAGAATAATTACAGCTTGTGAAAAACTAACTTATGGTGAGGGTAAACATTCGTATTAGTAATTACACAGTTTCACAAAGATTTAGATATCATTCTGTTAAACTTTCAATCCGATTCTTAAAAAAAAAAAATCAAGTATTTTTATGTAGTTTAAAGGTAAATTATTTTTTATGCAGTTAAAGGTAAAGGTAAAGTATTTTTATGTAGTTTAAGGTAAATTATTTTTTATGCAGTTAAAGGTAAAGTATTTTTATGTAGTTTAAGGTAAATTATTTTTTATGCAGTTAAAGGTAAAGTATTTTTATGTAGTTTAAGGTAAATTATTTTTTATGCAGTTAAAGGTAAAGTATTTTTATGTAGTTTAAGGTAAATTATTTTTTATGCAGTTAAAGGTAAAGTATTTTTATGTAGTTTAAGGTAAATTATTTTTTATGCAGTTAAAGGTAAAGTATTTTTATGTAGTTTAAGGTAAATTATTTTTTATGCAGTTAAAGGTAAAGTATTTTTATGTAGTTTAAGGTAAATTATTTTTTATGCAGTTAAAGGTAAAGTATTTTTATGTAGTTTAAGGTAAATTATTTTTGATGCAGTTAAAGTTAAATTATTTTTATGTAGTTTAAGGTAAATTATTTTTTATGCAGTTTAAGGTAAAGTATTTTTATGTAGTTTAAGGTAAATTATTTTTTATGCAGTTTAAGGTAAAGTATTTTTATGTAGTTTAAGGTAAATTATTTTTATGCAGTAAAAAGTAAAATTGCGCGTGTAGAGGTAGTAACACTTTATTGACCACATAATGAAATAGAAACACGCACACACAAGACTGCTCATTTATTTCCACGATTGTTCACTCAAACACTACATCTATATCCCTCATGTTAGAATTGAAATGATTCACATTAATATAACACAAAGGCAGGATAAAATAATTGAATCACCACATTGACAGGTAGATCTAGATCGAAACAACTTGACCTGGTTGTCTCGTATAATAAAACGTATATTGAAATACTAAGGTTTATAAACTACTTTCACAAGATTTAAACACCCAAAAAAACAACATGTAACAAAATGTATCTTGATGTGTAAAGCTAAAATTTAAATGATAAACTTTGACATTACATATTACATAATCCTAACTTAATCACTGAAAAACTTAAACAAAATGTGTACACGTGTGACTGTTTTAGAATTACCACAGCATAAGTAATAAGCCAAGTCTTCGTAGTGTAGCACACTTTTTTTTAATGGCTAAGGGAAAAAGAACCAGAATGGTATAAATGCTTCCCCCATCCTTCTCTCTCTCTCTCTCTCTCTCTCTTTCCTCCATCCCTCTCCTTTTTCTAGTTCAAAAATATAATTAAAATAAAAAAGTGGCGGGCTGTTGTTGCTGTTTTTGTGTCTGCTTCTGAGATTTAACAAACGCACCACTGGCTGTTCTGTTGTGCGTGTGTCTTCGCCTCCTCATGGGCAATAATGATAATACTATAAAAAAAAATCGACATACCCCTCCCTTCCCAACGAACTCCATTAATTTAAACAGAACAGACTTTGTCGTCCTAACGGTTTCATCCACCGATGCTGTCACCGTATGTATGACAAGGGGCCAGGTGACAGTGCACTTGCTTTGAGGAGACGCAATGTCAACCCGGCAGTGTCTCTAATCCATAAGGGAAATAAGTCTTTTGACAATTTATATGAATACTTTAATATAGAAGAAATTAACAAACATAGACTGATTTAAAAATAATAAAAAAAACTACTATATATCATCTATAAATCATCTGTAAATTTATACTATAGTTGATTATATAATATGATAATAATATGTTTTATAACAAATACGTCATAAAGATGTGTTTTGGCATTTTTGGGGGGAAATTTAAAAAAAAATTAAAATCAGGTTCTACTTTAATAATGAATTTGATTGACTAAACTATAATTCCATTGCTTGAACTAATAGATTGCCCTTGCATTAGGACATATTTATAGTCTGGAGTCACATCATTTACTAATAAATAGTACAATAACGAAAAGAACACAAACTAAGACATACATACAATCTATACTATACAATACTAATCAGTTTTTTTTTATATCCTTTCGTCTGGATGACAAATTAGTTTAATGATTGTTGCTAACATCAGTTACAAAGTTACAATCATAATGGAAGCTTGAGATCATGGTGCAGAACAAGGGGCTAAGCCAGAAATTTTTTCCAAGAAGGGGGGGGGGGGGGCGGGTAAACTTTTGCGTGACAAACATTTACCAATTTTTTGGCGAATTCAGTACAATTCAGTTGAAAAATATATTTTTAAAAATTTCAGGGGGGGCTTAGTCCCCTCAGCCACCCACCCCACCCTTGTGGCTTCGCCAGAACTGTGTATCAAAATTGATGGTTCTCAAATAATAAGCCACGAAGCCCAGAACAAATTATCTGTGATTAGAAATGCATTTTTTAAACTCTTTGTTGCTGGTGTTGCCTTTGTTGCTTTGTCCCTTTTTGTTTTGACTTATTTGTTTTCCTTTAGTTGTTTAATTCTTCTTATTATGTCATTTGTTTCCGCGTAGCGTCGTTTTAATGGAAGGTAGGGAATAAAAGCACAACCTGCTGAGAAAAAAAAAGGATTTTTTTCTGAAATATAAATACCGAGCCCTAGGTTTAACGACCATTTCTATCAACAAACATTAAATAACTCCCTGGGGATTAACTAGTGCTAGACAGGTGTTAAATAAGAATAATCACCAGGCAACCTGTTAACTTCAAGCGCTCAAAGCTTTCCCAAGATACGAATCGTTGTTATTATTATTGCCAGGGATTACGCACGGAAGTCAACATAAAAAAAAATGTACACTCGAGCCGCATGGCCCCGTGAACCCAACTTCTAAAGACACGCAAACAACCTGTATTAGTGCCACTTGACAATTTATGATGCTGTTTCTTACACAAGGGCGATCAAAGAGAAATGTGATCATCGTCTTATCATTGAAATCGACCTTGGCGCGAGGATACGTACCCGGGCGCATCAGATCTTCTATGTAATCGCCGTTCACCATCTGGTTAGGAGAGATATCGATACCGTCCTTGCACAAAGTTGGACCTGGGCCGTAATTCAAATTTCGCAATTGGTCTACGTCATCAGTCCGATCTCTCTTGTGGTTTTTTAATTAACGGCAGAAACGACTAAATGACTAGTCTAGATCTAAGAAAACAACAAGACGAAAAAGTATTTTTTTTTAGAGAATTTTTTGAACGCCATCATCATCATTTATCTTATATTATACATTTCAGACGCTCTCCTTGATTCTATTAAGAAGATTATTGCGCCCTACGCTCATCCGCGCTTTAAGTCTAGTCCTGCATTTCTATTATTATTAGTGTTCTAAATGATGTTAAGTTACTGGTTTTCCTGGTTTGTTCAGGCAACCCATTTCATGCCGAGATGCCCCTCGGGAATAAAGAGTACGTATATGCATTTGTTCTCGCATAACGGATAAGGAAAGGGTGGTCGCCGTCTCTGACAGTTAATTACACAGTTGTTAATCTCAGCTAATATATTATAGTAGACCTATATTCATTCTGTTTTCTTAGATAGAACTGATTATAAGTAGTTATCGACAATTTAGTTATTTTTTAAAATCCTTTATATTAACCTGTGTATGCATGTATGTATGTTTTTGGCGACCGGACCTTGGGATGGCTAACGAACCACTTTCCGTCATCTTACCTACCCGAAACCTGGCGCAACACATTCTATTAAATGATCAGCCACACCCCCCGCACCAACTCACAAAAATCAGTTCTTCTTCTTCTGTTAGCCACTCTGCAGAGCAGTTTGTTCTCGTGCAGTCAATGTCAGACACACTGTGTCACACACTGGCATTGTTATTCTGGGTTTTCCTTTGTGGCTTTTTTTTCTAACCCCGCAGTTCAAGAGAGTTTTCGGTTCTGCACCCGTGAGTGGTAGTCCGGGATCGGGCTGCATTGAGTCAGGGCTGAGTTGTGCTGCGGTGGGGCTGGCCTTTAAAACAGGTTGTTGTTGTTTACACTTTATTGTGCGCATTGCTAACTCCCTATTGAACGCACATTCCCAATATTTTTTAAATGCATTACTTTATTTATTTATTTATGTGTGTGGCAAAGAGCAAACTTTTTGGAAGGCTAATGCATAACTACAATGCATTTAACGGATTCATAAGAAAATTGTTGTTTTTAGGGGTGGTTTGATTTTCAACACTCTAATTCTAAATACAAAAATAGGAAAACTGTTTAACCATTTTTGGGTAAAGTAAAATGCATTTTTTGGTGTCAACACAACAGGGCTTAATAGTACATACTAACTACCTTATAGTGACTGGGCAATACTAAATTATCAAGTAGATTTATCAGAATATGTATAATGTATATCTGCTGATTACATATTAGCAGTGTCGATACAAAAGAAAAAAACACAACAAAACAAGAAGATAACATAATTGAGATGTTATAAACATTACGTAATAATTGTGTTGTTGTTGTGCGTTACATTACGTAAGCTTCTGCAAAAAAATATTATTATATTAACAAAAGCCTGGAAATATTAAAAACTCTTAAATTACATAATTCTTGTTTACGTGCTAGCATTAAATTTGTTTTGTTATAGTTTTTTTTACTTTTTTTTTTACATTCATATTAACATAACATATAACAACAACAACAAAAACTGCCGCTGAAATGGGAAAAATGTAAGGCCATATGAAGAAAATATTTTGCTTACAAATAATCTAAAAATATTTTTATTTGGTGTAACTTTTATTGTAATTTATGTTAATCACGGAGCATTACCAGAATGTAATACATTTGTTGCATTGTGCCCGGATGAAGCGCATAAGGTAAATCATATGTTATATAAACTGGAAATAGTAAACGGGCATAGGAAGGTCACTGAGGAAGACTTGACTTGATAGTTATTGGTGTTTACTGAGAACCAATATTGATATGTCTTGTACTACGAACCCAAAAGTACTGAATCCTTTGATGTAGGACCAGAGATGCTAAAATGTTTTCCGAATAGACTTGATGGTTTACTTACTTACTGGCCTATGCTTTAAAAAAAAACTAATCCTATCGCAAATTTTTTGATGATTAATATCTCAACACTCAGAAAATGTTTCTAACATATAAATTAGGTTTCATTTCATTTATGTTTTCTAAGGCCGTGTTGGTGTTTGGTTAGAGTATAGGGCATTATGATTCTTCCCCGAATCTTCCATAATAAAATCAGTAACATGGAACTATTTAAACCATGTTCTGAAAGATGCAATATTAATAATAAGATCATAAAAACAATCAGAAAAAAACAACAACTCGTTCGGGAACAAAATAACATAAGTAATTAGGATATCCACATAATATACTGTTGTATAATACTATAACAAAAGCCTACTCAAAACATAGACGCTTGTTTTAATACTTAGTTTCTAACATTAATATTACACCTGATCAATGCAATAAGCAAAATGTATTGCAAAACGAATATTGTATGGAATATCATGAGTTCAAACGTAAAATTTTAATTTTAAATATTTCAAAATTGTACTGATTTATTTTCTGAAAAATAAAACAAAAAAAAAACAAAAACAAAAAAACACTATAGGCCTACGACTAGGCCTATTTATTCTCAAGAAAATAATTTAAATAAAAGTTTAAAATAACCACAAAACATGTTAAAAAAACTTATCCAAGAAAAGCCAAAGTTATAACAATTTAGAAGGCTACAACAAATTCATTGTTATAAACAAATATATAAAAAAAAAAAACTACATTAAGTACAACCTTAGTTAAGGTATAATTCTGTGTGAATTCTGTCAAACTTTACAAATCTGTTTATTGTAGGCTATGTACCTGACTTTAAATTATTGTCATTTCGTTTTTAAAAATATAAATAAATTAAGAGACAAATTGAAGAAAGAAACATTAATATTGTAATTTTTTTTATATTTATATCTGGTTTTAAAAGAGAAAAACAAAAGGCCGGTGCAGGGCTGGAGGTGGTGGTGTCTGCGCTTATGCACGCAACGATGGCTAGAAAAAAAAGTCCCACTAAAGTCCATGAACTTGACACCTATCATGCTGTAAGAGGTGTCACATATTATTAATCTCTCAACTGCAAGGTCACATTATCGGCTACACCTCCAACTCCCCTAAATCCACGCTATGCCAGGTATCGTAACAACTTTACATTAAAAAAACAACAAAAAAACCTGGTAGAAAAAAAACAAACCGCAACAGCCCCATTATCTGCGAGCTAATCGCTGCACAAAAAGCTAGAGTAGGAGAGGACGAGACAAAAAAACTCTATTCAAATTATAAAAAACACTTCGAAGGCAGATTTGAAGATGATATACCATCATAAAACTGCATGAATCATGATTTAAACCAGGGGTCGGCAACCTACGGCACGCGTGCCAAACTTGGCACGCGGAGCCCTTTTCAGTGGCACGCGGAGGACTTCCGAAATAATTGTGTTTTTTAATGGCTTCTGCGAGCCATATAGTCTAGCTCTGGCCAGACTATGGATATAATTTTATTAAAAAGAAGTACCATTCTTTTAAATAAATCAAAGTCCAGCCATTTTATTCTGTCATGTTCCTGTTCTAAAGCGTTTCAACGGATAAAATCTGGTCTTTGCGTCTCCTGTGCGTACATCAAAGGATGCTTACATTAAAATAATGTTCCGACTTCTCTACATTTGGTTGCTTTTGTTTGTATTATATCGTAAGCCAAAATTGAAATTAATTGAATTGTTTTGGGCGATTCCAGTAATGTTATTTTTAAGTATTTCCTTCAATTTAACGTTAAAAAAAATTAGCAACCGGATCAAAGTCCATTTCAAGAAATTTGGACAAAAGAATATGGATTCATCAAACAAAAGTTCTTTCGGTTGTGAAAGTGATGTAAATCGTAATATTTTCGGTGAACAAAGACATTTTGTAACTTGTAACCAAACAGGTCAAAATGTACCCCCCTCCCCAAAAAAAATAAAAAAAAATAAAAAAATAAAAAAAAATAATAATAATTGAAGCCATCAAAATGGCCCCTTCGGGATTCAAAAAGTATTTTGGGTATATCTGTTTGAATGAAGAATAAGGCTTACGGACTGTAATTACAAAACTCAAAATTGCTCAGTGTGTGGCGTTAAAAGTAAAAGGTAAGTCTTTTATTACATACATAGATTTTCTCAAAGAAAAATTTATAAGCAGTGCAATAAAGAAACTATTGACTCAAGAATTCAAGTAATACCAGCTTCTGCACGATTAAATTGAAAGGCGTATAACTGATTTTGCTCAAGATTTAACAATAAGCAAACGACATTATTAAAACAAGCTGCTGTATTTAGTGTCGCTCTTGATGAAAGCATTGACGTAGATGAATTGGCACGTCTAGTCTAACTATAGTCGAACGATATTAAAAAAATAATAATAATAAAGAAGAGTTGTGTTGCTTGTTAGCTCTTCATGAAACAACCTAATCAGATGACATTCTGGGTGCATCCGCAGGGTATTTAAAAACTCAGATCATTGCTTTAAATAAATTATTCTGTTACAATAGACGGTATGCTACTGCGATAGTAGGCAAACAAAAAATATTTGTCAAATTTCTTGTAAACCACATTGCGCGTCTACTGTTAAGCTTCCATTGCATTATACACCATGAAAGTTTATGTGCAAAGATCTCTTCATTTGACTTGCGCTCCGTAACGGAAACTGTTATTAAAATAATCAACTTGGCAATTCACCAGCAATTCAAATCTTTACTACAAGAAATTGAAAGTGAATATGGAGATCTGTTGCACAGCAGTGTTTGCTGGCTTAGTCAAGGTT
This sequence comes from Anisus vortex, assembly GCA_949126835.1. Classification (NCBI taxonomy): domain Eukaryota; kingdom Metazoa; phylum Mollusca; class Gastropoda; family Planorbidae; genus Anisus; species Anisus vortex. The sequence goes on along the minus strand of OX421492.1, from coordinate 79,651,759 downwards.
CAGTGTTCAATAGATTCGTTTCGTGTCTGGAAGCAGATAGGATGTTTCTTGATGAAACATTATTTTTCAGAGTTAAATGATAAAGAATGGTTTATGAAACTGATGTTTTTGACAGACAAAACGATTCATTTAAATGAATTAAACTTGCGTTTGCAAGAACAGGATCAAACAATAATTGATGAACTGTTTGGTTATTGGAAAGAATTTGGCTTGAAACTGGACATATTTATCCTTGATATTAACTCCAACACATTGAAGTACTTCCCCAATGTTAAAGCTCATTCAGCTCTATATAGACCTTCATTACAGATAGATGAGCTTAAGGAAGTCGTCTAACTCTTGAACACACACATTTGTGAAGCTTTAATTAACTAAATATGTAGATCTACCTGATAATGAACAGTTATCGAAAAGAGTGCAAGGACAAAGCTCACATAAATTGATACAGACTAATTGCATTCAAATGTTTTTATTTTCTTTAAATTAAATTATTTAATAATAAATATGACAGAGGTTGACTTTGTGGTTGTTGGCACGCCGAGTGAGTTAGAAATTCTACTTTGGCACGCCGCTATCAAAAGGTTGCCGACCCCTGATTTAAACCACAGTAACACTCCTTAAAAGTATCAAATAGAATCAAGTACTAGATCTAGCAGAGATGTGGTGCGTTTTTTTTAAATGTGCACGATTTTGATGAGACTTGTGAGTTTACATAGATCTAGATCTAAGTAAATGATTTTAAAAAATATAATTAGATCTATATAGTTTTAATAAATACAACACCAACTTCATGCAGTTTTCTTTTATTTACTAGACAACGAGTTTATGAAAAGAATTGATACTTTCATTATTATTTTGTTGAATGAATTCGTTTATTTTGCTGAATAATCTATTGTATCTATTCCTGTTTGCTTATGCATCAAAGTTGAAAGAGAAAAATCTTGTAAGTAAATTAACAAGCAAAGGGACATTAAATAAGACAAAACTAGAGGACAAAAAATATGGATTCTAGTCTTCACGAACCATAGAGTTACCGACTAGTACAATTACCATAATGAGACAAAGGAATTATTGCACCCTTATGTATTAATGTCGTCATAGGAAACATCGTGGACTGAAACCTTGACGGTGGAAGACGGATCGGGGCGGAGGGAGTCATACATACAAGCGCAATGACTCTTGAGACGGATGGGGGCGGAGGGAGTCATACATACAAGCGCAATGACTCTTGAGACGGATGGGGGCGGAGGGAGTCATACATACAAGCGCAATGACTCTTGAGACGGATGGGGGCGGAGGGAGTCATACATACAAGCGCAATGACTCTTGAGACGGATGGGGGCGGAGGGAGTCATACATACAAGCGCAATGACTCTTGAGACGGATCGGGGCGGAGGGAGTCATACAAGCGCAATGACTCTTGAGACGGAAAAGAACAGGATAGAAAAAAAGAATGAATGAAAGCATAAATAAACAGCCCAGTACAACGCAAGATGTATGAGAAACAAAAAGAAGAACGATCAACATTTAGACCTTCAAGTACCCTAATGATAGCTGTAACATGTGTTTCTATGAAAAGCACCTTTGAAACTATAACACAGCTCTATGTGTGTAAATAGAAGTATTCACAGTTCAGAGTGTACGGGTTTTATAAAATGTGAAAATTGTTACAAGAGCAGTATTACCTGATGAACCTTACCTTGTTGTTGCTTGTTTTTTTTTTTTTTTTTTATTACCCTTCCCTTGGGTGGAGGGGGGGGGGTGGCCACTTATTGTTTCCAGGGTAACGGATGTAACTGTAGTGTATACATTGCAGGTATGTAAATAAGAAAGAGGTACCGCTAGCACACGATAAACAAAACACCACTAGCCAGGTAAACAACAATGTAAATACAGTTACGGATCTGACGGTATGAGCTTAAAAAAAAACATGACATAGATGTAATAATGCATAGCACCAAGCCACGATCAAAAACTACACACAAGAATTAAAATGATTTTCAAAATAAATAAAATATATCTACATTAAACAAACATATAAATTGCAATATAAATCATGATAGATTTTCGAATTTCAATGCACACATACCCTGTTGAGAAAATTCTTGGTTTTCCGAAGTACGACAAACTGTACAATATTGGATGCAAACGTAAAGCGACAGTGGCATTTTGTGAACTACATTACGCAACGGGAAAAATATTTTGATTCATGACTTAGTGACGAGTAAACAAGACAAACACGGGCTAAAGCGCCTACATACACATGTACTGTTGACACACGAAAACACGGCTATATATACACACACACATTCGAAAACAAAATTTAACAAATCTGGAAAACAAGATGACATAAAAGCACAGCAGAGGTGCGCGTTCAAAGCCTACGTAATCCACAGCGGCATGTCTAAGACGCAGGGACGTAATTAGCCGCCAAGCATAGCTCGTCCAGGGCGCGGTTCATGGGGCGCTCTTGCGGTCATACCTTGTTTCACTCGTGGGAAATACGACACTCACCACAGGGTGGACTCAATGGTCATCACTAATGAAGCACACCATTGTCGTGGGCGCCACTTTTGCTCTTCTTTGTATCAAAAATTGTATTCACCAATCGCTGTCACGATCAGGGCTGTGGAGTCGGAGTTGGAGTCGGAGTCGAGGAGTCGGAGAAAATTTGGGATACCTGGAGCCGGAGTCGGCAAACAGTGCACCGAAACGGACTCCTTCTGAATTTAAATTGGAATTTTTAAAAGAGCAAGTTTAAATGTCCCAATTCACAAAAAGTTATAATTAATGACTTCTCTACTGTAAGAATAAAGACCAATGCATTCAGTGCCTCATGTAACCGCAATATGAACACGTTAAGTGACTGTGAAGAAGCATGCTTTTCACGTGCTTCACTATAGGGCACACAACGCACAATTAGGAGCGGCAATACTTATACTTTTCATAGTGTTGTACAGAGGAGTCGGGGAGTCGGAGTCGGAGTTGGAGTCGGAAGTACAAAAAACTGAGGAGTCGGTGTTGGAGTCGGAGCATTTATCTACCGACTCTGGTGAAGACTGATGCGCTGTTATCATTAGGGTGGCCAATGATAATTTCATTCAATCCACAGCTCCGGTGATTGCTACGACAACCCACAAAGAGCGTGGGCAATGAACGGCCCACTCACACATCGATAGTTACGTTACACTTTCGAACCTCACACTAACTTTATTATCATCTTGTGAGATGCTGTATGATATTATCCATCTGATTACTTTTTAAACAAACGCAACAGTCTGTGTCAATATACATAATAATATTACCTTGGCTTCAGTAAACAATGATGCATCAATTAAACACTTCCTTACTTCTCTACCTCTACTCTCACTCTCTCTCTCTCTCTCTCCACCTTTCTATTTATAAATAAATGTCCACATAAATCTTCATTGTTTTACTGCTGAGATGGTTGCAGGTAAATCCGGCATTGACAGATATCAGAAACAGCCTTCACCTTGTAAGAAGGAAAAGAGAAAAGCGGAACGATTGCTAGACAACAAATAGAAGATATATAATTTAACTGGAAAACAAACAACAACAAAGATTTAACTGGAAAACAAAAAACAAAGATGGGAACATTTCGTCAATATTGTGTGCAACGTTTACACCAAGGCTTAAATTTTCTATATATATGGACCATCTGCAAATTGTAATGTGGTGGTGGGGGGGGGGGAGACAAAGCAGCGGTGAACTCGGTCAACCACACATTATTGACTTCTTTTAGCGATGACAACGATTTCGTTTTAATTTGTATCATTTGCTTTCCATGTGGGTATTATTAAAAATGTTGACACAGTTGTCGATAGCAAGGAAGACGTCACTACAGGTAAAACCAACATGGCTGTCAGTGAAAGTAAAAAGTCTCTCAACTATATTATTATAATAAAGCCATTAGATTACTTTCAAAAACTTGCGAGTTAATGATTGAGCGTATCGCCAGGCAAAAAGGAATAAACTCAGCTATTTAAGGTTTACCCAGACTTCATCATTTACATTGGCGACTCTATTCTCAATGACCGCTGCACGCCCATACACACATACAGACACCCATATAGTTCAATGTCCATGGGGTGATCCTATAAATTTGTAAAGCTATGGAGAGCCGTGCTAAAAAATCCTATTCCAAAGATGGTATCATTCTTTTTTGCCTTTCAACCAGGTTTTGTAGCAGACAAATATCAGATGTAACAGCCATCAGTATACACCCAGTAAATATATAACTATTCGTCTCAAGATAGCACAAGTTTATAGTAGCGGAACGACATAAAGGTGTCTCTTACGGTAATCTTACCTTAGGGGGTAAAGTTTTGTGCATGGCCTGTCGTCTTTTATTTGTTTTAAAATAAACACTAGTTAGACATCTTCTGTCTAGGACCAGATAACTAAGTAAAACAACATTTAAACAAAAACAATAACTATTTTTTAAAAGCAGCAAAAAGCACTAAGATTCGTAGCATGGCCATATTGACACCAAACAATGATTATTCACTTTGTAAAACAAAAAGTTAGAAGTAAAACAAATCAAGTATAAAAAGCAAAGTAGTTATGAAACACAATTCATGTATGAATTGTAACAAAAATCATACAAGTTATCTTTCTTACTTAGCGGATTTCGGAAATGGAATGGGTTTCTGGAACTAGATGAAAAAAAAAAAACGCTTATTAAAAACGCTCGTAAAATATAAGACTAGGCACAAACCGCGTACACGCGTAGGACGCAACAGTCTTTGTATAGAAAGAGCTACAACTAATAAACAGAACCGTATTTACCAGTTACCGCTCATGTATTTCGAAAAAAAAAGCAATTCAGTTTCCGAACAACAGAGTCATGGAGCTACGTAATTCATTCATTACATAATTTTACATTTAAACTACAAAAACAACATTAACCATGAAGAAAAAGTTTTTTAAAACATAAAAGTCGTCAATAACATTGAAATATTAAAATAACTGCGAATAATACATATTTATTTTGGCTTTAGAAAATTAGGTGTATTGATAATTATAAGGCAAAAATGTTCAACTTCAACAGACTTATTGCTCACGTATATAATCTACTACAAACAAAAAACTTGATTAAAAAGCGTCGTCATAAGGGGTATTGAGCAAAAAATCATTTTGTGACCGCATCATATACCGAATACATTCATGGACAGAATTTTTATTATACCGAGCCAGACTGGGGTTAGGCGAGCGAATCAAAACAGGCAAAGTGATGTGCCGACATACCAATTAAGTAATTGCAGCATCAGCTATGACAGGGCTACTCAAACTATAGACCTTTTTAGTTTGACCCCGGAAAAGAGGCGTGGTCTTGAGACTCACTGACATATATTTCTTTTGGGGGCACAAAGATTTTTGTTTCTTCTTTCCATATAGTATTTTACTAATGGTGTCGGTTTTTTTTTATTTTATTATAGTTGTTTTTGAACTTTAAACCATAAAAACACATGGAGATCTTAAACTAAGAACCTAGGAAGGGAATTGTTAAAAAATAACGTTTAGAGCTTCTTTTTTTTTTTTAAGAAAAATTTTTTTAGACCTGGACTCTATGCTTTGGACCTTAATATTATGGTCGATTCTATCGTGATCACTGTGTCATTACTTTTTGTTGAGTTTCTTCAATGTAAAAAAAAAAATTACGTTTAGAACTAGTTTTGTATCGAAAAAATAATAATTAGGCCTATAATGCTTTTATTACTGTCGGTTATTCAAGCTATTGCTTAACTTAGCCCTAGACCTAGATCGCTCGTTTTGACGAATAAAAAGGCAAATATAATTCTAGATATATTTTATGTTGAATGTTTGATAGAGACAGAGTCAAGACTTCAAGAGCCGATGCATCTTCACTCTTCACGAATATAAAAACAATAGCCATAGCCCATAGCCATAGCAAATATTATGTTAAATTTTAAATATATATATATTGTTCGTAGGAAGAGGCTAATATAATAATATATATAGGCCTATGTCGTATAGTCGGGCCTATGACCGTATGTCGGCGTAGGCCTAAGGCCTATGTTTTCCATATTGAATATGATAGGCCTATAGATATATAGATATAGGCTTATTCATATTGTCATTTCATTAGTCCTATGCATGAAATATTATTCAATAACAGGCCTATAACTAAAAATGCATGAAGAAAACACGCACCTGTTTGCAAATATCAAATATATAGCATAGCCTACCTTCATATTCGCTTAATTATTTCATGCAATCGCAATCGGTTAATCAACACTTTTCAATAGTAAATAGTTTCAATTGTTTAATAGTTTAAACTTTAAACTGTTTAAGCTTATAACCTTTAGGCTACTATAATAGGCTAATAGGCTAATAGTAATAAGCCTAGGCCTATAGGCAGGCTAATAATTAGGCCTATTAATATTACTTATAGTAAACTATATATGATAGGCCGATTCGATATGCTATATTATATTAAATAATAGCTATTATAGGCCTATCCTATAAGCCTATATTTATAATTTATATAGGCATTTAGGCTTCTTTAGCTTAGCCTCTATTAGGGCCTATAATATATAGCCTATATACTACTATATAGCTAGGTCTAGGCCTACTAATATGTTATAATCCCGCTTAACTACTTCTACATACAATATTTTAACGACAAAACCACAGAACAAGTCAAACAATAGCATAGGCCTATGGAACATAGACCTAGGCCTTTTCAGAATCAAACTGTGATGAGCTTAACTTTGGCTTTTCAAGGTTCTTTTGTGACATCGAAATCGAACGATAACAAAAATAAAAAAAAATTAAAAGTTACGATTTCTATTGCTACAAATAATAACTTAATACAATATAGCCTACGCGTTGATACTTCAACACAAACAAAGCTTTATAAATATATAACTATGTTAAATTTTATTTGTATGCTTAAAGACGATTTACTGATCGCTCGACGCCAATCTGTATTAACATGGTGACATGGTAACCATAGACGCATTAGGCCTAGAATGTATAATAAATGTTTTTTGGGTTAAAAACTGGTTCAAAAGGTAAAAGAAAAGTACAGTTCGCTCCCTAGCTTCTGGGTATAAAGTTTTTATGAATTAGTTTTTTTGTAAAATGAAAAGCTAATATAATTACGCCTAAAAACCACTAGGCCCCCAGTAAAATAACAAAGGCGAAGAAGGTTTTATTGACAACTTCTGCCCACTAGCGACTGCGCATGCGTAGATATTGACCTCTTTTTTGGAATAATTAATAAAATGAAAAGGTCTATACATGATGGATTTGGCTCCACATAATTGGTGTCTACGTGTGCAGTGTGCATTTAAAATATGTCGACTTCCGTTCCCAAACAATGACAGTAAACGGGTTATCCGAAAGGTACAGAAACACTGAGCTACGCTAAAAATAAGGCATATCGAAATTAAGGTCGACAACAGAATTCAAGTCGTTTCATTTTCTTTTCAAGCCCCCACCCCCTTTTCCCTCTTTATTAAAAGGTCTGTAGAGTATTATATTTTGTCACGTAGCGAACATGGACGTAGCGAACATGGACGTAGCGAACATGGACGTAGCAAACATGGACGTAGCGAACATGGACGTAGCGAACATGGACGTAGCGAACAGTTTTACTCATAAAAGGTAGTAGATTACCAGTTTAGTGGGTCGTTGCTAGAAAGAGAATAATTCTAGCCAACGTTCGACGCAAACAGAAACAATTGCAACAACTTGTGCGGTATTAACCATACATTATCCCCATGTTTCCTATTGCACATTTGGACACTAGTCCTGACTTAATCAGCCCCAAGTGGGAGCTATTGGGATATACGTATGAAGATAAAGAAGAAAACTAATGGGTAATCATCATTTCGCTATGGGTATAAGACATATGCTTTTTTGGCCTAATGAAATCTTTGAGAGAGTCCATTAGCTCTGCTATGCCTGACACCGATCGAATGTTTCAACAAATTCTTAATTGCGATCATCCAACGATTTTGAAATGACCAATAATGTTCCATTCCCTATCTGGTGAGTTCAGCCTCCAAGCATCTAAGACTTAGTCCAGCTCACGAACATGTTATAGACGCGATTCTTGAAATCATGTTTACGTTATGGAGAATGAACGAGTCGTTACCGACAATAAAGAACTTCAACTTTACATCTTCTTCTTCTTCTGCGTTCCATATTCGCTTTCCCTTTTTATCCAGTTTCTCTGACGAACCGGGCTGTTGTCTGTAGGAATGGCTTTGGACCCCAAAGCTTTTCCTCCATTGTGGCTCCCTGAGGCCAAGCCTGGTTACGGGCCTCTCTGTGGAGTGGACACCATTGTAGGATGTGCTCTGCATTCTGGAGTCCAGTTCCACAGGGGAACTCAGTGGTGTGACTTAGGCCGATTCGGTACATCAACTTACACACAATGTGTCATTTCAGTACTTTATCATTATCATGGCCTTAACCTGAATTCGAACGCGAGACATTCATTGCGGCAAGACCACCATTATTAATTACACACGTAGGAAAGTAAGTAAACTACCCTTCGGACCAAACTTATCATAGGTCTGGTGAAGCAACATTCACCAGTTTCTATGCCCGCGGCATACTAGGGGATGTGTGGCCAGCACAATGCTTAGCCGACTTTACCCCAACTAGTGTCAGGTACCCATCAGAGCTGGGTAGACTCAGGAACACCTTTAAGTCCCGGGAAAAACATCCTAGCCTGCACCAGGGTTTGAACCAAGAACCATCGGATCGCCAGTCGAATGAGCTGCATCGGCCACCGTGCCTCTAATTACACACGTGCATATGTGAAATTAGGTCAATAAATAGCCAGTGAAACAATTTCTGAGCATTTAAATGTTGTTTTTTTTTAAGTGAACTTTCAAAATAGTGGCAATCATGAGTCCCCAATCAGTGAAAAACTCTATCCATAAAAAAAAACGAAACAGATTTTGAAAACTTCACATTTAGGCCTAATTCTAAATCTCTGAACTGACAAACACGTTTTATTAAGAAAAATAAATTATAAACGTCCCGGTTGCCTGCATCCAAGAGTACAGTATATAAGCTTTCTAAAAAAAAATAATTATTGTGCAGGGGTTTAAGAAATCTGTACACACATACAAACTAAGACACCAACACGTAACCCGGAAAAGAAATTATGTAGGATATAAAAAAAAAAAAATATTTGGACCGAGCAGCCGTAATCCAGAAAAAGAAAACCACAATGCAATGCTTTTAAAATAATGACATGTTTCGTAACAAGTTATTTTTCTGCAATGCAATGTGGGACAGGCCTACGTCTAGTGATTAACTGGAGGGGGCTTTACCATCAGGTGCTAAACACTAAAACTACGTGTTGAAGAATGATTTATAGCAGAACGCTATGCATCCGTTAATTACCCATATATCTATAGTAGAACGTTATATTAACCTTTCAAAAAATATTTTTTTCTTCAAGCTGACTCAGCGATACACACTTTTATCTAGCATGGTCCAAGCAAGTTCATCTGAACTCTGTCGGCATTGACTGTCCTTGCACAAAATCGGTCAAGGACGCCCGTACAACATTTATACTATTATAAACATTCACAAGGAAAACAGTTAATCAAGCTGAATTGCTTCGGCGACGGTAATCTATGTAGATTCTAATTAAAAAATGTATTTGAGACTAAGAAATTAAGAGTAAAAATCCTACTTTGTATAGTGTATCTTCTGGCTTTTTAAAATAACTTTTTTAAACATTGGAAAATTGTATGTGTGCTGGGGTGGGGGGAGTTGCTAAATTAGTACATTTCCATTAACGCCAGATTCATTCTAGATCTATGTAGCTTATAATAAATAAAGAAAAGAAAATTATCTTCTTCATTCTTTTCTTCACGTCGAGCCAAACTGACGCCTTCCCGACTTAGTTTTTCCCATAGTCGTGTTGGTGAAAGGAATATATAAATTAAGCACTATCGTCAAAACCGAAAGAACAAAATAAAGCGTTAGATAAGAGTTGTACTTTATATGACGTTACCTTGACACATATTTACGCACGCATACTACACCCACATATACATTCAATTAGAATGGCCAAACACGTACACACACCCCATCCACCCAGTTGTCGACTGAAGAAAAAAAACTGTCCTCCAAATGTAACCAAATGTGTGGGCCAGCTATTTCCCCACCCGCCCCACCACCTGCTTCTACTTTACCCAGTCCAACTTGGTCGTTTCAAATCAAAACTCTATTTTATTGTTGTTTTATGACATGCCGTTACATGCTATGATACAGGTTAGAGATGACCTTGACACCTCGCTTTTTAATGCAATTAGGTACTGCACACACGAGTAATAATATAGACCAGGCGTCGGCAACCTACGGCAAGCGTGCCAAAATTGGCACGCCGAGCGATTTTCAATGGCACGAGGAAAGCCTCCCTAAAAAAGACAGTTAAAAAAGTCTTTTCTACAAGAAATTGAGTGCTACAGCAGGATGCATTTTAAGTTCTTCGTACGCCGAATGAGTTAAAAATCCTAATTTGGCACATTATTTTCAAAAGGTTGCCGACCCCTGATATAGACCTTTTTAGTTTGACCCCGGAAAAGGGGATTGGCTTTGAGACTCACTGACATATATTTCTTTTGGGGGCACAAAGATTTTTGTTTCTTCTTTCCATATAGTATTTTACTAATGGTGTCGGTTTTTTTTTATTTTATTATAGTTGTTTTTGAACTTTAAACCATAAAAACACATGGAGACCTTAAAATAGGAACCTAGGAAGGTAATTGTTAAAAAAACAACGTTTAGAGCTTTTTTTTTTTAAAGCCCTAGACCTAGATCGCTCGTTTTGGTTAATAAAAAGGCAAATATAATTCTAGATATATGTTTTGAATGTTTGATAGAGACAGAGCGAGGCAAGACTGCAAGAGCCGATGCATCTTCACGAATATAAAAACCATAGCCATAGCAAAATTAATATTATGTTAAACTTAAAAAAAAAAATTGTTCGTAGGAAGAGTCTAATATATATAGGCCTATGTGACGCCTATGTCGTATAGTCGGGCCTATGACCGTATGTCGGCGTAGGCCTTTGGTCTATGTTTTCTATATTGAATATGATAGGCCTATAGATATATAGGCCTATTCATATTGTCATTTCATTAGTCCTATGCATGAAATATTATTCAATAACAGGCCTATAACTAAAAATGCATGAAGAAAACACGCACCAGTTTCCAAATATCAAATATATAGCATAGCCTACCTTCATATTCGCTTAATTATTTCATGCAATCGCAATCGGTTAATCAACACTTTTCTATAGTAAATAGTAAATAGTTTCAATTGTTTAATAGTTTAAACTGTTTAAGCTTATAACCTTTAGGCTACTATAGGCTAATAGGCCTACTATAATAATAATATAATTTATAATTTATATTGGCCTTAATGCTACTTTAGCCTATTATAATATATAGCATATAGCTAGGTCTACTAATATGTTATAATATGCTTAACTACTTCTACATACAATATTTTAACGATAAAACCCCAGGACAAGTCAAACAATAGCATAGGCCTATGGGACCTAGACCTAGGCCTTTTCTGAATCAAACTGTGATGAGCTTATTTAACTTTGACTTTTCAAGGTTCTTTTGTGACATCGAAATTGAACGATAAAAAAAAATGTAATAATTGCTACAAATAATAACTTAATACAATATAGCCTACGTGTTGATACTTCAACACAAACAAAGCTTTATAAATTTATAACTATATAAAATTTTATTTGTATGCTTAAAGACGATTTACTGATCGCTCGACGCCAATGTGTATTAACATGGTAACCATAGACGCATAAGGCCTAGAATGTATAATAAATGTTTTTTGGGTTAAAAACTGGTTCAAAGGGTAAAAGAAAAGTAATGTTCGCTCCCTAGCTTCTGGGTATAAAGTTTTTATGGATTAGTTTTTTTTTGTAAAATGAAAAGCTAATATAATTACGCCTAAAAACCACTAGGCCCCCAGTAAAATAACAAAGGCGAAGAAGGTTTTATTGACAACTTCTGCCCCCCAGCGAGTGCGCATGCGTAGACATTGACCTCTTTTTTGGAATAATTAATAAAATGAAAAGGTCTATAGACTATATACTATGTGCAGTGAATGTCAAAAGCATTAAAAAAAAATATAAAAAAAATTGGACAACAGCTTGAGACTCCTTTTTGAAATGATGAAAAAGGGGAATGTAATTCGAAGCGTTAACCGAGCTATAGGTTGAAATAAAGCCTTGATTATCATTGGCATTAAGAAGAGAAAAACACCGTTTCTTGTTGTTGTTTTTTTGTCTTCTGTTAACATGAATAAATCATTCTTATCCTGACTTATCTTTTACTGTGTGGAAGGAACGCTTAAACAAAACAGGTTTGCGTTGGGTGCAATGATTGAATTAATATTACAAGCAACATGTAATAGTATACGTGCAGCACATTTACATTGCCCGGATCATTTTTTGCAGAGCAAGCTTAAAAGGGATGAATCGAGTCCCCTGGTCGACGGCTAAAGGTGTCAGAAGGGGTGCCAGCAAAAAAAACAACAAAAAAACCCCAAGATAACGCCGGCACTGTATAATTGATAAAACCTTTTAAAATCTTGATTGTAAAGAGGGATAATCAGAAGTATTCACTTTTCACCCATCGTGTTTGCAAGTCATATCTAGCTTAAGTTTCATATGAGCATCACAAAGTCTTTAAAATACAGATAATATTGCATTTCAGCCCTTTTTTTTTAAATTTTACTGTTGGCGGATAGAGGTCTACCACTTTTTAAAGAAAAACAAAACAAAAACAGGGGCAGGTAAAGCGATACTGAGATTTTTCGATGCACGAACTAAAAAAAGAGCAACAACTTACATAACAAATGTTTATATTACTCATGAAGACGTTTTTAATAATGTAGCATGATATTTCCGGAATCATTTGAAAAAAGGAGAGCACGCATTCTGTGTGATTTATATATTCTATTATCTGGTGTTTTCTTTTCCATTCAAAACAAAAAAATATAATGCTAAAGGTGATACATACATGCACACACACATGGAGAAGAAATATGTTCTTTTTTTTGTATTCTAATATTTTTGTTCTTAAAAAGTAAAACATCTTTTTGCTTTCTATTGAGAGGTTACTTTCGCTATCTCTTTAGTTTAGTGCACAGATTGAAATGTTTGACTTTGTAACTATGGCATTTCTTTTCACGTACTCTTCAAACACACTTGCACACAGAGTTTACATTGTTTTATTGTTTTAACAATATTGTTTTAACCAGCTTCATGTAAACTTTATCCAAGTTAACTCAAACTTGACACTATTTAACCCAAATATGAAAGTACTTTACAGACACAGATTTTTTTTTCTTTATGGGACTTACAAGTCAAGGATTTAGAAAGTACAACTGGGTCAGTCTACTATACCACTGTCCCACCTATAAAAAAAAAGAAATGTGGCGGTTAGTGGTGGCCCGATGTGATAACAAACAGTGATAACACTGGAGCTAAGTCCAACCCAGCTGCATGGCTTATTTTCCCTGCATGGTATCAGATTCAACATGTGTTTTATGTTAAACTGTATGATTTCTAGTTCACACACACACACAAACACGAGGACATTTGTTCTCTTTCTATTACAGATTCCAGTAAATGTCACGTGGCTTACATCTCTCAATGTTTCCAATTAACTTATTTAATTATATATTACAAATTTACTGCACTATAAATATATATATATATATATATATATATATATATATATTATGACGTGCTATTACGATAATGTATATCTGGCTGTTGTCTAGTTGTAGATTCAATATTCCAAGAGTTATCTGTTTGTTTATTGTCTCGGAATTATTTCATTAATTAGGGTATGTTTTTATTTCAACGTTAACTCAATTGAACACTATCAATTCCCATGACAAGATAAACACCAGTTTCACAATGCAATAATATTGTAGTAATTTGATAATACTTGCAATTAGTTGCAATACAACATCGAAGATAAATGAAAAGAAACACATGTCAGTACAAATTGTGATAAAAGTTCCTACTACGAAGATACTTGCCTATTAACCCTTACAGTCCCGGGCGCGTATATAGCGGAACTGAAGGCAGCATAGATAGAAGTAGGTCGGTACGGGAAGGGTTAAGACTAGTCAACTCCTTAAAGTACCTGGTAAAACTCGTAACTGAATTCTAAAATTCTACATAAGCTAATATATGGGGGAAAATAAAACAAGTCGTTCTAATTCAAAATACAGATACGTTTACTTTCAATGACCAGGACGGATATGTGACGAACGAAAAACATTGTTATCGGTGCTAACGAGTCTCGAAGAAATAATAGACTAAAAAAAAATCCCATAGACGCGCAGGCACTAAAACACATTCGGCCTTTTTGTCTGACTCTAATGAATCTATCGTGTTTCTCCATCCAGGCAAAAACATTTTCCGACTTCCTATCTATCATCTAATGACATTTTCAGGAGTTTCGTTTATAGTTAAAGTCCAGATATTGACACTCTTGACATTCGCTATGTTCTAGTCCAGTATTTTAATACTAGTGTCCAGTTTCCAATCTATTTTAAAGACACAGGAGAAAAAAAAATGCTTGTGTACTAGTGCAATAATAAAAAAAAATAAACTTCTTTGCCGGGAAACATAAATAGTGACACGTGACTTAAGTCTGTAGAAGCACAACAGCGTTTATAGAGACCTGCCAGTAGAGTAAATGTATTGAAGGAAATACAACACCCACACACTCGAACATATATTTATATATATTTACTTATAACGTTTTTCTTTTGTGTGTGTGTGTATGGTAAATGCCTAATCTAGCTTTGCGAGGGAAATTAAATTGTATATATTTTCCATCGAGTTGTATGAATAATAGTGTATGGTGTTCCCCCGGAGTTTCCCGCCCAGTATTTAGACTAGTTTAGTGATATTAATCGGAAGAGATAGTCCGCCTATTTAAAATGATTCCGTTGTAGCTTAAGGGTAGGATTCTCCAGATACGCTGGAACAGCGAATAGCTCTGGCAACGCACACTACGAGAACTGAATGAAGCGGCAATATACCGTTATATACGTATATGATATGGGGATGTATAGGTCACACTCTCAGTAAGCATACTGTTACGTCCACAATCCCCTTGTGGCCAGAGCTGTGTAGATCTTGCTGATAATTCTCGTTAGTCCTAGGGGAGACTTTAATTATTAGTATTTATGTTTCAGTATTACACGAACTCTTCTTATAGTCCTGGGCAGAAATTCAGTATTTGTATTCCAACATTTCCTCTCTTGTAAATTATGGTAGTAGATAAATCTTATAGTAATGTATACAACACAATAGGATAGTAACTTGACAAAGAAGCTTCAGTGTAACTGTTGTTGATAGTTTATTTCAGGTGGTATGTTCAATATATACAATATATCTATTATGTACAGTTAGAATAAAATGGTGCAAACACAAACGTTCAAAGGAACATCTTTTGAAAACTCTCTGTCTTTCAGACAAAACAAATCATTAAATACTATCCGAGTGGTGCAAGGGACAGACCCACTACCAGTAGGGGTGAAAATCATGGTAACATTACAAAACTCATAACAAAACGATATGAACTTCCCCTATTAAATAATGAGTCGTTCCCAGACTCTGAGAATTTGAGATCAACACAGAATCCCAGCATTACCTAGAACCTTTCGTTTTCCTACTAAACGTCCTAATATCGCGTGTAGTAAGAAAAGAGAGAGAGAGGAGAATAAACATTGCGTGTTCCAATTCTTGGAAAAACAATATACATGACACGCCCCCACCCAATGAAAGAAATAATGTACCATAATTACCCAAGTAATACTCAACATGGTACATTTTTCGTACTTAACACTATCGTTTTAATAACCAACAATCAATGGAAGATTATTAGACAATTTAAGCAAACATGGCTCACTGGCACAACTAAATTATAAAAAGTGTCACTACCCAATGGTAATTGTGATTATAACGTGATGGACAAATATTTCACCGTTAGTATTAATATTAACTAATGTCTCAACAAGTACAAATAATTCAAAAATATTCTAGTCATTCTTATTTTAACTATGTACAGTTGTGTGGATTTCCACCAAAAATTTGCAAAAAGTTTTAATCTATTAAACAAATATAACATTGCTCAAACTCTGTCAATTTTCAACAGTTTACTTCTAATATACAAACCAAAATATAAGTAATACGTAACTCGAATCAAACTATAGGTTACTTCCCCTTTCAATTACAGTGTCAACTTGACATTAACATGGTTCATACCTAAGATGATGATACTTCCCCTTTTCTCAAATATGAGGAGAAAATACGCTCTAGTTACGATTACTACAGTAATCTCAATATTAAAATGTAATCCACTATTATGCGTTTTTGGCAAATTTGAAAGTTTAATATAAAAGTTTGTTCAGGGTTGAATGAGTGTACACCTTTAGGTACCTTTGTTTCCCTCTGTTCCTGGATATATGGAATATATATAACCTATACAACATAGTGAATATCCACTAGTTTTTCCCATTCTATTACCATGATATAACAATTTAGCAATAGATTTCCAATATTATCTATTAATTTATACCAATTAAGATTACATCTCTTTCTAAGATAAAAATTGTACATATTATTATTTAGTTCCATTCATTAACTAAAATAAAACAAGATAATAAATCAACTAGCTCAAAGTTTTCCCACTTAATTGCATGTGATGACAATTACTTTTATCCATCCATATCAAGTAAATACGTGCATATTATATATTTATTGCATCATGCATCAACATTTAAATGGAATTTCTTTTCCATAATCAAATGAATTTAAAATATATCAGAACATCAATATTATACATGATTATAAGAATTATTAATACTTTCAAAAGACTTGACTTCTGTATGATACAAGTATTCTATAGGTATTCCATAATCAAAATTCAAACGAATGATAGGTTATCATGACACATTCTTAATGAATAAGTGAGATGATCTGAAAAAGAAGTATTGGGTTATTCAGTCAATCATGTAGTACCCGAGATAGAGTATCAGCTGTGACGTTGTCTCTAGTCTCTATCTTGTCGATGATACGGGAATGGGATACCAGTCGGTCTTTGTCAAATTACTTAATTTCCCAAGGTCTCTATAAAACTGCAGTGTGTGGTCGGCTTTTGGTACCATCACACAGGGTGTAGACCATTTGCTATCACATTTTTCTCCTATGTCATCTTCTAACATATACTTTACATCTAATTTAATATGCTCAGGTCTGATGGGGTCAAATGGATGCTGTTTAATAGACCTGGCACTATTGGTTAACACTACATCGTGCTCTATGACATGTGTCCTACTGGGAACATTTGTAAACATTGACTTATTTTCATGTACCAGCTCAATAATCTTCTCCTTATCTTCTACCGGAAGATGTTCTAGCCTTGTATCTAAACTCTTAAGGGCATCTGTATTATTAAGTTTACTTTCTGCAAACTTATATTCTATCCTAGATAAATCCGTCGGGACTCTAGCTAACGAAATCATGGGGACCTCCCGTGGTTTATTCTTTTCCCTGGAAACATAGGGCTTAAGCAAATTAATATGGCATACCCTCTGCTTTTGTCTCCGGTCAGGAGTCTTTATCAAATAATTGACCTCGCCAAGCTTTGACTCTATCTCATAGGGTCCACTAAACTTTGCACTTAAAGGCTGATTTTGCAAAGGTAGAAACACAAGAACTTTGTCACCTGGTGCAAAAGTTCTAGCTGTAGCTTTACGGTCATAGTTCTGTCTCATACGCTCCTGCATCTGTGGAAAATGAATCTTCACATGGTTAAAAGCATGATAAAGCCTATTTTTAAATTTATCTACATATGACAAAAGTCCAATCGGTTCACTGTCCGTTAGCCAAGTTTCATGTAGAAGTTTCAACGGACCTCTGACTGAGTGTCCATACACAAGTTCGAATGGGCTAAACCCCAGGGATTCCTGAGTGGCCTCCCTTGCAGCGAACAGTACATAAGGCACACCCTTATCCCAGTCTTTCTCGTTTTCATAACAGTACTTTTTAAGCATCGATTTTAATGTCTGATGAAACCTTTCCAGAGCTCCCTGGCTCTCAGGATGATAGGCACTTGATAGCCTATGGCTTATCCCTAATTGTTCCATGACTTGTTTGAAAATGTTCGAAGTAAAGTTAGTCCCCTGGTCGGACTGTACTGTCTTCGGTAGGCCATAACGTGTGAAGAAATTTGTCAGGGCGTCTACCACCTTCACTGTTGTTATGTTCCGCAACGGAATGGCTTCCGGGAAGCGAGTGGATGAACACATGACTGTGAGCAGGTATTGAAAACCGGCTTTTGTTTTCGGCAACGGGCCCACGCAATCAATGAGTATATGACTGAATGGTTCGTCGAACGCTGGTATCGGCTGGAGTGGAGCGACAGGAATTCGTTGGTTAGGACGTCCTACCATTTGGCATACGTGGCAAGTCTTGCAGTATTGTTCGACATCTCTTCTCAGTCCTGGCCAGTAGAAGTAAGGGAGGATACGGTGGTGCGTTTTTCGGACTCCCATGTGACCAGCGAAAGGAAGATCATGCGCCATACGCAGTATATCTTGACGATAGCACTTAGGTATTACAATCTGGTGAATACTGTCCCACTCGTTTGTACCTGAGTTGAGCGGTTTCGACTTTCTCATCAATACTTCATCTTTCATGTAGAAACATTCCGCCATTGCATCTGCAGTCTTTTCGTCAACAGCTTTCATTCTGAGTTGCATTATTACTTCGTCATTCAATTGTTCTTTCACCAATTTCTGCTTTGGTGACAAAATGTTATCGTTCTCGGTTGCATCACCAGTTGTTAGTTCAGCAAAGAACGTAGCACTTAAATCGATGTCAGGTGTTTCTGTTATCACTGTTTCATTCGCATGTGTGTCTTCAGAACAGACAAACACATCTTTCGTTGCACTACACGGCGTAGCAGGAGTCTTTACCGACTTCTTTTTATGCATTGCTCTTGTCAGTGCACATGTTGGGCGTTCATTGGCAGGACGTAGGTTTTTGTCCTCCGCCATCTTTGTCTCCAACACTTTAACCATGGGCTCGACAGTGACTCTGCCGCCCATAATGTCATTTCCTAATATCATGGAAACGCCTTTGACGGGTAGTGCGCGCCACACTCCCACTACGATGTTACCTGTAAAAATATCCGACTCGAGTTTTATTCTGTGCAGTGGAGCTTCCACAGCCTCCATACTAGCACCTCTCAGCACAACAGACTCACCGGTACTGGTGGCATCCGTTAACGGCACACTGCCCTCCAGGATCACGCTGACAGCAGAACCCGTGTCACGTAATATCTGTATTTTCTTCTTGCTGAGTACATCGACTTCTGTCGACACTGTCCCCTCGTAGACAAAGGGTCGAAAATCGGATAGGTCGTCCTCTTCCGGGACTTCAGGAACCATCTGTTCCTCACGGCCTTCTGAAAGCATAATAGATTGAGTACAGCTATTCTCTTTTACCTTAGATAGACTGTTCTCAAAAACCATCGACTCCACAACTATGGGCGATGCCGGCCGCATTTCTTTTGAGTTTCTTGACCCTGTGTTGCACACTTCTTCTGTCTGCTTGCTATCTTTCTGCACTCTGGCACAGTGTAGAATAGCACCTTGCTTCTTGGTAAGGATCCAACAATCTTTCTTCATGTGGCCCTCTTTCTTGCAATTGAAACATACCACCTTTGCTTTATTTACATCTGTCTGCTTCCTGAAATGAACTAAGTTACTATTATTATTTACACCACTGTTCTTATTATTGTTTTCACTTGTCTCTTTTGGTTTACTAGCCTCCTTGGACTCTGGTTTGTGCACTTTGGGTTTGTCAGCATAATATGGCTTTATGCTGGCGTGAATTATGGCATAGTTATCTGCCAATCTAGCAGCTTCATGCACATCTTCAACCCCTCGGTCTGAGATGTGGGTTTTAATATCCACTCGAATACAATCATTGAATTCCTCAAACAATATTAGGTTCTTGAGTTTATCAAACTCACTTACATTCTGTGACCTTAGCCACTGTTCTAACATTTTCTCCTTTTGTCTCAAAAAGTCTACATGAGTTTGATCATATGCCTTCTTTCTGTCTCTAAATAGCTTTCTATATTTTTCTGGTGTCAGGGAATAACTTTTTAGCACCCTATCTTTGATTACTTCATAGTCATTTATTTCCTCGGGTGTTAAACTCAACACTACGTCCAATGCTTTTCCTTTGTTGAGAGTTGACCTTAACAATAAAGCCATCTTATCATCAGGGAACTGATAATCTACAGCTATCCTCTCAAAAAGCAAAAAGAAATCTTGAACATCTTCTTCTCTGAATATAGGCAAGTGTTGCTTCATTGCGCTAATATCCATACCATTGCTGTCCCTACGATGGTCAGGTCTGTTCATGCGTGCCATCTCTATCCTTTCTCTGCTTTCAATCCTAATTCTTTCCAATTCCATTCTCTTCATAGCTAATTGGAATTTTAGGTTTTCACTCAACCCTTCATCTTCATCATTGTTTGATGATCTAGATGACATATTTCTTACCTCGTCTCCGTGGGCAATTACCTCGCCCCCACTGGGAGCTACATAACCTTCATTGATATCGTTCTGTCCCACTTCAACTACACTACCAGTGTTCATGGCATTCTGCCCGTTCAAACATGTCATAATTTCTTTGGTCAAATGATTACGATTAGGTCTTGCCTGTCCTGCCTCAATCCCAAAGGACTCAGCTAATTCTTTTAATTCAGCAAATGACATGGCATTAAGTTCCTCACTTGATATATTCGAAGCCATAGTGTAGCGTTCAAAATATTTGTGATAGTAGAGTAGTATGTATTGTATAATAAAATATAAAGTTCCAACTTACGATTTGTCCAGAAATTTGCACAATATAATATTAAACACTTCGTGGAATCTTCACACTTCCCAAGAAATAAGAACGCAAACCAGTTCTCTCCTCTTTTTAAAAAGAATAGTTTCACAGTCCTGAAAACGAAACACAAATATGCCGCTCTCAGTACTACTAATGTCACAAAATATTTATAGGTCAGCTAGATCAAGAAAAGTAGAACTCAAATCTACCGAACGAGACTACCAAATCTTGTCAATCCTAGGTCAGGAAAAGTAGAACTCAAATATACCGGGCGAGACCACCAAATTTTGTTACGTCCACAATCCCCTTGTGGCCAGAGCTGTGTAGATCTTGCTGATAATTCTCGTTAGTCCTAGGGGAGACTTTAATTATTAGTATTTATGTTTCAGTATTACACGAACTCTTCTTATAGTCCTGGGCAGAAATTCAGTATTTGTATTCCAACATTTCCTCTCTTGTAAATTATGGTAGTAGATAAATCTTATAGTAATGTATACAACACAATAGGATAGTAACTTGACAAAGAAGCTTCAGTGTAACTGTTGTTGATAGTTTATTTCAGGTGGTATGTTCAATATATACAATATATCTATTATGTACAGTTAGAATAAAATGGTGCAAACACAAACGTTCAAAGGAACATCTTTTGAAAACTCTCTGTCTTTCAGACAAAACAAATCATTAAATACTATCCGAGTGGTGCAAGGGACAGACCCACTACCAGTAGGGGTGAAAATCATGGTAACATTACAAAACTCATAACAAAACGATATGAACTTCCCCTATTAAATAATGAGTCGTTCCCAGACTCTGAGAATTTGAGATCAACACAGAATCCCAGCATTACCTAGAACCTTTCGTTTTCCTACTAAACGTCCTAATATCGCGTGTAGTAAGAAAAGAGAGAGAGAGGAGAATAAACATTGCGTGTTCCAATTCTTGGAAAAACAATATACATGACAATACATACAGCATCACAAGACAAGACTTCATTTGGACTCCCTCAGGGCAAAAGAGAAAAAGGGGACAGACTAAAAATGACCAGGAGATGTGGATCTATACTGAAAGGAGACATCAGCATAATGGAACAAGCCTAGAGATAGCGAAACTAGCTAAACATTGATATACCTGGAGAGGTCTTGTTAGTGGTATATGCCCCCAGGCGGAGAAGACAAGCGATGATGAAAGGAAACCAAGACGATCAAATGCAAATTGAGGAATTCACTATTGATTTTTATACAATACTAACCACATACATGCCTACCCCTAAGGCCCTAAAGACTAAAAAGAGGAACAATCTTGATGAAAAAAAGGATTTTTCAACAAAAAAGCGGAACACTCTTTATCTAACAATCTTTTATAACAAAAAACAACAACAATAAAACAACATTAGCTATTTAAAATGTAGGTAGGCCTACGTTTTACAGACAATTTGCAATGGATCTAGTTCTAGAAGGCCTACAAAGAACATTAAATTCATTTGTTTTTCTTTGCTGAATAAACTCCATTAAATATTCCTTCCCATAACACTGAATTAGTTTTTTTTTACACTTTGAACAAGTCATACTTAAACTTTCCGAGGAAGGACGTTTAGATATATTCACAATCTTAGCAATACAGTAAAGGAAAAGCCAAACACGCGTTATACCGCAAAAAACGTCAGAAAAGCCCAGAATATATCTTTTCATAAACCCAGAAAACCCAAGTAATGATAATTATAGCATTGTGACCTTATTTGTGCCTTTGTTTTATCAACCTAGACACAAACTATATTTCAACACATGAAAAACCCAAACTTTCCAATTTGGCGTAACAAAACTAGTAAAAAGCGGAACGGCGGAACAAAGTGTTTTTTTTTTTTATTAAAAAAGCGGAACAAATACGCCAAAAGCGGAACCGTGCGAACGGTAGGCATGTCTGTAACCACTGTATCAAGAAGCTTTGAAAAATTACATTCTTTTTCTTTCAGCTTTACCCCTTTCAACCCCTTTCCTGTCTAGTTCAATTCGAACTCCAAATTATGTACTGAAGTGTAAGAGTAAGAGGCCTGTGGAGTACACATGTCAGTGAAAAGTTCAGACCAACTTCTTGAAGTGAACAAAAAGTGTACATTCACCTGAAAGACGTTTTCTAAATCTCAATACATTTTTTTTTTGTTTCACCTGTTGGAGGAGTTGTATTTGCCCTACGCGATCCAAATGACTTGTAGGTACACATTAGCCTACTTTATGTAACCTCCGCTCATCCATTGGGTCATTGTGTGGCAGTTAAAAGTTACTTTATGTGCACGTTTTTCTATTGTTTTTTTACAGGTGGAAAAGTACTTGACCGTGAAACGAAAAAAAAAGGACGCTCTTTTGTAACTATCTTCTCAAGCACTACACAGCAATGGTGTATCGCTACATTTATCTCTCTCTCCTAAAGACGTTTTCTAATAAGATCATTTTCTTTTCTTTTTTCTTTCGACGTTTATTTATATTTTTTGTAAGTTAGATTTTCAGATACCTTTTTTTCCTACTCATCTGTTTTTACTTTAAGCAGAAATACTTAAAGTTTCGCCTTTTAATAGATTATTGTGGCTTGTACACGCTACACAGTCACTTTGGTAGGAAATATAGATCTATGTCGTAATTTAAACATGGAAGTGAAAAAGTCGTTGTGTTTCTTGTGTTTCCAAATACCAACTAGACTAGTCTATGGCTTGCGATAAAAACAACATCAAACCAATTGTTAAGTTGCAGTTAACATGAATCTTTTTACTTGTCGGCTCATCTTTTAGAGATGTGCGCTGCTCTTTGATGTACGCAAACTAGCCCTTCCCTGTGACCTTGAACAATTACACTAGACACCGCGTCTGTGTTTGTTTTATTAACGGCACTATTAAATACACATTCTTTTGATTTGTGCTACGCGAAACCTTTCAATACATTATTTGACAAGTTACCATATAGACTCTATGCCTCTTCAAATTCTTCTTAACCCTTACAGTCCCGGGCGCGTATATAGCGGAACTGAAGGCAGCATAGATAGAAGTAGGTCGGTACAGGAAGGGTTAATATTATGGTCAACGATAATCGGTAATTTGATTATCATTATTGAAAAATTGAAAGCTATTATCGGCTTTAATCAATTAGTCCAGATTCTTTTTAGTTCTAAAGAATGTTATGGTAAAAATCATATTGTATTCACACAAATCGACATCTTGAATGCCTGCAAACACTAATTAATTAAGATTGAAGTATTTTTCAAATATACCTATAAAACTACGCACATTTGGCTTTTCCGCCCTGTGACTTGTGACATTGCGCGGGAAGGGGGGGGGGAGAACCGAAATCCGGTTTTAAGCCGGTTTTATAGAACCGAAAACCGGTTTTGGAAAACTAGTGTTAATATGTGTGTGAGTGAAAATTACAGTGATGAATACATGAGTTGGGAAATGGGATGCTGATATGATACCCCGCCCCCCCACACCCCATAAGTCTACATCTCTGATATTAAAAGAAAACAAATCTGACTGCCGTCCCCAGAGGTTGACACTTTCAATTGATACAGTGTCATTCAACGTGTTAGAATACGAAAAAAATCGTGTTAAGCATGTTTAAAGTACACCGTATTAGCCACAAGGTTGTCCATTAATCAAAACAATGATATATTTATATGAAGTCAACGACAATGAAACAATGTCGGCACTATCACGAACTGTGACAGATGCTGTGACGTCTTGTTGCATTAAAAACGTTCTGGTTTTAAACAATGTGAATGATTGAGAGAACAGAGGAATATAACTTTTTGTTTTTTGTTTATTGACAAGTGAAATATACTTTGATTTTGTGGTGGTCGGAATAAATAGAGATGACGTGGGCGGTAGCATACTCCTGTCTACCTTACTTTTATGATCTCAAAGTATGGTGTCAAGTATACGTAGGGTTGCCAGACACATGGGTGTCAAGTATACGTAGGGTTGCCAGACACATGGGTGTCAAGTATACGTAGGGTTGCCAGACACATGGGTGTCAAGTATACGTAGGGTTGCCAGACACATGGGTGTCAAGTATACGTAGGGTTGCCAGACACATGGGTGTCAAGTATACGTAGGGTTGCCAGACACATGGGTGTCAAGTATATAAACAAAAAGCTGATTTCGGCTCGTGACCAATAATTCAAACCCAGAATGATCACATGTCAATTTACGCCAATGATTCAATAGGATCATTACCCCGGTATTAATAATAATCGCAAACTCTGTTCACAAAAAATGATTGGGGCCACAACACTATCTATCTCAATTTTACTATTCGAAACAAAACCCACACACATAAGCAATACGACATATAAGATGAAATTAATATAAAAAGAAAAGATTTACTCATCATTTTTTTATATTCATCGCCGGCTACTTCTTATTATTATCTCTATTCTTATTATAATCTACCGTCAATGGTTCATCATCATAAATATCACTGCAATCGGAACATACCTGCATAAATGCATATTATATATATATTTTTTATTGATACTTAGAATCGCCCTTATATTATGTCCTTCCAACCAAGTTTACATTTTTCATAAATATTCGCCCCCTTTTTTCAACCGCCTCTTTGTCTTTTTTAACAGTCAAATAGTGGTATTGATGATGATGATGATGATGATTTATATAGCGCGCCTATCCATGCTATGTTAGCATGCTCAGTGCGCTCTGGTTCCACGTTTCAGTTGTGAATGTGCTATAAAAACAAAACAAAAAACTATAAGCCTAGTTGAAGAGGAAGGTCTTTAAACTTCTCTTGAATGACTCTTTTTTTTTTCAGAATCCCTCAATGTCTGAGGCAATTTATTCCATAAATAAGGCGCTGCTGACTCGAAAGAGCGTACACCAAAAGACTTCTTTTTATGACCATCCACATTGACCTTAATGTATTTCTTTTTTTCTTACGAAAAACCGCAAAAACTCAAATACTCGACACCGAACAATCAGTTATACACGATTGAACAATAACCAGCGTGCCAAACGTATCACTGTGACAGTATCAATGCCGTACTATATGACTCCATACGTAATCAGATGGAAGTAATATTATCTCGATTACATGTACTTTTCAACCAATGGCCGCATTGAGGGCGTCGTACAACTCACCCACACAAACGGAGTATGTGATTCTCACATGCTGGGACACACTCCCACGAATGCAAAAAAAAAAAAAAACGACCGACAGAAGATTTAAAAAAATGAAGGCGACCTCCACTAAACGAGACAGCTTGACTTTTTGAAAGGAAATAGTTTCTCTTTTTTTTACATATTCAGCACTTTTTAGCTTCATTACTAACCATTGAACAAATGGGATACGTGTTTTTTTTTTATAATAATCAGGAAGCAAGCGACAGGGAAAGAAGCCAATCTACTCACTGAAAACGTCACCAAATATAAAATGAATGAGAAGTGTATCTGCACTTCTTGGTGAGATGTAAAAATGGCACACATTAACCAATAAGAATGGCTAACGGCTTCCATGTATGACCGACAGAAAGAACACCTTCATAAGAGAAACTTATAAGAGAAACTTATAAGAGAAACTATAAGAGAAACTTATAAGAGAAACTTATAAGAGAAAGTTATAAGAGAAACTTATAAGAGAAAGTTATAAGAGAAACTTATAAGAGAAACTTATTAGAGAAACTTATAATTTTCGGTCTCAAAAAGATCAGAGTTGCCTTAAATTTCACAAGATTTCATTTGCAAGCAACTGCGATTTCTGTCAATCTGGCACTGAAGATCTGAATACAGAGAGCATGTTCCTATCATGTCCTCACTGAAGAGTACCGTGCCATCTATTCACTAGTCTACGGCCCTAAGAAGCCATGTCGTGTATCAGCCGTTCATTTCCTAATTCGGTGCTTATGTTTTTCCTTATACACATCTTTGCCGTATCTCGGTAAAACCTGAGATGCATTCTCTTAGAAAGCGATAAATACAACACAAAATACTTACCAGAATTATAAATATTTATCTTGCATATAGTAATTTGAGGCTACGTCTATTACCTACTGCACTTCCAAATTAAATTATATAGCACACAGGATTCTATTATAAAAACTCGATACAAATTATAAATCAGTATTTGTAAAGGACTGGTTGGAAGATATATTTGTATTTGATAATAGGCAATGAAACAGAATAGCTATGTAGTGTTATAAAAACCATCTCCCTCTCTCTCTCCCTCTCTCTATCTTGTTCCAACCATCTACAACAGACATGGACAAACACAAACTAACAAAGATATATATATTTTTAAAAAAAGTAAAATTATGTACTTACCTCTATAGAAGAGTCAGAATCCTGGCCGGCCATCACCATTCATGACAATAAGAAGCAGTCTACCAACTAAATCCTCTCTTGCTCACTGCCAAAAAAGAAAAAAAAAGATATAAAGTATTGCAGAAAGAAAATCCATGTCAGTTGTATTTAAATGTTTTCTATAATAATGTTTACACAAAAAACATTAGACCTAACACTCGTATCCTAGAGATGTATTTCAAATGGATTCCTTATTATTAGAGGAGTAATTCAATTATTTACTCGCAAGAAAAATAACATTTTATAATAAACCTAAGTTATTGTGTGTATGATTTTTTTTATATATTTTTGTTTAAAAAGCTGTTCACTAGAAATATCGTGTATTTTTTTCTAATATATTACATACATTTTATGTTAAAGACGTTTCTTCTAATTGAAAATAATTCACAATGCGTCAGTAATGATTTAGAATCTGACCTACATAAGAAAAATTGCAAACAACAGCAACACTTGAATATTGGCACAATATCAAACTTTTCCCCCCATATTTACGTATGTTGATATAAGTAAACAAAAAAAGGCTATCATAATTTTACATGTTAGCTCGTGGAAGACCATGTTCCTGAAATGATAACTAAAATGCTTCTGATGTGGCTATGCATACGGCATGGAGAGAGAGCTATCTACACATAAAACATTATTTCTTGTTTCATAGCCAGGAATTTCTGAGCTCAGTGTACTGTGTTACAGGGGTCATGTGCAATTTTATGTCATAAAAGTCTAGAATCTAGAACAATGAATGTACAGAGAAATAAAGGTTATGACCTTTGTAATATCTAAACTAAAAAGTTTTCAGTGATAGATTAAATGTAGTGATAAATAGGTTTTTATATATTAAATGAATAAGATCAATATTAATAACTCGAAAGATATAAGATTAATATAATATTTTTTGTAGGCTACATCGCGTTCTACTGTACGGTTGGGTGTTAAACGTGCCCATTTTAAATTCACTGAGCTGAGCCAAGATGTTGCTATGTATATTACAACTCTGTCGTGGTATGCAAACTTCCTTTCAAGTCACTGATCGGTCAACGGTGAGTCCTAAATTTAGCGACGGATGAATTAGCAACAACATGGGTGTGGTTATGATTGGACATCTGCTAAACCCTAGGGCGAAGAGACTGACCACGAGACGTTACCGTCTATGTGAAAATATAACACTACTAGGTACTACTAACTATCCTTTTTTTAAATTATAAATATAATAAACCGAGAGAGTAATTGATCCCTACGGATCATACTGCACAATGATGTAAATCATTCTATTATTGTGAACTAATGAAACAATAGAACTCCTTGAACAATTTTTCTGTGTTTAAAAAAATAAAAGTGAAAAATTGTTTACATTGATGACTCTCTAGCTAGCCCGTAACCCATTATAAATAATGAAAAGAATATAAGTACACTGTATAATTATAGACTTTAAAAATAAACATGCAACTTCTTAACTAACTCTAGAAACGGTAAAGTGCTCACTTCGAATGATCGAGGATACAGGTCAAGCTATGGAATCCGGAAGTGAGTTACGCCAAGACCAGAAGTAGCCAATTTGAAATTGTGTAGCCATAATTAGAGTCAATTAGAGTCAATGAGTGAACTAGGAAGTGGACAGCAAGTCAAGGATGCCGTTTACGTCAAACAAAACTTTTAAAAAGAATCGTCAAGCTAGCGCAAACATCCATACAGCCACTTAACATTTCAGCCTTGACTTTGCGTTCCACAGTAGTGCCATTATAATTAATGCAGGGAGCATAGGGAAAAACGTTAACAATCGCAGCAAAATCTCACTTACCCCCCCCCCCCCCCAAAAAAAAAAAAAAATAAGCAAAAGAAAAACAAAGGCAGAACCCAGTCATAATATGTGTGTAAATATCGTATTGATAGTTTGATAGGACTATCACCGTTACAATATATTTGATTTTTCCATCATGTTTCTACATTTGAACAGCTTTAAATGAAGGGTAAATATCGTAAAGCAAAAAAAACAATGACAACACACTCTTTCAAAAAAAAAAAAAAAGAAAAGCACACCAAACACGAGGCAATAAAAATTTAGGAATTTCTTCTCCGCCTCAGCCCCCGACATAAAGGTCTTTGGCACGCAAGCTTACTGAGTGGGTGAGCGTGCGGGCGTGTATATGTGATCGTCTTGGAACCGTGGCCTTGAAGGCTACAATAAAATAAAAAGGTTGTTTACAGAACAAATAGACACTTCGGAAGGGGACGTTATGGAGATCGCCGGGGCACTGTGACATGCGCTAGTTATAGCTTCAGTCTTTAGTTGACAGATACTGTTGTAACATCTCATTTAAACTAGCCAATGCTTCGACTTCATTTTTTTGGCGTTAACAGCTTCAATTTTTTAAATAAAGAAATGGAATACAACTTTGAAATATTTGCTTTTTAAAAAGCATTATACCATTATATCTAATTAAATTAAAAGTACCGGCAGGCCTACTTCACGAGAAATTGGAAAGCAAAAATACGACTTGGATTTTGTAACAAATAGTAAAAACGCAAGTCGATTCATTTTTCACTGTGAATGTGGCATCAACAACTATTGGTGATTTTATGTTACATTCACATAAGTTCAATACATCAAACACAACTTATCAATTATAATTAATTTTCATAAGCTGTGTAAAATGACCACACACACAAACCGCGATAACACTGTAAAGTTCTTGACCTCCTTGAGATAGGATCTACTTTCAGTATACCGAATGTCCAGACCCACAATATTATATTTCAAATGCCCTTTCGGGTTATCGCAAATCTACTGAAACAAATAAAATAAACGAAGTGTTTCTTGGGTGGTAAACCTATTTTCGATAGTGTCTGCTTTAATCCATGACGGCTGACGGCGGCACTCTATGACAGTTATTTGATAGTGTAAAGTATATTATGTCAACTATTGTCGTTATCATTCCATAAATCATGCCTGCTCATAACACTAAGCGCGTTGTTGAAATCGTGCTCGAATTCAGCACATAGGACTACACATGGTTTACGACTTATTACAGAATTTTCCCTAAATATGTTTTCTTTAACCTTTAGTTCGTAGCCTTAATATACAAAGAATAATGGCAAAGATGTTATTGCCTAGATGGATAGTAAATAAACAAGAATCGATCATCTGAGTAATCGTATGCTAAACTTGGCAGTTTATCCGTCGTGTTTTTGTTTTTAACACAAGACATGTTCAAGACTGACTGCATTACTTTTCAACTCTTGCCAGATAAACCTTGTGTATCCCTGATTCATGTTTTATAAGTGGCCCTAGATCAGCTGTTCAAACCTCAATAAGAACAGCAATGTCAGTCATTCTGTTTTGACAGCTCTTGCGCTACTAACGCTGATCTCATTTCAGGACGCATCGTGTTATTTATTGTACGCACATTCCGACAAGACAACCTGAGATACATTATTCTTCACCCCCCCAACCCCCCTGGCTTACATTTTTGTTTTGCTGTTTTCTTATTTGGTTTGGCCGACCCAGCCCAGCCCCCCTCCCTCCCTTCCCAATGCCCCTCAAGTTCCCAACTTAGACTATCTGGCGGTGAGACGTTATAACCAGGAAAAGAATTTCACCACTTGTCATGTTGAATCTGTTTACTGGGCGCTGGAATGACACACAAAGAGTGCAGCAGTTAGTTACGTAAGTACATTGTATAGTGCTTACATCTGCGGACTACGAAGGCCTCGACAGTGAGGTACACGCCCGACGCCATGATTAGTTCTGCTGCTAAAATACTGTCATAACACAGGGAGCGGGAAAGACGAGGCATGATTTTTTTGAAAACCCAAATGCTCTAACCACTAACTAGATGAGTTAATGCATTTGGGAAAACACATGAAGCGGCAGAAAAACACAAATAACAAAACTAATAAAGGCAATGTCGCGGCCTAGTCTATATCCCTGTCAGGGCCGTATTTATTTGTTCCCAAATTTATGTGGGGGTCCTTCGTGGCCTCGCCCTGCCTTCTACATACGTCAGAAAAGTGCCGTTAATTCAATGCAGTCTGTAAAATCATAAATTGTATGTTTGTTGGACTGGGGCGCTTAAAATTGTTGTGGGATAAATGCATTTTATTTTACATTTTCAACGAAATAATGTGGATGCCACTAACAAGTTTTTTTTTTTTTTTTATGTGTGGGGGCCCCTTTTGTGTAGCGGCCCCTGTTCCAGTGGAACATGCCTAAATACGCCAATGATCCCTGTACCGGCTAGCAAATTTAGTTCAAAACTTAGAATTACAAGTAAATAATTTAGGTTTAAAATATTGATAATTAAATAATTAAATATTAATTTGGTAAAAGCTAAGAGGGCGAAACTGTGCACGAATTCAGGATATGTCTGCTGTTTCCCCCCTTCTAAATTATTGTACAATTTCCCTCCCCTTCCTCGCAATCCTGGCTACACCGCTGATTAGCTATATCTTGCTGGTAGAAGATCTGTTGAGAAAAGAAAAAAAATTCAGTATACGTGTCGATAGGCGAATTTCAGTAGATGAAGACACAGTAGACGTAAATTTAGTAGACGAAAATTCAACGAAGTGTCGCAGTATACGATGTGTCGCAGTAGAGAAAGTAAAGAAGATAAACTGTTATGGTAGACCAGCCTTATGGTGTAGACGAAGTGTCATAGACAGTTGACAGTGTCGTGTCTGCTCAAGATCTGCTTACCAAACTTTCAAAGTTGCTATTTTATTTCAATGACATACTGTGGCATATTTATTTTGATCGTGTCACACAATTAACTAGCCACCCTTTCCACAGTGCTAGAATAAACCCTTATTTTAAATAAATGTAATTAGTTGAAGACGACAATTAACTAGGAAATAAAAATAACTAGCAGCATAGACCATAACATCAAATGAGTCATAAGCTATATAGACTCATTTTATACGTGTCACCCAACACTCGACGGTATTCATAACAGTCTACAAATAGATCTATATGTCAGGAGGTTAATGAACACATCTCATCATTCTTTGTTTCCTGGACAATAACTCTGTTTTTTAATTCTTTATTTACTCACTCACAAACTAATTACCTTTAACAAAAACACTACTTACATATTATGCAGATATGTATGATTAACACATCTTTTCCTTTGAAAGGCAATAACTACTAAGCGAGTAGAATAATGATTGATGTACATGAAACATAATTGTAGACATTACATAAAAAAAAACAATTAATTGGATACTGTTACTGTTAGAACGGCTACAGAGGTAGATATGGTGGGTGTGTGGTTGGGGGGAGGGGGGAAGTTCTGGTCGAGGTTCTGGTCCTTCAGTTAAGATTATAAGATTTCAGTAGCTAAGAAACAAAATTGTGCATCAGACTTGACCTGACCCCCCCCCCCCCTTTTCCAAAAAATAAAGACACCCACCATGCACTATTTCTCCACTGCAAATTTATTTAATGATGTAAAGTTCCTTTTTTTTTCTTCTAATTGTGTATTTGTATTGTATTTCTAAATTATAGTTTAGTACCTTATGTATTATTACTACTTTACTCTTTGCCCTTCTGTCCCCTAGTTGTTTTAGGTTTAGTGATTTTACTATTGGTGTTACTCCTGTCAGTTGTGAATATTCGCTAGTAATGAACCTTGCAGCTCTTTTCTGAATGGGTTCTAATTTTTACATGTTTTCTTTAGTTGATGGGTCCCATTAAGATGATGCATATTCTAGTATAGGCCTAACTAATGTTACATAGCATTTTAATTTTATGTTCTTATTAGGCCTACATTTGTAAAAGTTCCTTTTTATAAATACCAAATGTTTTGTTAGATTTTTATATTACTTCATCAATATGCGGATTCCAGGATGTATTATCGTTTATTATTACTCCTAAGTACTTTGCATTTGTACAACTCTTCATGTTTTAGCTGGCCAGTAAAAACAGATATTGTTTAAGCACTTTCACCCTGTGAGTGTGAGCTACTGACAGGATAAATATTTTTAAAAAAAAGCCACTAATGATGACGGAAGAAGAAAATGTTAAAAGTTAACTTACAGACGGAATAAACAAACAGGCGGAACAGATAGCAAACATGGAAATGTCAAGGATTAAAAAGAAATATTTAAACTAATGAAAATAGATTAATGAGGTCTAGTATAAAGCCACGAAGTCGTCTGCCAATTACCCTGAGCGTTACTTCATGTGCATGCGCGCCCCCTGAGACGATAACAGACATAGTTAATAAATAAGCGATACTGTATACACAAACATCATGGGTTATATCCAGCATTTGCGATGCGTTTAGTAACAAGAATGGGCGGCGCTAGCTCTGCCTGATCTCAAACGTTTAGCTTGCCACATTGCCAACACCATTTTTAACAGGGTGCCAAGTGAGAGAGGAAAGATGATCATGATTCGGCAAGTAAAAATAGAAAAGAGTTTAGACTTCAAACATGGCAGAGATTCCCCCCACACCATTACACGGTCGCCACTGCTCGAATGCACATAAAAAAACTAATGTATCGTAAATAGGCGTCTATTAAAACTTAAAACACACACACAAACAAGTGTTAGATTCTATGCACAATGAAACAAATGTAGTCTATGCAAAGAAAAAAAACAACAAGCGTTGGAAGTTATGTACTAATAAATACGTGTTGGCCATTCATTCTTAATTAAAGAAAAATGTGTTTCTGTATAGATGCTGGAAGAAACAAATGTTCGCTTTGCATGCTAATATAAACAAGCGTTGGCTAAAGAGCTAAACAACAATAGTCCACGATTACACACATATTTTAAGTTCTTCTAATTAATTAATATCTTTAAAACATTAAAAATAGTGTTTAAAGTATCCAGTTAGTACACATTTAATTACTAGACTAAACCCCGGTACCCAAATTGAGTACGATTAATTGGATGACTTTGTTTTCAAATAAGTTTTGTTATTTACTTTGAATTAGTTTGTTCGTTCCCTATAGATGCCTTTCCTGTTGTTCGAAACCAGTTGGAAAATATCTTAAAATACAGAAAACTTTATTTGCCGTGTAAATCTTAACCTTTTCACTGATATCTAATGACAATAATAGTTTTATATTTAAAGTATATACAGATAACTAAACGTCCACTAGATATAGTGATTCGTTTCATTTTTTGTTCTTACTCACAAGATCATTTTTAAAGGTAGTTTGTCGTTAACATCCCGTTGAGCTGAATGTTAAATTGGCTCTCGGGCTCCCCTGGTCTATGTCTATTACTACAGAATACGCTATATAAATGACCATTACTATTTAGTTTATCTTGTAAGTCAGCATTTCCCAAACTATTTTATTTTCGTCACATGGTTATTGTTCGACTTCTTTCTCGAGACATAGTAACATTTTATCACTTATACTTGTCAAAAAGAAACATATAACACACACGTCTTTCCACATAATTTGTATACAAGCTTTTACATTATTACAATAAAGCATTTATTCATTTAGAAGAATACAAAACAAATGGACCAGTGACCTCAATACTCAAGGACTGTAGCTAAAATATAGGGTTCAAATTTAACAAAATAGCCGCTCGGGGCAAAATAAATTATTTTAGGTTAATTTTATGGGCTCCTTGGTCTAGAAAAGCCATTATATTTTTTCCCCTGTGGGAAGGAATTTCACAATGCCGGCAGGGTTCGCTTTGGCTGTAGAGTCCCAAGCAAGAAGAGACGGTCTTAGCTGCAGCACTGGCATGTGAGTGCAGGATCTTCACTACTGGACAGAACCAATATTGGGTATTTGTGTTTCTTTTTGTGTTCCCGCTCTTGTATCTTCGGCGAGGAGTGCAATGCTCCTCCAACTACTTGTATCCAGAATCCAGAGACACGTTCTCACATTTTTTTTTAATGTTTGTATCTACAGCCTTAATGTAATGCTTGCTAGATCTCTTGGAAGATTGGTGAGAATGACTTGTTTATCTTTTATCATAGGCGAGTTCTGTGTAGAGTGTAGAACTAGTCCTTTTGGGATACTCCCAGGCGTCATCCTGCGGCGTAGAGAATTGAAAGTGATCATACTAGATTATATATATTTGACATTTTCAAGAACACGTTGTATATTTTGTGGTCATAAAGTCATAACCCAATAATATGATAACCATTTATTTTGGACATGGTTGCTCTTCGAGTCTCTTCAATACTAAGTCTTGACAATTAGGTGAATGAGTGTAAAGGGTTAATAAGGATTGTTCTTCCTCCTCAGTTTAAGAAATAAAAATGATATTATTCGCAAATATCATGTCATTGACGGCTGTGTGGTGGACCTTTCTCTTTGCGCTTAGTCTGGCCAACTGGGAATGCTCTCCATTTGATCGGGTGTACATATAGTTTTTGTGTGTAGATTTTCTAAAGACATTTACAAAATGTTTGTAAAGATGCCAAAGATAGTTGGATCGAAAATAAATTAAAAATAAAAAAAGGTTTGCTCCGGTAAAGATAGCGAAAGAGTCCTGAGGCTAACGGTCATATTGTACAGTATTTTGAATCTCGCTTTTTCAAATACTTATAGCATAACGTTCGCTTCGACACAATGTGCCCACGGTGTTTTATTTAAAAAAAACTTTAATATTATAGCCGTATGGAGATTATATACTCTTATATCCTTCATCGAAAAAGAACGCTGCGAGAATAGTTAATGGGTCTGAAATCTAGTAAGTATTAACACTGTATTAAATTAAACATAATCATTGATTAGTTTAAACTGTAAATGGATATCAAGCGCATTGTATTATTTGTATGCCCCCAAATTGGTGTAGAAGAGAATATGGGCAAACAAATAATTTTTTATTCTAATGCGCATATGTAATACACGGCTGAATAAAACGTGTTCATTGTTCAAGGATCACAGAGTAGTAAAGAGAAGTAGAGTAGAGAGCTTCTAACTATGAACATTAACGCCCTTTTCGTTTAGCTTTTCGACTGCATAATGTAATGTTACCTGTGTCCAATAATAGGGCGACAAAAGATCGAATCTTGTAAGCTAATTTTACACCTGAACTCCAGGGTATGCTAAATGCACATTGAACTAGAAAAAAAACAACCCAGACAGCTTCTTTACCAGACAGCCTTTTTTATTGTGTTTCAAATTACTCTTTCTGGGATAATCACAATAGAAATAAAAGGGTTATCTGTGACGTGAATCAATAGACAGTTCATGTGCACTGGGTTAGAAATTACCAAGTAAATCCGTAAAATAATAACAATCATTCCATGGCTTTTGTTTTGTCAGCGATTTTCAAAAAGTAAATTATAAACAAAATAAGCTTACTGTTTTTAAACGTTCGTTTCAATAGATTTTTAAAACCCGATCAAGTATGTTATACTTTTCACCAGGCCAGTTTGTCGTTGAAAAGAAGATGTAACCAATATTTTAAAAACCATATTTTATCTGAAAGCTATAATATTTTTACAAATATTTCACCTCTATATAGAATTTTTTAGAACAATTTCTAAAAAAAATGAAAGAAAGAAAAATAAATATGTTTACAAAACAATAACTGGGTCTTGAAGAAAAATGGAAGGGGGAGGGGTCATTGATGCGATTGGGGGCATGTCTTGCCCCTCCCCCAATCCGACCACAATCATTGTCTACGCCTATGCCAGTTGATTAGTTTTTAATATTATAGCTCTCTATTATAAGCTCACGGATACCAGAGGCCATTAGTGATCAGTAGATGATTACCAGAACTGTGGTTTAGTGCTTGCAGATCTAAGGTTTTAAACCTTTTTAAAATCATTCTCTCTGAGTCCCCCCCCCCCCTTAAACCAAAGCATTGAAGGTAACATGAAAGAACACTATCTGTAGTCACAGCTTGTCATTATACCAAGGCTGTGTTTGAAACAAAATGAACAGTCACCAGACATTGATGAGAAGTGTATCACGGCTTGTCATTATACCAAGGCTGTGTTTGAAACAAAATGAACAGTCACCAGACATTGATGAGAAGTGTAGTCACGGCTTGTCATTATACCAAGGCTGTGTTTGAAACAAAATGAACAGTCACCAGACATTGATGAGAAGTGTAGTCACGGCTTGTCATTATACCAAGGCTGTGTTTGAAACAAAATGAACAGTCACCAGACATTGATGAGACGTGTAGTCACGGCTTGTCATTATACCAAGGCTGTGTTTGAAACAAAATGAACAGTCACCAGACATTGATGAGAAGTGTAGTCACGGCTTGTCATTATACCAAGGCTGTGTTTGAAACAAAATGAACAGTCACCAGACATTGATGAGAAGTGTAGTCACGGCTTGTCATTATACCAAGGCTGTGTTTGAAACAAAATGTACAGTCACCAGACATTGATGAGAAGTGTAGTCACGGCTTGTCATTATACCAAGGCTGTGTTTGAAACAAAATGAACAGTCACCAGACATTGATGAGAAGTGTAGTCTCGGCTTGTCATTATACCAAGGCTGTGTTTGAAAACAAAATGTACACAGTCACCAGACATTGATGAGAAGTGTAGTCACGGCTTGTCATTATACCAAGGCTGTGTTTGAAACAAAATGAACAGTCACCAGACATTGATGAGAAGTGTAGTCACGGCTTGTCATTATACCAAGGCTGTGTTTGAAACAAAATGAACAGTCACCAGACATTGATGAGAAGTGTAGTCACGGCTTGTCATTATACCAAGGCTGTGTTTGAAACAAAATGTACAGTCACCAGACATTGATGAGAAGTGTAGTCACGGCTTCTCATTATACCAAGGCTGTGTTTGAAACAAAATGTACACAGTCACCAGACATTGATGAGAAGTGTAGTCACGGCTTGTCATTATACCAAGGCTGTGTTTGAAACAAAATGTACACAGTCACCAGACATTGATGAGAAGTGTAGTCACGGCTTGTCATTAAACCAAGGCTGTGTTTGAAACAAAATGTACACAGTCACCAGACATTGATGAGAAGTGTAGTCATGGCTTGTCATTATACCAAGGCTGTGTTTGAAACAAAATGTACACAGTCACCAGACATTGTCGAGAAGTGTAGTCACGGCTTGTCATTATACCAAGGCTGTGTTTGAAACAAAATGTACACAGTCACCAGACATTGATGAGAAGTGTAGTCACAGCTTGTCATTATACCAAGGCTGTGTTTGAAACATAAATGTACACATTCACCAGACATTGATGAGAAGTGTAGTCACAGCTTGTCATTATACCAAGGCTGTGTTTGAAACAAAATGTACACAGTCACCAGACATTGATGAGAAGTGTAGTCACAGCTTGTCATTATACCAAGGCTGTGTTTGAAACAAAATGTACACAGTCACCAGACATTGATGAGAAGTTTAGTCACAGCTTGTCATTATACCAAGGCTGTGTTTGAAACAAAATGTATACAGTCACCAGACATTGATGAGAAGTGTAGTCACGGCTTGTCATTATACCAAGGCTGTGTTTGAAACAAAATGAACAGTCACCAGACATTGATGAGAAGTGTAGTCACGGCTTGTCATTATACAAAGGCTGTGTTTGAAACAAAATGAACAGTCACCAGACATTGATGAGAAGTGTAGTCACGGCTTGTCATTATACCAAGGCTGTGTTTGAAACAAAATGAACAGTCACCAGACATTGATGAGAAGTGTAGTCACGGCTTGTCATTATACCAAGGCTGTGTTTGAAACAAAATGAACAGTCACCAGACATTGATGAGAAGTGTAGTCACGGCTTGTCATTATACCAAGGCTGTGTTTGAAACAAAATGAACAGTCACCAGACATTGATGAGAAGAAGCAAATCTTGAAGGAGTATTTGTATGACAATATTATAAGATCGACAACATAACGTCCAATGACGGTATATGGAGCGCAGATGGCCTTAAAAGGGAGGCACGATAGTATAAATGTATACCGATGACTGATTAAACTTTTAGTACTTATTTGATTATTGTTCTTTATTTTTTGTCTCAGTGCATGCATGTTATATTCTAATAAAATAAAATAGTTAATTAAGACTTCACTTTGATGGAGCAGCTGTTAAAAGTTTATTATCACAGTTTTTGTTTAAAATGTATAGTTTACAGCACAACTACCCACACGAAATACAACAATACACATAGATATATCTAATAAAGAAAAGAAAAACAGCTATTGACAAGTCTTCCAAAAGATGTTGCCGAAAGAAAACGATGGAGTGTGAACGCCAGACATGAAGAATCACTTATTTTGAATGTAAGATGATTTTCAATTCATTTAAAGAGTGTTGCCGGAAATAAACCGGAAGTACATGGATGCATTGACCCCTGACCTTTTGACGTATAGATGTTAGGGATTTCTCATAACTAATATTGTAGCCTTTGTATATTTCTAAAAGACAAGATCTCCAGCAAAAGCTGTACTTGAGACAAGCTGAAAACATTACTTAAAGACCAAGTGAAGAGGTTTTTCTCAAAGGAACGAGATTTGGAATAGCCTCATACGGCAGTGACGCATCACAAGGGAAATAAATAAATAAAACTCGACGCTATAAATCTATATTTAACCATTTTGTTAAAAATAAGAACCGGGAAAAGATTCAAAACATGTGGCAATAAATTCAAAACACGTGACAATATTCATTTTTCCTAGTCGAAATCCCTTCTCTAACGTCACTTTCCTATACTGCCGGAAATAAAAACATCTCAAATGGCTACGAGATTTGGATTTTTCCTCCGAAAAACACACACATTTAAGTGCAAATATTGAACTAATTACTTAAAATTTATCTTTGATATTTTGTATAAATGATTTTTATTAACATTCAGATGCTGAATACACTATTTACTATCAAAATCAAATGTTAACTCAATTTTGATAAAAAGCTCTTCACTTGGTCTTTAAAGCGTGTTGCCGGAAGTAAACCGGAAGTTCATGGATAAACCC
This sequence comes from Anisus vortex, assembly GCA_949126835.1. Taxonomy (NCBI): domain Eukaryota; kingdom Metazoa; phylum Mollusca; class Gastropoda; family Planorbidae; genus Anisus; species Anisus vortex. The sequence continues at coordinate 79,611,532 of OX421492.1, read as the reverse complement.
AAAGGTCAGGCCTCATTAGGACTTGTCAATGCACCTCTTCGAAAGATAATAAAGAACAACAAAACAAACTAACAAAACTAGACTTGATCAAAAGTCAGAACAAAGGGATGAAATTTTACAGAAGCTATTATAGCATCATTATTTTAAGGCATATTAGACAAAAGTGAATACATTAATTAACGTGAATTCCAATGTAACATACGATCTGTTGCAAACATTAGCATAAACGATTTTATGCAACCATGGGCACTCCCTTTTTAATCGGAAACATCAAGGCCTAAAACAATATTTAATTAACAACTGTATAATCTTTATACATTTTTACTACCGGTAATTAATACAATATGAGCTTTTGACTAGTAACATTACAATAGGAAAGCTGTTTAAAGCATTAACAATACTGTAATTCATTAGTAATCATGTAGATAAGGCAACTCTGCATGTGCAATCAATGAAACGACATTTGTTCGTATTATTTTTTCCACAAACTTTCACATGTATCGTACACCACTAACTTTAATTATTAATCCATTACAATCAGTTTTTTTTTTTACCCCACTTTGAATAACATGAGTGTAGAAGGAAGATAGCTTGGGAAAGGGACTGGCAAGAAAAGACACAAGTGCGGTTTAAAATTGGTCAACTTAAAAAAACTATCCATAGACTACACCTAACTTATCCATACACCTAACTTATCCATGCACCTAAATTATCTATACACCTAACTTATCCATACACCTAAATTATCCACACACCTAAATTATCCATACACCTAAATTATCCATACACCTAAATTATCCATACACCTAAATTATCCATACACCTAAATTATCCATACACCTAAATTATCCATACACCTAAATTATCCATACACCTAAATTATCCATACACCTAAATTATCCATACACCTAAATTATCCATACACCTAAATTATCCATACACCTAAATTATCCATACACCTAAATTATCCATACACCTAAATTATCCATACACCTAAATTATCCATACACCTAAATTATCCATACACCTAAATTATCCATACACCTAAATTATCCATACACCTAAATTATCCATACACCTAAATTATCCATACACCTAAATTATCCATACACCTAAATTATCCATACACCTAAATTATCCATACACCTAAATTATCCATACACCTAAATTATCCATACACCTAAATTATCCATACACCTAAATTATCCATACACCTAAATTATCCATACACCTAAATGTACGTTGTTTCCTATTAAACTGAACTGGCTATTTGAAGTAAAGTTCAAACATTGTTTTTAAGGCTACTGTGAAAAGTTTTAGTCACTCATTTAGAACGATTCCTGAGAAAATGGTTTCTCGTTAGTCTTAAATATAGTCTATCTAGCTTGGCCATTGGCCCATTTCTCTTCCGCAGAAAAGTTAAAATGAAAGTCAATCAAATGTTGCCCGGTACTGTATTTTCTAAGGATTCACAAAATCAGAGCCATCACAAGTCTTACATTCAACGGACGATAAGAAGTAGAACGAATTATCGCCCCTGGACGTGTACACAAATGATTGGATACATAATTTATTTCTCTTAATATTTTTTTCTTAAAACCATGTACCGTATTAAGCATTAGTAGTGACTGAGCAATTTTTTTTTCGATCAACTATTTTTAAGCAGATTCATTATATCTGGTGAAGGCTTCAGGTCATTAACTCGCTGATGATCTTCCTGCCTTGATATAATGTTACATTTCTGTAGACAATAAAAGTGTTGGATTTAAAAGCGACAATGGAAGCTTGTTCAAGATGAAAATTTACAATACTTTTTTAAAAGGGTATATGAAAAAAATTGGTTATGCTCAATACTACACCGAACTTCCCCCTCCCTCCCTCCCCCAATCTACCTCTGAAGATCTGGTAAACATCGCTTTTTAATATCATGTATCGCGAAGACCGAAAGACATCCGATATAATGTCCCTTCAATCAATCTGTATACACTGCTGCAATCATACACATTTAAGAGAATCGTGAATCATTCTTTCATCAATATTATCTGTAACTCCGTTGTCAGTTATTATAAAGTTTCACCTAGTTTTTCATGGGATGAATCGTTTTTTTTTTTCAATTGCTTATCTTGGCATAGCTATTTGGTAGAAGGAATTATATATTTCCCCGGAAGGTTTCATTTATGAGAAATCGACTAATATTTGGAAATGGAAATCCAGCAATGTCAGCACGCAGTGTGTCTGAAATACTGGCATTACTATATTATTATATGTTTATGACAAGAAACTTAAAAGCAATATTTTAGTTTTAAAGTTTAGGTTGAAATAGATAAAAAAAAATAGACACAGCGCTTATTCATTGTACTCAGCTATAAAACAAGAGAGTATGAAGTGTTCAAACATCATTGACGAATGTAAGAAAACACATTACAGTTGACGCGATGGCTGTTTTGGCGCCGCCGTTTTGGTGCTGGACGTTTTGGCACGATCGAATAAAAACATAACACATCATTCAATAAGCGTAATCTAATAGGCTGACTTCAATTGAGGAAAACAATATTTTTTTAATGAATGAAACAAATAGTAAAAAATAACAATTTGAAACCATGTACATTATATGCATAGGTCGTTATAGGACATTCAAACTTTAATTAATAACTAGTTCTAATTCTTCTAATTTAAAAAAAAGTTTTATTCAATCTTTTTACTCCCCCACCCCATTCAGTAGTCTATAGTCTATAACATCCATTGTTATCGAGTAACAATTTAGTTGTCAGGGTGAGGGTCAGACTGTCTAGAGTACTATTCCACAGGAAGCGCTGTAAGCTATGCTGTTATCTTAGCTTTCATGCACTGAACATCTTGTCGAAAATGGATCACTCACAACTATTTTACAACAGTCAACAGTATTTGAAAAGTTTGGTTACGAAGTCACACATTGAATTCGAACATGTGTAGTTATTATATTTACCGCGAAAAAAAAGCACGCATAATTTTATATTTTGGAAAACAACTTTCACTCTTAAGACGACAAATATATACGGCGCCAAAACGGCCGCGCCAAAACGACGGCGCCAAACGTCAGGTACCGAAATGTAAGACATCCTAAAAACAACGAATAGTTTAAGCAAAGACTGCATGATATGTTAACCAAAGGGCGAAGTAGGCTACATGAATATATTTATACTTTATAGGCCTACCTTAGAAATGGCTAATTATTGGAGAGAAAAATTAACTCACTATTGCTTAAAAACCTATAGTTCCTGTATTATGTTTGTTGAGGACAAACCTGTAAATGTAATCTATAAAATATTCATTTAAAAAGGTCCATCTAGGACATAGGTTCTCAACGGGGGCGTTATCGCCCCCCCCCCCCCGGGTGAGTTGCTTTAGGGGGCGCTGACATTCCCGGGGGCGATTGGGGGGCGGTGAAGTCAAGTGGGCGGTACAAACGTACCTGATATAATTTGAACACCTCAGCTATTTGAATCGATTAGTTTTTGGATGAAATATGATGTAAACGCAAGTGCTGCTAAATATCTGATATCCCCCAACAGTAGGCATATATATTATTAAACTAATAAGAAATAGGAATCGCAACGACTTTTCGATGAAGTAGGGGTCAGTATTTGGCAAATATGCTGTGCGTCCGGTTGGTCCTATTGTTGGTTCACCGGACTGTCAACCCTGCTGACCGATCACTGTCGCCCGAACATAAGCTTACATTAATGATATTTTGATATGTTTTACCAATATGTCCTTTAATCCTATTTTTTTCAAATATGTTTATTCAAGATTTTAAATGTACAATCTCATATATTTTTAGATGAAGAAAAGAGGATAGAAGAACAGTTCATACACATTTAAGGGGATAGAAGACAAAACGTTTTACGAGACAAAGAGTTTTCTAACTAACTTTAAATTTAAATTCATTCATTCTTTTTTTTTTTACATTCATGCTTAGCATCCATACATATTTTAATTAATTTAAACATATATTAACCGTAAACATCCATTATTAACTGTAAGATATTTAAAACAACGTAATATGGAGAACAATAAAACAAAGTGTGGTAGAAATTATGTACATTTCATTTCAATTGTTCTATCCCTTTGAATTCTCTGATATAATTTGTAAATGCTATAGTTCAGCGGTATAGATACGTAGTAATCATACAAACTGGGTAGTTACTGTAATGCTTGAAAATATACATATAAATTCTTTAGTCATATAATATTTATATAATTTTCAAATACTTTTTACAGTTTGATCATTTCAAAGCTATAAATGTAAGCCATTTTTTTTATAAAAGAAAAAAAAATACAGAAATATTAGCTCAAATGAAACGGGTTAATTATCTCCCTTTAATTAACAAATGTTTCCACATTTGATTCAATAGTGACGCCGAACAAATTCTGTTTTGTAATATAACTGATTTTTCATGGATATGCCGACGACCACGCCCTAAAAATAAAATTCCTACCATCTAAGAATGAAACCATCGCAATTTCTACTCTCGAAAAATGTTCAAGACAAATTAAAGTATGGATGGATGGCAACAGGCTAAAAATGAATGCATCAAAAACTTAATTCATTCTGTTTGGATCAAAACAACAAATAAAAAAATGTCAACGATGCCAATATAAAAAAATCAGCTAAAATAAAATATTTTGGGGTATGTTTAGATAAAAATCTAACCCTCAAAGAACAAATAAAAACAAATGTAAATCTGCAATGTGGAATCTGCAAAGAATAAAAAGTATCAGGAATATTCTAACAAAAGAGGCATGTGAGACATTAATCGTAAGCCTGGTAATCTCTCATCTAGACTACGCGAACTGTCTATACATTGGACTGCCAGATTGTGATTTGAAAAAACTACAAAGGGTCAAAACATGGCTGCAAAAATTGTTCTAAACAATGAAGACAACTCAACAATCTGTCTGAAAAAACTGCACTGGCTACCTATAACACTTAGGATAAAATTCAAAGTTTTGACAATACTCTATAAAGGCCTTCATGGTCAAGCTCCCCAGTACATGCGATCCATGGTTGAGCTTCACACACCGGGGAGGGGAGGACTGCGTTCGGACGGAAAACATCTGCGGCTCAATGTGCCAGGCGTAGAAAGAAAAACATTTGCAGCTCGCTCCTACAGCGCCGTAGCACCTCTGTGGTGGAATGAACTCCCAAACAAAATCAAACAAGCTGACAATATAGACATTTTAAAAACAAAACTAAAAACACACTTTTTCGATTTATTTTAATAACAGAAGGTAAATGTAAAGCGCATTCGAAGACTTTGTTATGAATAGCGCTATATAAATATGTAATTTGCAATTTGTAATTTGTTGTATTATTTCTTTCTATATTCAACATTATGGTATGCATAACAATATGCAATTATTAGAGGATTAAAATAATTTACGTTAAACGGTAGTAAATAATTTTAAATAAACATTTCCTGCATTAATTGTTTTGTCCATTTAAGGCGTTTATATTTTAAACATTAATAATTACAGAAATTACATGATATAGTGCTATTCAATAAGTCTGAGTCTCTTATATTCTAAATTAATAATAGTAATAGGCTACAAATAAATTTGTTTTAGAATTAATTATATTTATTTAAAATAAAGTTGGGGGGCGGTGAGCGGAAAAAAAGTTGTAAAAGGGGGCGGTGAGTCGAAAAAGGTTGAGACCCTATGATCTAGGACAATGTATGAATTTAATACACAACATTAATAACTTTGCATATTTCCATTGAGAAGACATGTAAATATGTATCCTAAATGTTTAAAATATATTATTACTTTTTTTACTACTTATAAATTGTAAAACGTTGTTATGATTTCTTTCCAAGAGTGGGCTTACTTTCAACCGATGCATCAAAATTTAAACAGAATAATGAAACTATCCAGAAATATTTTCAATATGAATTATTTATAAAGAAATGCCGGTTATCGTTCTTCCTTTTTGTGAATTCATTTTTGTTAGAGCAGTAGAAGAAGAATTTGACATAGCGATGTGCACTACTGAAATTGTCTAACGCCTACGACTTTCTGTTAAATATTATTTAAAAAAAATAGTCTGTATTTATAATTATAAATTATTATCTTTTGTTATTGCTTTTTATTATTTCCATAATTTAGAGCTTGTCAATTCAAATGTTATCCCTGAAGACTACGATATCATATTAAAGACAAACCAAACCGAAAGCGGGAGCTGTAAAACAAAAGAAACAAGTGACCATTCACAGAATGCAAAGTTTCAAACTTGTAAAACCCATCTCCAAATAGTCTTTTTTTTATTTTATCGGGAAACCAGTTGATGGACAACATGTCCTGCTAAAAGTGCAAATCCAGGATAGAATTACGTCCCTTGAATAACTCCATCTGCCTAAGATGGCCTTGACTAAATGCATGTATTCACATTATGAAAGCAATAATATTGCTGGATTAATTCATGCAGGCGGGAGGAGGTGAGACTCGGAAAGAAAACACTCTGTCAATCACGAATGATGGGGGCAACAGATATAAACATGTCGTGGTCTCGTCACAACATGCGTTTTGTTACGTGGTTAGAAACACATTATTTTCAAATGGAGCGGGATAATACCGCGAACTCAATATACAAGAAATGTCAAGGAGATGATTAAGGGCATATTACGGAAATAAAAGTACAAAGGATTTTTTATAGCACATGCACACACACACATATATATATATATATATATTTAATAGACTGCCAACAAGGGCTCTCCAGTCATCCAGGTCTAAAACCAGTCTTCCCAACTGTCCCCAAGAGTGACCAGTTCTCTCAGCTTTCGGAATCCAGGTCTCAGCGCTAGCAGTGACGAGGTCTACCTCTTTTCCCTTTCAACTGGGGGTTCCGTGAAAACGACTTCTGGTGGTGTTAGAAGCCGTTTTTATAAGTATTTGCCCCAACCATCTCCATGTTTTTGCATGATCTTTAGATCAGATGCCGGTAGAACCGTTCGACTCCAGAACAATAATAATTTATTCGCTGCTGATAATGTTGGGCCAACGTATCTGCAGAATCCTCCTGAAACATGAGTTTATGAAAGTCTGGATTTTCTTGGTGTTAGTAGCTGTGGTCCTCAACGTTTCAGCGCCGTAGAGTAGGACATACTTCACGTTGGAGTTGAAGATCTTGATCTTGGTTTAAAGGGATATGTCTATTGAACTCAAACTCCAAGTGTTCTTAAATCGGTGGAAAGCGGACCTGACCTTGACAGCTCCTGCCCGCACATCGGCATCGGTTCCGCCTTTCTTATTAACGATGCAGCGATTAATTCGTCTATCTCTTCAAGTTATAGCTTTTCACCGTTCAGAGTGATAGGCGATGTGTTGTTTGATGTTAACCTTCAGGAACTTAGTCTTCCACTTGTGGATATTGAGGCCAAGGCGATTGGGGTTTGCTGCCACGATGCTGGTCTTTTCCTGAATCCACTGCAGAGTGTGTGTGAGTAGGGCCAGGTCATTCGCTAAGTCTAGATCTTTAAATGTGACCATAGCGTCCACTGGATGCCATTACACTTGTATGCTGTGGATATCTTCATGATGGCCGCCAGAAACAAAAACGGCGACAATAAACATCCTTGTCTCACTCCTGTTCATACTTGGAATGCCTCTGTCAGTTGGTCTCTGTAGACCACTGCATTTATGTCCATCAGAAGCGTTCTTAATGCTAGAGGTAATTTTCTCAGCAACCCCAGAGTGTCTTTTATATGGCTCCTATCTGTCTCGCAAGACAATGGATGCGCCCTAGGGGTTTTGTGATTTCAATGAGGGGCAGCGCTTGCTGTGACTGGACAGCCCTATCCTCGAGTGGCAGTCCCTTAAGCATCCCTCGCATTTATACATTGAGGGTGGCTGTATGGAGGATGCTTTTGCCTTCCTTTTCTGCCTTCTGTCAATGTCAGCCCTGCCCCTTTTTGCTTCTTGGGAGGCCATCCCATTGTGGACGGCCTGTCGCCAGGCTCCTCGGTTAGCTGCAACCTCCTCCCATGAGTCCTCTACTATGTCCATTTCTTTGATGTCCCGCCTGCACACATCTTTGTATCGAAGAAGAGGCCGACCTGTGGCTCGAGATCCTGCGGCCATTTCTCCATACAGGATATCCTTTGGTATTCGGCCATCATTCATGCGCCTGGTGTGGCCAAGCCAACGCAGTCTACGCTGTGATAGCAATGCATACATGCTTGATATATTGGCCTGGCTTAGGATTTCTTGGTTTGATTTGCGTTCTTCCCAGGTGGTGCCTAGTATTCGACGCAAGCAGCGTAGGTGGAACGTGTTTAAGCGGTGTTCCTGTGACATATATGTTGTCCAGCTCTCACTGCCGTATAACAAGGTGCTTAAAATACAAGCTCTGTATACGGACAGTTTAGTAGCCAATGACAACTTGCCATTTTCCCACATTCAGCTGTTCACCGTTCAGAGTGATAGGCGATGTGTTGTTTGATGTTAACCTTCAGGAACTTAGTCTTCCACTTGTGGATATTGACGCCAAGGCGATTGGGGTTTGCTGCCACGATGCTGGTCTTTTCCTGAATCCACTGCAGAGTGTGTGTGAGTAGGGCCAGGTCATTCGCTAAGTCTAGCGTGTCTAAGTGTCTAAGCAGCCTCTAAAGTAATGCCTGTCTATGCTACCAAAAGCCTTATCGTAACCAATACAATTGACGTATAGGGTGAATTCCAATCGAACGAGAGCTAAAAGATGATGTGCAGCGTAGTTAATTGGTCTGTGCAGGATCTATCCTTGCTGGTCACGCAGGTATAACTCCTTACACTATTTTCACTGGTAAAGCTGACTGTGCAGCAAAGGAAGACTTAAAATATCTGATGGCTTCATGTCAAAGAAACAACTCAGGAACGCTTTCTGGACATGATGCATGCTTAGGATAGAGCTTCTCAAACCTTGTATGAAACCTTTATGGAAGTTCTTTTGAAGCACAATTTTCACCCCAAATGATTCGGGGTCAAGTTTTTGATGGTGCATACAACATAGGTGGACATTTCAATGGCCTTCAAATACTTGTTAATAGCAAAGTACCCCTTGACTTGGTATATGCACTGCTGGGCCCACAAGCTAAACCTTGTCGTTTTTACTGTTTTAAAGAATATCAATTTTCACTGCCGGTTCTTTCTGGATGTTCAAAACATCTATACCTACAACATGGCATGTGCATCTAGCAAGAGAAGAGATATGCTTCGTGATATTGTCTGAGATGCTTGAATTGAAGCTGGTGAGTTTCAGACTGGCGGTAGAATATATCAATAACAGAATATCCAAACAATGTCTGCTACCCACTGGAAAAGCCAACTCAAATAAAAAATCGAGCATTTACTGCACTGAATTTCTTGAAAACAAGATTGCATACATCCACAGAGGATGAATGGATGGTAACTATAATATTGATTTACATTGGAAAAAAGCTCCGGCAAAAGAGTTCAGAGGTTATTAATTACTTCAAACTAATGTCATCTCGTAAAGTACAAATATTATAAAAAAATAATTGGAATTTATTTGAAACTCGTATAGATAAAAGAGGCACGTTGTTCAAGCGGCAGCTCGTTCGTCTGTCGTACCGATGGCGTATCGAATTATAGGAAAATCTAGGATTTGTTCACGGATTTAATGGGTGTCCCTAAGTCTACCAAGCTCTGATAGCTACCTGACATTAGTTGGGGAAAAATAAAGGCGGCGGGGCATTGTGCTGGCCACGCAATCTTCTAGGATGCAGTGGCTACAGAAACAAATGAATGCTGCTTCTCCTGTCCAATAGAGCAATTCGCGCTAGAAATTTGGTAAGTAAATAAATATATATATATACACGCATACACACATAGGCCTATATGTTACAAAAAAAAGAAAAAGAAAATTTTAAGCAAAGTTTTAAGTTGTCAATAATGTTAACCTGCAGACAAATCTTACGAGCCATTTGACTGACGAAGGTATTAATCAATTTAACATAATCTATCCTATTGAAGAGATCGTGCTCAAGATTTGTCAATCCTCAATTACTCATTGTGAATCGTAGTTTGTTTTTGAAAAGCTTCAACTCGGAGATGCTTTTTTTGCAGGTAGCAACGTTGACTCCAATAAAGGAAAATGCGAAGAATGGTGGTAATGTTTGGAAGTGAATCACTTCATTGTGCTGGTAAATAAAATATATAAGTTAGAAAGGACCTTGTTGTTTAGCTGGCTGCCTTTTTCTGAAGAATCCTCAACAAACAAGAATGAGCACAGCCTTGTCGGTGTCAACAGTTACGAATAAGAGAAATTTCTACTTTTCTTCAACTTCATTCTCCGTATGTTCTTGACTCTTGAACGAGAGACCATGCATGTTTTTTTCCAGACAAATACGTCTTGCTGGCTCCACTTGATACCAAGCTCCATGCACATGTCTTCTGCAAAGTTCACACTGGTATTCTGTCTCTACTGTAGTTCAGAGAAGTTTTCAGCCTTTTCATTTTGAGAGCGGAATCCCGGATGGAAAGTCTAACCCGGAGCGTCATTAATCGCCATTAAAAATGTTAGTTATAAACCCAAGGTATGTCAGAAAAGTGAATGATTGCATGGCAACTAGCAAACCAACAGGCCTATTAATATTTTCTCCAGACAGACACTCTAAAGGTAACATAATCTTGAAAAATCATTTTACCCGAATTTCACGTCTTCTCCCCTTGCACTCCAAGGCATGTCGACCACTCGCTTATCTCACTGAATCTCAGTAGTGTTCGTTAACACTCCCAACATTGATTCGATAAGAAAAACAAAGCATGTAATATTTGTAGGCCTATAAACGGAAAGAAAGTCACTAAATTAACATCAGCTTGAGCTGCAAGGATTCCTGCTTTACTCCTGCTTATCTCTGGCGCCGACGAGTCAATAAAGACTTGCAAACCTAAGACTCCTACAAATATTTTGCATGGTGCGTCCCGAACCCACCACACAACCCTTGCTGTTTGGAAGAAGCGTGTTGCTGTTGATCACTTATTAACATACGTGCCGTAAAAAAGTATTTGAACAAATCACAAGTACATATTACCACAAAACGGGTCTTCTGTTCTTAAAAAAAAACCTGTTCGTTTTAATATTTATTTCTAAATTAGATGTTCACTCATTCTTAACACTAAACACTGTGAGGAAATCTTTCTTGGCCACTCTTTCTTAACATTTTCTGATTAAATTGCTCTAAAAAAACATCTTGCCAATATTCCTGAAAAATGTTTGGTCTAATCTTTCTTAACATTATCTAGTCAAATATATCTGACCGATATCTGAACCAATCTAGCTTAGCAAAATATAGTCACACTTTTCTGAACAACTTTTTATTCAGCCGTTCTGAAAATGTGTTGGTTTAATCGCACTGACAATTACTTAACCATTCGTCCTAAACTTTCAAGATTTTTCTTTCTTTTATTTTTTTATTTCGCTTTATCAGTTGTAACTAAACTGATTCTTGCCAAAGCATTTTCTAAAATATATTAGTTTTGTGATAAAAAATTTACATTTCCCATTAGTTACAGCTTTATTTTCATTAAATTGTCTACATTTATAGAGTGATTTGGCCAAGTAAACACGATAAAGTGCATGGCGAGCGCCATTTAATCTAAATGTACGGACAGATGTAATTGTCGAAAAATAAAAGCTGTAAAAAATCATGGTCTAAATATCAACGATTTTTTTTTAAAACTCGCTCTTATATAAACAATGAGAAATATGGCGTGAGAGAAAAAAAAAAAAGAAAAGTGTGTTAGATAAGCGGGAACGGGGAAATGTGTGAAGAAAGAGGAGACATGCACATTGTTTCATAGAATAGATCTAGATGAACTTTCAAATAGGATTCGTATGAATGTTTAAGATGTGTGACAAAAAGTGATGTCTTAAATATATATTTAGATATATATTCTTGTATGCATTTAGAGAGTGACAGGTCAAGTTTTAAAAGACATCACCTTCGAGTTGACAAACTAAGGTCATGTCATTCTTACCTCGGTGTGGTTATCGATTTTTCGACCAGTTTCTCGACTGGAAAAAATTGTGTGTAAAGATGAAAAAAATAAAGAAAAACCCGGGATCACAAGATAGGATTACTCAAGACCGTCGCTCTAGCTACCGATGACGTCAATATCTGAAAATACAGAAAACATGAACATGTTTTTTGGACATTATCATGACGATTTCTTTTCCTTTATAATTAAATGTTACTGTATAGTTTGCTTTCAGGCTTTCTGATTTTGAGTGAAGATTAACTTTACAGGCTTTCTGATTTCGAATAAAAAAGTTTTTTTTTTTAAATATTAAAGAGACCCACGGTGAGATCATGTTACAAGAGTATTTACTGTTCGTTATTGAATGGGTGTTTACCGTTATTATTTAAATTTCTTGATTTCGTTTTTAAGAAACAACATTTTAAAAATTATTTTGGCAATACAGACCCATCAGTAGTATGCAATTTTAAAAACCGGTAGAACTATATTTTGTCAACTTGAAATAAATCGATCAGTTTTCTCAACGGGCTGGTTATTTTCAATAATCCTAAGTTCAAGCCTAGTCTGATTGTTCAAGAAAAATGAGCAATTGATAGATTTTGGTAATTTATTATGCTAGGTTTATGAATGTCTGCAATGAAACGTGCATGGCATACATTATTGATAAATTCTTGTATAATGCCTGGCCGTCTGACATCCTTGTCCTTCTTATGCAACTCGATCACTAAAACACATCTGATGCTTTTACGATTATATATCCACACGTAACTTTCACATTTATTCAGTGTAGAGCCAGTCATAATGTCATCACTTCAATTAGCCAGGAGCTGGCTGATATAATGTTCGACACATTTGTGAGGTAATAATGATGTTGTATTAATGACAATATGAAATAACCTTGGGAATCTGCTCAATGTCGGTCGACGTTATTGTCCTACCAAGATAATAAGGGTAAAAATAAAAAGGCTGCCTTCGAAAGAGGTCAGAAATGTATGGATAAAAGCCAGGTCAGGCTAGACTGTCAGCGAACGGAAACTGGTCTGTAACTGCCATGAGTGTGCACTTCCGGACAGGGAATTTATAAACATTTTCCCGAAATGAAAAATAAGTTTTTTCATGATCACAGAAAAATAATACACAAATTAAATTAGAAGAAGAATGTCTATAATTTTATAATTATAATATATTATATTATAATAATAATAGTTTTCATGGCCACTTTTTTAAACTAAAAATTTCAAATATTATATTCCAAATGAATGGCATACATGGTTTTTACTCTCTTCAATGGGCCGTATTGCTGCTGAGAGTTAACACCCTTGCCCCTTATACAAGTCAATATTTTATGACTGACTTGTAAATGGCCCATTCCCAAAATTTTTCCTAAACATTTCGCAAACTTTACAAAAAATTCACAAACCAATATAATTTGCGACTGAACTATTCTTAATGTTAACCAGTACTGTATGCTAGTCCGAATATTTTTGGATGTTTTTCTGTACCTTTTTCATAGAATTCAAATAAACATATCTTGAATAACTTCCTCCAAAGATCATAATCAATTGATCTATTAATTATTTGAAACAATTTTGATATAAATATTGTTAACGCTGCTTTGTCCATGGTAGCTACATTCACAAACTTTCTCAAACTTTGGTCAGTTATCCCAATCTCTCCAAATCTTGAAAAAACAAGTCATTTTCCCAGACGTTATCAACCCATATAAAACATTTACAAGTTAGAAGCGCCTCTATTCTATGAGTCTATTTCACTTTAGTTTGTAAAATATTTTACAAGTTGGCTACCATGGAAACAATACACTACAATACTTTGAATCGATAAGATTACCTTTCGGATATACTTCACATTAATTTATTTTTGAACAAAAAATATTAATCACAACAGGGAAGCTTTTATCTTTTCTTATATGTTACAGACGGTCCTTCTCTAAAGACTATGTGGCTAGGCCAACTATTGCGTCCAACGCTTATTCTTTTTTAGTCTAGTCTTGCATTTTAAGTAGGGACTTAATTTCAATGATGTTAAGTTTTTATTTGCTTGGTTTGTTTAGACAACTCATTCATGCCCGAATACTACTTTGAAAGAAATTGTATGCGTTTGTCCTAGCCCAGGGGTGGGGAACCCATGGCTCGCGAGCCAGATGTGGCTCTTTTGATGGCTGCATCTGGCTCGCAGACAAATGTTCGATTATTTAAAAAAATGTTTTTTTAGACTTTTTGATCTACTTATTAATTGCATATCAATATTTCATTCTACAAATGAGCTTAAGTCTACTGCAGCTCAGCATCAGAAGAATTCAGAGACATAATTATTGTACTTTTAGTGTTGAAATTACACAAAATGCACACATTTACTTGAATTTTTAGTTTTAAACATAATTTATGGCTCTCACAGAATTACTTTTCAAAATATGTGGTGTACATGGCTCTCTCAGAAAAAAGGTCCCGACCCCTGTCCTAGCGTATGGAATAAGAAAATGTTTTTTAGCCAATGTCTATCTGAGTATTGTATTAGGTTGTTGTTGTGTTGTATTATTCAGGATGTATGCATTATTGCTAATTTTGCTCTTTGCCCTTTTTTCCTTAATGTTTCTAGCTTTAGTGATTAATTATTAATGTTACATTTTTCAGTAGTAAATACGTCGCAGTTTTTTTATATTTATTTTTCTTGTTGTTTCATGTTGTTGTTTTTAGTTTATGAGACCCATAAAGAAATTGTATATTCTAGCATAGGTCTAACTAATGTTAGGTAGCAATTTAGTTTTAATTTTATGTCCTTGTTACTTTTTCAAAAGTTACGTTTCACTTTTCATGAAGTGTGGTTTCCTTGATAATTTATCATTTATAATTAATTGCTCCTTACAACTTAGCATTTTTAGTTTGGGTTAGATCTTTTCCATGAATGAAGTATTTTGTATTTATTTGATTCTTTCTTTTGATAGTCTAAACCAGGGGTCTCCAAACTACGGCCCGCGGGCCGCATGCGGCCCGCGAGGCCTTCTCATGCGGCCCTTGGGGTCCTTTTTATCCACGGAAAAAAATTACGGAATTTTACCTCGAGCCTGCCAAGTTCAGCCGCCGCTTACGTGGACGTTATGTTTTTACCGAATTAAAATTGAGTCGCACAGTAGTGCGTTATGTTTTCCAACCAAGAACTACAATGCGAAACCTTATTCTCTGCTTACTATTTCTACTTTTCAACTGGAAAGGATTGAGACTAAAACAATGCGAGTTGGGAGGAAAGACAAATAGTGTAAAGTAGGAAGGACTGAAGGGAGACAAATGATAAGTAAATAGTATAAAGGGGGAAAAGGAGGGGGGGGGGTGAAAAGTTTCCCCCACTCTCAAATTGGGCACACTTATTAAACGCGAACAAGGTTTCTAGTTCAAGGCCATGCATTTTGTTCCCACCAAGAAGACTTGCAAGAGATTGTGCACAAGGAACCCAAGCTTACTTTGAAATTAAGAGCGGTCTAAAGTTTCGGCGCTATAGATTTTGGTCAATTTCAGCCAATTAAATCACCGATTAAATTAGCTAGCCTTGGGAGCGTAGCATTGGTGTCCTACTAATTAAAGTAAATTTCGAAAATATATTAACAAAGACATTTGTTTTCATAACCAAGAACATTTTTTATATATTTTATTTTTAATTATTGTTTGCGCATCAACAACAAAAAAAGAGGTGGGGAAGGGGTTAGGTCCACGTGGATCCAGTTGAAAAAACAAAACGGTGGGGGGAGGCACAAAATAGTTCACAGAGACTATGTTTATTATAACTTTTTTTTAAAGAACAAAACTTTGCTTTTCTGAAATTTTAGTGTCGGGGTTTTTAAAAGGTTTGCTACTTGATCAAGACTTGATTATTTTGATCACATTGTGCCTGTTCTGAAGAGAAAACACTAAAAGCAACAATCTCTTTACCATAAGTGGATATATTTGTACACTATATTCAGGTAAGTTTAACTTACAAAATCATAAGAATAAAAAAAAATGTTTCTAGTAATTTGCAACTATAATTGCGATGAAATTAGTTCTGATAAACTTAATCAGTTGTTGTTGTCTGTTTTTGTTTTTTGCGAT
This sequence comes from Anisus vortex, assembly GCA_949126835.1. Classification (NCBI taxonomy): domain Eukaryota; kingdom Metazoa; phylum Mollusca; class Gastropoda; family Planorbidae; genus Anisus; species Anisus vortex. Next base: position 79,595,414 of record OX421492.1, on the reverse strand, counting down.
ATTGTGTGCAAGATACTTTCAGTTTCACTATTTATTCATGTTGACTTAACTTTATTTTAGTGTCCAACGATGGCCGAGAAGAGGAAAAGAAAAATAGTCGATGAATGTCGACAATTTCAATAAGAATGGAGTTTGAAATACTTCTTCATCAGATCCGGAGAGAAAGCATTGTGTGTGATTTGCAATGAAACTGTGGCTGTGATGAAAGAATACAAGCTGCGCAGTCATCATCAAAGCAAACATCAGCAGAGGGTGAAGTCCGTGCAGAAAAAAATTGCTAAATTACAAAATCAACTCACATCTCAGAGGACATTGTTCAGTAAATCCTCAAATGAAAACGAATCTTTAACTAAGGCCAGTTATAAAGTTGCTTACGTCCTGGCTACAAGTGGCAAACAGTTTACAGATGGTGAAGTAGTAAAGGAAAGATTGTTAGAGGTGGCTGAGGAACTTTGCCCAGAAAAGTCAAAACAATTTTAAAATGTTGCTTTGGGTGCAAATACCATTGCCCGCCGTGTTGCAGATATGGGTGATGATACCATTGTGAACCAAATAGCGAAGAATGCAAGCACATTTCAAAATTTTTCAATTCAAATGGATGAATCGCTGGACAGCTGTTTCACCTCTCAAATGTTTGTGTTCATTAGAGGTGTCGATGAAGACATGAACATAACACAAGAGCTGGCTTCCCTACACAGCATTTTTACCGGAGAGGATATATTCAATGAGTTGAAAAAAACATTTACTGATTATAACTTGGACTGGACTAACCTCAGTTGCCTGACTGTTGATGGAGGAAAGAACATGAGTGGCATAAAGAAAGGCTTGGTTAGACAAGTGAAGTCGATGTGTAATGAAAAAAACATTCCACAACCAATGTTCCTGTATTGTAATATTCAAAAGCAAGCTTTGTGTGATAAATATATTGACATTAGCAGTGTACTGACTCCTGTGGTGAATATGGTAAATTTATTAAAGGTCACATGGGCCCAGACATTAAATAGACAGTTCAGAGACATGTTGAAAGATACAGACACAGAATCGAAATATTCACCATATTACACAGCAGTAAGATGGCTAAGTTGTGAGAAAGTTCTGAGCGGAGTAGTTAAGAAAAGAAATAGGTGAGTTCCTGGAAAGTAAAGGCAAGCCACAGCTATAACTGTCTGATGAAGAATGGGTATGGAAATTGGTCTTTGCTACAGACATAACTAGTCATTTAAATTTTCTGAACCTAAATCTACAATGAGATTTTTAAAAAATCTAGTTTATGATGTATACACCCACGTAAAGGCCTTCAGATCCAAACTTGTCTTGTTTTTTGAATAAGTATAAGCCAACAACTTTACTCACTTTCAGCAGTGCAAGGTATTCATGGCTGAAACAACAGCTGAGTTACCCACGTCATTTGCATGCGAGATCATCAAAAACCTCCAGCTGCAGTTTCAGGAGCGGTTTTCTGATTTAGATTCAAAAGCAGAAGAATCGATACTGTTTCAAAACCCATTTGAAGCAGACGTGGCCAGTTGCCCAGATGAACTGCAGCTGGAGGTCATTGAGTTGCAAGCAAATGACCTCATTAGGAATAAGTTCAAAGAAGGACTGATGGGTTTCTACCAGTTTTTGCCCAACGATGACTTTCCTAATATCAAAACGTTTGCATCAATGTACCTTTCAATCTCTGGAACAACATACCTGTGTGAACAAACATTTTCAAGAATGAAATACGTAAAGAACTATTTGAGAACAAACTTGTCCGATGATAATATGAGGTCAATGTTGATGTAAGGGACATCAAATCTAAAGCCAGAAATGTCTTCTATTTTGGCATCCAGGAAACAATTTCACCATTCCCACTAATACAGGTGTTCAAGTGTAGTGCACCAATGTGTTATTAAATAATAACTGAATACAATAATATTAAATATATAATTAAAAACAACATCCATGTTTTGATTCTTTTTGTTATTTGAACCTCGAGTGTGTAGTTGGCCCCCGAGCTGCTGTTTGATAGTTAATGCGGCCCTCGGGCTGAAAAGTTTGGAGACCCCTGGTCTAAACACTTAGTAACAGTTGGCACTTTTCTGAGTGGAAAGGCAAACTGCAATTAGATTGCCATTCTTGTACTTTATCTAAATCCTTTTGTAAAATTTCAGTCTCTTTTTTCTGTCTTTTTTAGCTTTGTAAATTATAGGCCTGTAATCAATCTTCAAATAGCCTTACTTTTGTTTGTTAATGGTCTACATGCAATCTTTTTCGTTATGATAGTGTGTATGTTTTGCGTCTTTGTTTTCTTGCGTTTGTGTAGCATGAAATGTAAAAAAAAAATATTTTTAAGTTAAAGAATAATTTCAATTATGTTTTATAACTCTAATTTTGCCACTATTCTGTGAAACTTTTTAAAAAATATAAGAGGATTAAATGTATTATCCAGTTCAAACAATTACAAAAGAAGATCAGCTATATAGCTGAGGCTTGAAGTAGAAGAAAAGTTGACAACGAAATTATGATTTAAAAAAACAGTTGATTCTATACATCTTATTGATTTATTTGATTATCCAAATCCCTGAGCTAAGTACAACTAGAGCTTGCAGGGCTTTGCAGGTATCTAGTTTTCAGCCACGCTATCCTACTGGTTATATACACAGTAAATATGTTGAGGATTAGCCCCTAATTAACATCTGTTATCCAATGAGCATGGTTTACTTTTTTTGAGTGTAAGTAACGTATTGATTGCAGGCGAGTTATAATCCCTCCTGCTTTCCCGCTTTCCAGACAAGATGAGTTTCACTAGTGTCAAAAAAATATCACTTAAAAAATATGATGGTTATAAAACATGTCCAGCCTGTCTTGACTCTAAAGTGCAAGTATCTTTTAAGGATTTATGAGTTTTTCTTTTCGTATAAGTCATTATTAGGTCATTATTAGGTCTAGCGTTTCCCTTTTAAAAGAGGCCCAGATAATAACTGTTGCTCATATTTTGAGGATGCCTTAACCAATGTAAAATTATATTCTTATTATATTTCTAATGGTAAAAGAATATTTTTCATTGCATACTTTTTTTTATATAATTCGTTTTTACTTTAACTTTAAAGTCTAGACTATGTACATGGGGAAAAAGGAAGACATTAAAATTCCTTTTGCTATTAGGGTACATTTTTGTTTATCATTGTACGCCCAATGCCTAAATTATTGTATAATATTCTAGGATAAAGACTGGAATATTCTATGACAGCTGTCGAATTAAAAAAAATCTTCATTATTTCTTTTTAAATTTAGCTTAATGTGTATTCTTTACTTTGCTGCATTAAGCACTACTTACGAATAATACCGGGATATATATTGATATTGTACGAATATTATATCATTATTGTTAACAGCGGGTTTTAAAGTTGATCAGTATTTGTCTATATATGGCAGTTTCTGATTGCAGTCCAGTGCACACACATTTCGTCACATTAAAAAGGAAAGAATTAAACTTAAACCATTCACGGTGATACCTTTTTAAACCATTTACGGTGAAACATCTATAGCGACATCGATTCCAAGAATCAATAAACAGCGTAAAGAGAACAACTAAGTCGTGACTTCTGGACACATACAATAAAACAGCCAAGTTTGACATGTACAATATAAATATTTTTTTTGTACAGTTGCATATTTATGGCTGTGTTTGACATATTTATCAATTTTATATCAATATCGAATACATTATATTACTTTGTGTAATTTAAATATGCCAAGTGCTAAACGAAATTATGGAGCATGACATGTAACTATTGATAGACCAAATTTTGAGACACGAAGTGACGAAAATCGAATTTCGATTTTCGTTAGACGAACATTAAATGTCGGTTGGCAAAATGTCGTTTGATGAAAAGTCAGTAGACAAACTGTAAGAAGGCGTAGTGACAATAGATCTGTAGACGTAGACTGTCGTGGTAGACGAAGTGTCTGGTAAACGAATCGTCTGGTAGACGAACTGTCGTGGTAGACGAATTGTCCGGTAGACGAACTGTCGCGGTTGACAAAATGTCTGGTAGACGAACTGTCGTGGTAGACTGGTAGACGAATAGTCCGGTAGACGAAATATCGCGACGACGTGTCGATTAAGACCAAGTATCGGAAGACGAAGTATGGTTAGACGAGTTGTCGTGGTAGACGTAATGTCGATAGACCTACTTTCTGTAGACGAAGTGTAGTAGACAAAAAGTCTGTAGACGAGTTATCCTAACACCCTGAAAAAAATATACTAATGTTTCAACTGACAGAAGAAAGTATTTTGCATCAGTCCTTCTTCCGTGATATTAATGTGAAAAATCAAGGATATACTCACTATAATATATATATATATATATATATATATATATATATATATATATATATATATATATATTGTTACGAGTAGATTTATTTCCATATTATATTGGTTCTGTTATTATTAACTAAAGTTAAAATGAAATAATCTTAAACCCGAAATGTTTCCGTGTTAGGAATAAAACATGCATATGTCTAGACACTACGTCATAGCTATAAAATACGTCATATGCACGAGGGTGGAATACCGTTTAGTTTAGTTCTAGTTTGGGCGCTAATGTGGAAGGACTGTTTTTGACCACTTTCTTAAAGATAGGATTACGGCTTTACTCATTATAGAAGAATCTCAACTGATTAAGTTTCATTATAATACTGGTACATGTATTCTGTGGTATTGTTATATTTTATCATCTCAACTTGTTGGAATAAAATTGTGTTCAATTTCAAACAGGATTGTGGATTTCATATATATTAAGGTACAGTTTATCTAAATCACTTTATACACAAAAGATTCATATCGCCACGAGTCAAATAAACATCAAATCTAATTCAATAACATCAATATAAATTCTTATACAACCTTGTGAGATCCAAGATGGATATGAATCAAAATAATATATAATAATACATTACTAAAAATATCATCTAACGTCAGTAGCTGATTTCGCACGTGACAAAAGATTGGGGGCTCGTCCGGGATCTAAAGTTTGTATGTATAAGAAATTAAGAATATACAACTGTTTTAGTGAAAACGATTTACAACAAATATTTATTCAAATTCTGTCTACGTGGGAGGCACTGTCTGTGTTCGGACATACTGTTTTCAGCTTTGTACACAACCATCCTTAAAATTTATCTTCTACAAATTAACAGTGGTGTAAAAATATTTTAAAGGACTTTATAAAAGGTAAAGTTGAAATTTTTTATCTTCTATTTACGTCATTAATATAAAACATGGCGGAAGCTAATCTTACGTTGGAGCAATTGAATATTTTTGCTATCACGTCAGAACAGTTAACTAGCATGTCACTAACCCAGTTAAAAGAGATGGCAAATTCTCTGGGAATAGACATTACTGAAGTTACACCAGTAAGGAGTAAATTGATTCAAGATATTAAGGACTGTTTGAAAAGACATGGTAGAATGCTTGAAGAAAATACTATGAATAATGAAGAATCAGTGGTTCTCAATGTATCAGAAACCATGAAAACAGACATAAATAACCATGAATTTAAAATGAATGGAAATGAACTAAGTGCAGACATGAAATTCCAGTTAGAAATGAGGAAGTTAGAAATTCAAGTACAATTGGAAGGTAAAAGAATAGAAGTACAATTGAAAGAGAAAGAATTGGAAAAAGAAAGAATCGCTAGTAATGAAAGGATTGAATTGGCAAAGTCTCGTTCGTCAACTCATACGATTCAGGAAACAAATAATGTGGAACTATATAAGTTTAAAAAGCATGTCCCAAGCATGGAGAACATAGAGATTGATGAGTTCTTTATGGTCTTCGAAAGAAACTCGATCGATTATAAATTTCCTGAAGATAAGAAAGCAGTACTTTTACGTTCAGCTCTAACAAAAGGCAAGGCTTTAGATGTTGTATTGAATCTGACTCCAGAAGAATGCAATGATTATGAACTAATAAAGAGCAGAGTACTATTGAGTTATGTTCTAACTCCAGAAAAGTATCGAAAGTTATATCGTGAGTACAAGAAGGAACCAGAAGTTTCACATGTTGACTTCCTGAGATTAGAGAAAAAGTATTTTGATCGATGGTTACGTTCTAAGAATGTGAATAAAGATTATGAGAAACTATATAATCTCATACTGATGGAGGATTTTACTGAGAAGATTCGCACTGATATAAAAGTTCATTTGGCTGATCGTGGTATTGAAATAGCAGAACAAGCAGCAGTTAAAGCCGATGAATACGTCATTATTCACCCGCATAGCCATTATTTTCAAAATGACAGAACAAGTTTGAGGACTCAAAACAGTAATACAGAGAGGAAGTTAAGATCGACAGATGATAAAAGTAAACAAAAAGCCGATAAACAAGAGAATTCAAGTTTTGTACAAAAGAGAATTACCTGTACATTCTGTAAGAAAGATGGACATATCAAAGAGAATTGTTGGAGTCTACATAAAGAGAAAAGACCCATTAAAAACAAGAACAACGTGGTTTTATCACACATCGCCGTACAAACTGAAACTCGTAGAAATAAAACTGCCCACAAAAGAATTAAAGCTAATAGAAAGACATTTGATGTTAGTCATGGGGAGATGGCGAAACACGCATGTCCAAGTTGCTCAAAGTCGGAAAAAGTCTTTGAAATGAAGACCGAGGCTATTGAACATTCTAGTTTCAACTCCAAAGGGAGTGTGACAGATGAGCAATCAGTAAATAAAACGTTTACTTATGGAGGCAGTAGTGTAGCAAGAAACTTAGTAGGCAGAGAACTACCCGAGTGCATGCTATCGGATGTTAGCGAGGGCTATGTGTCACCTATAGATAATCAAGCTAGAGAACGGAAGATTAAAATTCTACGTGACTCCGGTGCTGATATATCTCTACTGTTGAAGAATACTGTACCAACGTCGAAATTGACTCATACAGGCCAGTATGCCTTAATCAGTACTATGGCTGGAACACTTACGGCACCGTTACATCGTATACAGTTGAAGAGTAATTACTTCACTGGATCTGTTATTGTTGGGATAGTGAAGAAATTTCCCTACAGAGGCATTTCATTACTTTTAGGAAGTGACATTGCCAAAAATCAGGTACATCCTGTACTTAAAGAAACCAAAGACTCTGTTCAGTGTAAGAATACTGAAAATTCAGTATGTGTTATCACCAGAGCTATGGAGAAACAGCAGATGACTAATGAATCGACAAAGAAACCAGAACCAACACCAGAGATTGACTTGCAAGCAACCTTCATGGCGGATGTTCTAGGTGGTCACTCAAGTCATACTGATCAAAATAATTTGTCGCCTAGACAACTACTCATTCTTGCTCAAGGCAAAGATCCAGAGATTGGGAAGCTAAAAGAGGAAGCAAAGAATGAAGGAGAGTTAGAAACAATGGCCGCAGGTTATTACTTGAGGGACGACTTGTTAATGAGGAAATGGAGAGGGAAAGAAAACGACGATGAAACATGCAGCGAAGTACATCAAATCGTGGTACCCAATGTTTACCGCAAGGACATACTACATATGGCCCATGATTCACCGTATGCTGGTCACCTAGGGATTCAGAAAACCTTCGATAGGATTCTTCCATATTTCTTCTGGCCTGGCCTACGTCGTGACGTCACATCGTTTTGCAGATCATGTCATGTCTGCCAGATGGTCGACAAGCCGAATCAGACCATTCCGGTAGCTCCTCTACGACCCATACCAGCATTCTCAGAACCCTTCAGTCACATCATTATAGACTGCGTCGGTCCGTTGCCTAAAACTAAGGCTGGCCACCAGTATCTGTTCACTATAATGTGTTCGGCAACGAGATTTCCAGAGGCTATTCCTCTACGTAGCATCAATGCCGACAAAATCTCTGATGCACTTATCGGATTCTTCACCCGATATGGTCTTCCGAAAACCGTGCAGTCAGATCAAGGTTCAAATTTCACATCGAAGTTATTTCGCCAAGTCTTAGAACGGCTGGGTATTCGTCATGCAGTATCGAGTGCATATCATCCACAGAGTCAAGGCGCACTGGAACGATACCACCAAACATTGAAAAATATGCTCCGTACTTTCTGTTTCGAGCATAACGACGACTGGGATCGTGGTATTCCCTTCGCACTCTTCGCAACCAGAGAGGCTGTACAAGAATCTCTTGGTTTCAGTCCCTTTGAACTGGTATTCGGACACACAGTTCGTGGACCACTAAAGCTGTTACAAGAGACATGGTTGTCATCCACTGAAGACACTGGTCTACTGACATACGTGGAAAATTTTAAAAATAGACTGTATAATGCATTAAAAGTTGTCAGATCTAATCTTTTGCAGGCACAAGACAAGATGAAGGTATATTATGACGTCAACGCAAGAACCCGTATCTTCCAACCTGGTGATAAAGTTCTCATGCTGACGCCACTGTCTGGTCAACCCCTGAGTGCCAAGTTTACAGGACCCTATGAGGTTATGGCTAAGCTTAGTGAGGTTAACTATCTTGTAAAGACCCCTGATAGACGGAAATCGCAACGAGTGTGCCATATTAATATGTTAAAACCATACATTACCAGAGAAGAACAAAAAGTTGTTGCCTCGGTAAACACTGTTATTAAAGTCAGAATAATTCACCCGAAATTGAGCGTGAAGTGGCAGAAAGCAAACTGCAAAATACAAAGGCTCTAAAAAACCTAAATGAAAAATTGGCACATTTACCTGATTGCGAACAATCCGCTATCAAAGGTCTAATTAATGAAAATATCCATTTATTTGGAGATGTACCTAGTAGAACTAGTGTAGTTAAGCATGATGTTATTTTAGATGAAAATACTAAAGCTATTAAACAACATCCATACAGGTCAAATCCTATCCAGTTAGAATGCATCCGTAAAGAGGTTCGCTACATGCTTGACAATGACATTATTACACCTAGTAGTAGTGACTGGTCTTCCCCTTGCGTATTGGTACCTAAGGCCGATGGATCCATGAGGTTTTGTGTGGACTACCGTAAGGTAAACAAAGTGACAAAAACTGATTCCTATCCAATACCAAGAATCGACGATCTAATAGATCAAGTGAGTAATGCTAAGTTTGTGACGAAAATTGACCTATTGACGGCGTATTTTCAGATTCCACTGACGGAGAGGGCTCAGGAGATATCATCGTTTGTAATCCCTGACGGACTGTACAAATTTAAGGTCATGCCCTTTGGTATGGTTAATGCACCCTCTACTTTTCAACGGTTAATAAATACCATTACTCAGGACATTCCTAAATGTCATGCATACCTCGATGATATTGTTGTCTTTAGTGACGATTTTAAATCTCATTTAGATCAACTACATTTGTTATTTACGAAATTGACTCATTCTAATCTCACCATTAACTTGACTAAGAGTCAGTTCTGCCATGCAACCATCGAGTATCTAGGTCACATAGTGGGAAATGGTTTGGTAAAACCATTAAATGCAAAGGTTAAGGCTGTTCGTGAGTTCCCTGTTCCTGAAACCTGTAAACAACTCCGTAGTTTTCTCGGGATGGCGGGGTACTACCGTCGGTTCTGTCAAAATTTCTCAACCATTGCATGTCCATTAACAAATCTATTAAAGAAGAATTGCACTTTCAAATGGTCTAATGAATGCCACCAGGCCTTTGATAAATTAAAAGATGTTCTTTCTGAGGCACCTGTATTAGTAACACCCAATTACAATAAACCCTTTAAAATTACCGTTGACGCGTGTGATACAGGGATGGGAGCGGTCATTTCTCAGGAGGGTGATGATTCATTGGAACACCCGATTAGTTTTTACTCTCAAAAATTTGATAAGCATCAAAGAAACTATAGTGTGATAGAAAAGGAACTTTTAGGATTAATCCTGGCATTGAAACATTTTGATTTTTATATCAATGGTTCTCCATATCCAATTGATATTTTAACTGATCATAACCCTTTAGTTTTCCTTTCCAGGGTTAAACAGAACCAAAGAATTATTCGCTGGAGCTTATTCCTCCAAGCATATAATTTAAATGTGTTATATTTACCAGGTAAACAAAATGTGGTCGCTGAGACGTTGTCGCGCATGTAACTGGTAAACCAGAAGATGACAGTCAGTTTCTCATTAAATGTTTTCTTTTATGTCATTCATTGTATTGATTAACATTTATATTATTGTAAATATGACAATAAATAAACTATGTTTTGAAATATTGCAATATGAGACATTACAGAACAAAACTTCAAATTCTACTAGAAACAATCATACGTTGTAAGGTAAAAGGTAACTATTGCATACAGCAATTGCACACACACCGGTATTTAACTTGAATACATCCACACTTGTGTTTGTTCAATTGATTATTGATGTGTTTTGAAAATTGTTTGTTTCTATGTCGTCATGTTATAATTTGGATGTCTTATTTTATGCTATGTAAAAGCTAAATCAGCTGAGATTATAACATTTTATTTTTAAATATTCTTGATGTCATAATTGAGACATCATAATAATAATATAATAACTGAAAATCATTAGTTAATGATACAGTGATCGGTTATAAATAAATTAAACTTTCTAAAGAATTATCTATCAATTATTAATCGGTTCCACTTATTTGGGTAATTCATATCAATTCTATGGGATTGGTTATTGGTGGTAATAGTTTTATGGTCAACGTTGTACACACAATAATCATAATTGTAAATATTAATTGATAAATAAATGTTTAATTAATAATCATTGTTAACATAATGTGATAAGGGATTCCATAATAGCGACTTTGTTATTAAGGGGATATGTAATATATGGTTCATTTTAATCTTTAAAAGATTGTCCAATAGTCAATTAAATCTTACGAAAAGTTTGGGAATTCGGTTCATTTTATGGGTACTCTACAAAGAATTCCATACTTAACGCTGTCTGTAATTCCTTTGTGTCTTAAGGGGGGGCGAGTGTTACGAGTAGATTTATTTCCATATTATATTGGTTCTGTTATTATTAACTAAAGTTAAAATGAAATAATCTTAAACCCGAAATGTTTCCGTGTTAGGAATAAAACATGCATATGTCTAGACACTACGTCATAGCTATAAAATACGTCATATGCACGAGGGTGGAATACCGTTTAGTTTAGTTCTAGTTTGGGCGCTAATGTGGAAGGACTGTTTTTGACCACTTTCTTAAAGATAGGATTACGGCTTTACTCATTATAGAAGAATCTCAACTGATTAAGTTTCATTATAATACTGGTACATGTATTCTGTGGTATTGTTATATTTTATCATCTCAACTTGTTGGAATAAAATTGTGTTCAATTTCAAACAGGATTGTGGATTTCATATATATTAAGGTACAGTTTATCTAAATCACTTTATACACAAAAGATTCATATCGCCACGAGTCAAATAAACATCAAATCTAATTCAATAACATCAATATAAATTCTTATACAACCTTGTGAGATCCAAGATGGATATGAATCAAAATAATATATATAATAATACATTACTAAAAATATCATCTAACGTCAGTAGCTGATTTCGCACGTGACAATATATATATATATATATAATATACATACACATATATATATATATATTCTTGAATAAATTAGTTTTACGTAAAAGACAGTAAGTATGAATGTCAATGATGAAGTGGAACCAGACCTAATGCTCTCCTCAAGGGTTCACAAAATTCAATTTCCCTCTACAGTCTTGGTAAAATAATGATGATGGAGGCTGAGAATTGTCCAGCACAATTCAGTTGGGACACCGTATTGAACTAGAACATATTTTTTTATTTACTTTAATTATCAGAGAAATAGGGATGATTTAGGCGACTGACTTTTGCTATACTAAGACATATATACAGTTGAGTGTCTTGAGAAAGACAAAGGAGAGACGAGGGCTATAGTGTAAAAAAGTGAAAAGATGTATCGTTATGTGTAGGGGGAGAGGAAAGGAAGGGGTGTAGTTTAGGACAATATTGAATTCAATACTCGTCTGCCCACTAAGCCATCAAAAGACATAATACATATATATATATATATATATATATATATTTCATACCAAGTATGTCCACGGGTTCGGATTTTGGAGGGGGGAGAATAAATTGTTAGTATTGTTGTATTATTTGTTACAGATGTGTTTTTTAAAACAATTTCAGTGCCCCCGCCACCTTCCCATGGATGTCCAAAGTAATGTGTCGTGTACTAAATCGTATCTCATCCTTGGGATACATTGGGATGGAGCTTGTAAAATAACAAAGCAGTAATTTCAACAGCGAACCGAAAAGGTGAAATTCCGTCCTCACGTAAGCCGTCATCACAGGAAATAAAACTGCCATAAACACAAGGTAATTAAGAACAAAAGGATAGGAAAACCCAGAAATGGTGGGCTGGAATAGTCTTTTATTAGCTGAACAATAACTATGTAGCCAACTAAATGTTAATACCTCGCGAACTAACCAAAGTTTCAAACTTCAAACTGTTGATTAAAATTGAACTCAGTAGTAACGAGGAACGATCAAATGCTGGTTGAATAAAATGAACTGATTCATATGGGATTGACCAGGGATTCTCAAGCTATTACAATCAGATTACTGCCCACTAAATTTCAGTATACACACACATATCTATCTATCTATCTATTGCAAACTACAATGGTTAATGGACATGGCGAGCCTAGTAGGGCCCGAGGCTTGCTCCAAACTCTACAATCAGCGTTATTAAAGCTTTCGAGGTAAGCCATGCTATGAGTCAGCTTAGTCAGGAGTCTAGCAAGCCCCCATTTCATTATTAGTGTGCCTAAACATTTCAAATATCCATTAATTAGTTTAATGCATCATTTTGGCATAATAATATAATACATTGTATGTATTTTTATTATGCATTTTTACTCCCTTTCTTTTAACTCGAACTGTCTGTCTGTCTGTCTGCTTGCTTGGTTGTTAGCAAAACTTTGCATCGATTTTTCGACCACTTTCCGTCGTCCAATCGACCTGAAAATTGGACAGCAGACTTGTCCCGACTAACAATACATTCAATCACATTTTCAGCATCATAGCCTTTGGAATAGTCGCGAATTCCTTCGACCAATTTGCGAATCGAAGAGTATATTTCACGTCAAACCTGGCTGCCTCTACCGGAAGAGACGGAAGTAAAGATTATTTTAGGATTTGTTCGTTTTTACGAAATAAATAGATTGAAAACGACACAATGTAGACGGAACAAAGCGAGTTATCTTTTTATGGTTTTTGCGGGCCAAAGCTAGAAAAAAAAAAGGATGCGCAAAATTTTAGTGTGGAAATTTATAAGGTATGATATCAATTATATTTATTTTAATCTATCAAAATATAAATTAAATATAAACTTAGTTAACAAAGAAAGGGAGTTTAATAAAAACTATGTTTTTATGGGTTAGTTTTTTTAGTCTGCGTTTCAACATCTGTTGAAAATAATAATGCAAATCATTTGATTCAACTCTTACATTAATCTAAGGACCCTGATTATGGAACAGCTATGTTTTAAAATGAGCATAGCACTACTACCTACATTTGATGTTTTATTTTACTTTAAATAAAAAGGTTGTGACTAAAATGTAATCCTAACCATTTCTGAACTTTTCTACCAACCCCGTCTGATGGTCCAGTTCTCCCCACCTTCGGACCACATACCCTCAGCTTGATACAAGTCACTAAAACATTAACAGCTTGTTATCTATTATTATTATAAATGCCTTGCACACAAGAAGATTTTTTAAACTGAATAAACATTCTTTGTTTTAAAAATGATCCGTTTTGTGTTCTCTTCACTAGTTTTTGTAAAATGTCAGTTGTTATGAAATGTGAAATTTGTTGCCCCAGTTATCCCCACTGTCCCTAGGCCCAAGAAAGTCCTGAGATGTTTCTATACAAATAGTCACTTAGTAATGAAACATGATTAATATCCTTGGGTTGCAAATTTCAAGTATTCACTGTGCGATTTACCGATTTCTGTATTTAACTATTTCCACACTTTTTGTTTTCGTGACCTGACTGTTTTTATACTTCTACCTTGTGACCCACTCACATTTGCACCGCCTTCATTGGGCTATATATAATAACATATAACAGAAAAGTAGCATTTAACAAATATGAATTATCAAATATTTTTTTTACCATACAACGTCTCTATTGTAGCGAGGGGATGCAGTTAAAATCGGGTTTATATCACGAAATCTCCGCTTCGGACGAAACATACTGTTACAGGTCTATACGCTAGTACATCACTACATAGGGACTCATATTATTTTTTTTTCTTCATTATGCGACCCGACAAATTTGCCTATCGGTCCACGCGACCCGGTTTATAGGACACGCTGGTTTAGAGGTAGTCAATGGACATAAAAAAAATGGTTTCAAACCACACATTAGAACTGTGTGTGGAAAAATCAGCCTGATTTTAATAAACTCCAGGACAAGCGTCTTCTTATTGAAGAATCGTTAAAGTTAAAGGGATAAGTAGATGAAGAAACGTGGGAGTTGGGAGATAGAAAATAAGTTCTTAGTGTGGGTGGTGTCTACAAAACATTAGCAAGACAAAGCAGTAGAGACAAACAAACAAAAATGTCGGGAAAAAAATATCGATCAGAACTCTCTAATTAAATTGTCGATATTCTTAGGTCTTAAACAAAGAAAAAAAAAGCCAGTTTCTTTATGTTTGTCTCTTTAACTTTTGTGGTAGAAAAGGAGAGCAAGGATTATTGTAAATAGTTCCACAAGCCCGTCCACCCCCACCTGATGATTCACTTACCCACTCGCACAGACTAAGGGGTAGTAACCGTGTTGTAGCATTAGTGAGCCAAAATAATGATAGGAAATGTCAATAACAAAATAATTGTTAAGCACAACACATAAAAGCTTTGTCGGATACTACAATGTTATATTATAAAAAAACACACACAACAGAACAGAACAATATTAAATAAACAACGCATAATCATTCATAATGGTGTTAAAATTAGCTATATCAGATTTTATGTACATTTTTTTTATTTTGCACATTCTTTGAAAAATTAGAAAGATATGATTATTTCAAGATGTTTTTTTAGGAAAATTAAAATAGTAAACACAATGAAACAGGTATTGCTGTGCGAAAGTCCGTGGTTAATACCAATGCAAGGTCGTGGCAAGGTGAAATGTTTTCTCATACTATTTGGTCAGTGGTAGTTAACTAGCCTATGCTGTAAGTAAATTTTTTTTGTCATATGATATGTCAGTTCATGAGAAAGTCTCATTCAGACTTTAAGAAGGCCTTACACGTTCAAACAAACAATAGTACACAGTATCATAATCTGTATTTCCAACAATGTAAAAACTCAGCAGTGGGAAATAAGATGTTCGCATAATGTTTCATAGAACTGAAAGATACACGTGGCAATAAGCCTTAGTTCCAGCTACACAGAAAAATATAACCGTGAACTTATAGGGCGTTTGCAATCACGTGACAAAAAGCACGTGATTTTTGTTTACTTTGTGTAGTAATGGTGTACAAATACAATGGCCGCTGTATTAATAAAGTTTCATATAGGCTCGAGATTTTAAAAATGATGTTTTGTGTTTTAAGTCTGATTTAGGCTGTATTATGTCTGTTAAATAAAATAGGCTATTTTATTATTATCATAGACATAGATCATAGACGATGTGAGCATATTAGTGATTGACTAGATAGCTTATTCACTAACACTATCAATTGGCATCGTAGCTGCCCTACTTAGCCATTAGCCTAGCCTACGAAACATTAAAAGTGTAGGCCTATAAAGGGCAATTGAAAGTGTAAATAGGTCTAGCCGGCCCTAGCCTAATCACATTAATCAATTAATCTACAGTACTACTATTTACCTCCTTATTTTTTAGTAGGATAGCCAATATTCATATGTGAATTTGGCATGATAAGAAACTTCACCATATACCATATTTGTTCCTCAATTTACAAATGACGTCACTAAAAAACCTAAGCCACGCCCATTGCGAACGCTCTATAGGGGCCTATATGTATATATATACATAAAACATTGTATGAACTCCATGTATTAAGCAACGCCCACATTGAGGGTTTTAAAAATATTACTTTGTTGTTACTTGTTAGTCTTTTATAGTGTAATTAATAAGATTTGGGGAAATAGCAAGCAAAGAATACTCGTTGCCAGGTTCCATTCTAATGATTATTGTAAAACTGAACCATATAGTAGGAACTGTAACAATATAAGACCATAGGCTTGTTGAAACTCGTCATACTCCTCTACGTATATTTCATTTAATTTCATTAAATACTTTTGGCCACATAACAAGGTATGGCCATAGGCTAATGAACTCACTACACTGCTGTAACATTAGCAGCAATCTGAAAACACGACGTTAAAGATACAGATGGGATTGAGACAAAGAAATATAGTCAACTGTCAGAGCTAAGTCACGGATGGGGAGAGAAGCACGAGACAAGGAAAGACAAAGAAAATCATATCTTAGATAAAGAAAAATGGAGGTGAGAGATCGGTACACTAGTCGATAGATTTAAACCCCAACAGAAATGGAGAAATCAAATATAGTTGTAGTTAAAGCCTTTGTGTAATCTGATTCATCTATTTCAGAGGTTCTTAACCGAGTCAGTTTTCTTTTCTGATCCATTTAAGTTTTTTGGTTTTTTTTTTTTTTTTAATTAATGAAACTATGAAAATAACATTATAAAAAATAATTTTTGAAAAGTATTTTACTGGGTTATAGACAATAATAATTTTATAAAAATTGGAACACATAACATGCGCGTGCGTAAAAAAACAAACACACACACACATTGTGACAAACCATTTTAGGGCCAATTAAATTTAAAAAAAAGATAGGCCTAACTCTTAGAACACGACCATTAACGTTCGTGTCAGGTTAAGATATAGATCTAGTCTAAACCGTTGCCTGTAGCTCAAGGACAGGTGGGAAGAATTCATTATAAAATCAATTCTCCCCGCTGATGTTAACTTGTCCCCTACCATCCTTCTTTAAAATAAAATTATCATGATCTTCATTATAACTCCATTCGATAATTTAAAAAAAAAATATCCTCATTATAGCTCTACAACATTTAAAAAAGAATGTCATAGCTGGTAGCTAACCTGTACAAGGTGTGGTTGTGGAGGAGGGGGGGGGGGAACATTAGCCTACCGCCATTATTGTAAAGAGAATGTAGTGAACAAAAACTGATAGTTGATATAGCTATAAACCAGCTGCTACTTCATGGGGGCAAGCATCGCATACGGCCAGGCTGTTCTTTTTTTTTATTCTACCCGCCCATTAGACCGGGTTCTGTGAAAAGGAGCACGTGCAGGCTTTTTTTAAAGCACGATCTGGCTGCAAACGACACCATTAAAACAATAATAGGCTAGCAGTGGGACACCATGTTTCCTTATTATGATACAATGAAAACAATGTGTAACATGGGACAAACGTTGCCGATGTAAACAACATAATTGAATCTCTCTTTTACTGTGTGTGTGTGTGAGTTGTTTTTAATGGCTTTCTGTTCATCTGTTTTACATTATAATAATTTTAATATTCTTAACTTCATATTACTATCAGCTTCTTTTCTATTTAAAGCTACGTTTTATAAAAAAATCTTTGTGATTTTAAGCATTGTTTTTAATTTGTATTTAAACATGAAAAAAAAATGAAAAAAGTGTATTCGCATTCGTAACTTTTCAAACAGTGACACAAAATAAAAGTATACTGATATGCTGAGAGACGGGAGGAATGGAGGAGGCATGTTATCTGTGGCGCCCCAACGGTCCAACAGACTACGGGATATGTAGGATGTCGGATTTGTGAAGTTGAAGTCAATATTTTGTCATTACCTGCCCAAATCCATAAAAGCTGCATAAAACGTTGCTTACAACCTAAATAATAGATGTTCCTAAAATGCTTCTGTTACTTAAATTATTGTGTGTGTTAAACTCCCTTTCTTTCTATCACAGAGTGACACAAACAATACATGTAGATGACCCAAACAGGCTTCCATATTCGCGTTTTTCAGCTTTTGACACCTATCGTACATTGTTGTCTATCACTTTCCCGCCATTTTTGGATGAAAGAAAGATTTTTTTGTCACACGTGTGTACAGAACTACATATCTATATATTATACTTATTCGATTTGAATTCATTAAATAGAAACCTCCCGCCTTAGAAATTTGTTTTGATATCATTATCAATATACTGTTAAATTTGTTGACTTTATATAAATAAAAGTATGACCAATCACGTAAAGCATGTATACTGTAGCACCATTGTACAAATATTCAGGTTAATGTCCTTTTAAAATCGTTTTCATATTACGAAACACATTTTCGGGAAATTGAAAACAAGTGTTTATATTAAAATTTATTAGCTATATTATATTATTATTAGTATATGTATTTTTATTCTATATATGCCTATAATTTTTCCAACACTTACTCTTCTCTTTTACTTACATAAAAGAAAAGGTCATTAAAGTTTTGCCAAAACTGGCTAACTGGTTTATTTAATAATTTTAAATTAAATACATTTAGTTGTTTGCCAAATTGTTTTACAACAAAATATATCTAAACATTTTTTAAAGGTACCGGTAGTCTTCTGTCAAAATGCCTTCGTTAATTCAAAAAAGTTTTACAGACATTGAATATTTATAGACCTCAATACAAATGTTGTTTATTTCGCCGTAAAAAAATAATACAACAAGTAAAATGTTTTTAAGCTTTCTTAATGGCATCTTTTTATATAAGTATTTCTACCCAAACTATTCTTTTATCAGACAAACTTCCTGGTCGAAGACATATTTTTAAATAATGCTAACGAACTTCGAAACATTTATGACACTTTTCGGCTTCAAAATCTTAATTAGCTGAAAAGTAGACCATCCAGGAAAAAAATGTACAAACATACATCGAGTATTGGAATCTGTCACCAATTTGACGATGACAAATTTTCTTTTCTTATTTCAGGATTAAAAAAATTGCAAAGACAAGTTGTCAGCCTTTTAAAAAAAATGGCCAGTCACATGCATAATTATCTCATTGCCCGTCGTTTTCTAATCTGCTGTCATGCTCAAATAGCATGATAAATTAGAAGCTGATGTTTCCAATCAGAGAATTGCACGGGCTTATTGGCAGGCTCATAAATTACACAGTAAAAGATAAATAAGAAAAAAAAAGACCATTACATTTTTTGTACAGCTTTGTTAAAGCTTAATGCTTTTGCTTTAGACAATTCAATTAACATTTCTCTTTTAATAACTAAAATGCTACCTAACATTAGATAGACCTAACAGAATATGCATCTTCTGTATTGGACTTATAGACAAAAGAAGGCATCAGAAAAACAAGAATACATCCAGAAATGAGTATCTAGTAAATACTAGTACATATTCACAACCGACAGTAGTTAAACCACTAAACCTAGAAACACTAAAGGAAAGAAGGGCAAATAACACAGTAATAATATGGTTAACAACGCTATTCTTATTCTGCAATAGAAAATAAACGCCAAAAAGTTATTTCACGTCATTTAAAACACTAATCAAAGGGCAAGACTAAGACTCAAATCACGGATTCGCGTAGGACGCCTTCTGTATTAAATGAGCGTCGGTAACATATAAGAATGAAGTCTAAAAAGACAACAACCGAGCACTAACACATAGGCGGCTGGTGAACAGCAACATGTTAACAATAAATATTTATGGAAAGCCAAAGTTATCACATTTGAACTCAAAAGTGGGTTTACATCTAACAATGTACGATTGTGCATATGTCATAGGAATATTTTATTTGTCTTTCTCTTTGAAAATGTTAACTTTGGCTTTGTCAGTATCTTTTAACATGTATACACGAGGGAATTTGTAAATTGCCTTATGTGTTTCCTACTAGATTGGAATTCAAATGGATTTTGTATCTCTTGTGGCTACGTGTACAACACATCCCGACATAACTTCTGTTTTTTTGCCCCCAAATAAATCGTGATTTCGTTTAGGCATCTGAAGTTTAAAAAAAAATAATGTTCAAATGTAGGCTATATCCAGTATCCAGCTTATATATGGCTTATAGTAATGCAATATCAGCGACTTAAAACAGCAGGCTAACATTTTTATCCAATTTTTCTTCTTAAATCTAAATTCATACAATTTTGTAAATTAGACATTATCAAATCAATAAAGTGTACGCCTACTGCTTAGCTTTGTGACTATTTTCGTCTTAGTTTACTAATGTAAAAAAAAAAACTATCTTGAAACCGTCGGTAAGTTAATCTTAGAAAATATAAAGATGTAAGACTATCCGTTCTCAAACACGTGATTTTTTTTTACGTAAAGTTACTGACATTTAGATTCAGGGCTAAACGGAATACAAATCGCAGAATATGGTCAAAGCTTGTTAACGTGTTTAATAACGCAACGATCAGATAGGCCTACTATTTTATTACACTTATAGACCTAAATAGTGTCGACTATTATAATAGCCTACAGTTATTATTTAAGTACTTTATTTAATAAGACTGTTTGGAACAATGATGAAAGAAAAAACAAACTTAACACCCAACCAAAATAAAGAGACGGATTAATTGTTTAATATACCTGAAAAGAATGGCTTCATTGTCACATACATGTTTGGACATCTTCATATCCAAACCAATGTCATGTATGTCAAAATCCAAATTAACAATTTCAAAAATTCGTTAAAAGAAGAAGAAAGCATTGAGAAGATTATAACTCGACTTTCAATCAGGCTATGGCAGAAATAGGTTGCTAACATAAAATTCAATATAAGCGACGATCCTGCTATTCAAAGTAAAAAAAGTTTAAAAACACTGAGGGTTGACGTTATCAATTTGTATGCAGCAAACATCAAATTACAGCGAGCTCAAATGACCGCGCTCTTAAAACAAACAATAAATGCCAAACCCAGTAAGAGCCTCAGGGTATCACAATATGGGAAGGTAAAGCATTGTATACACATGACCGATTTCCGTGTCGTCCTAAAATCCGGTCATTCTTGGTTTAAAATGGGTAAATTATTAAACGGGTTGAACCCTAAAATCGCGGACTAATTAATTAACTTGCTAAATAGTAAACCTTTCGTCACATACATCTCTCCCACCCAGTAAGGCTGTAAAATAGAAACTGTCTATGTGTACACTGTCAAGTAATAGGCTACATCAAATGCACAAATAACCAATTGGAGGTCCAATAATTTGTAAGCTCTCTCACATTAATCGTGTGTTTGTGTAAGTGCATATATTACATCCGTAAAAGGAATCTAGGTTTGTAGGACAAATTACAAACTGAAGTTCTAAGGTTGTCAACAATAGTTTAACCGCTTACTGGATACTTAGTGAATGGGACCATACATTATTTAAAGAAGCTATTTGAAGGGTTCTAAACTTTAGTTTCTTTTCATCTACTCGTGAAACAATATCAGCATGCCAATATTGACTTCAAAATGGATATATCTTATATGGGTCGGCAAACTACGAAACACGTACCAGACTTGGGCACGCAGAGAGATTTTGAATGGCACGCGGAAGCCTTCTAAAAAAGACAATTCAAGTCTATTCTACAAGAAAAGAGCAGGATGACTTTTGGGATGCTGAAAGAATTAGAAATCCTTATTTTGGCACACTATTGTCAAAAGGTTAGCGATCCCTGTTCTAGTGTAACGCCAACTTACGATTCCGGCTTGTGGAAAAAGCAGTGGTTTATCTATATTTGATCAAAAAGCCAACCTGATCAGATCAAAATACTTCCTCAAAACTTACATATAGGTACTGCCGAAAATAGGTGATAGTATCATAATAGGTTTGCCTAGGAATAGAACAAACCCATTGTTATAGTATGTCAGTATGAAAACGTTTTTTAGCCAACGAATGACTAAATCGAGACGGTAAAAAAAGTGAGGGGGGATATATTGATTTTCTTTCTTGATATTTGTACACTAAGACTTGAGCAACTAGGACATACCTCAATTCAATTATTAAAGTCGATAACGTTATGTGATTGAAGTCATCATCATCAGGTAGCAAATCCGGATCAAGTATAAAGATGAAGATTGAAACTAAAATAGGCTATATGAAAAAGACAACGATTGTTAATAAACAAAAGAAATAATGCTAATAACGTTTTGTTTTTTTCTAAAGCGTGAAAGTTAATGTGAACTATAATTAATTAGATTGTTGCCAAATAAGCAAATAGTAGCACTAAAGCAGCAAATAAGTCAGTAAATATTATAGACTGAACTGAAAGTACAAAATAAATAGTTCTATCGCCGAAAAGAGATTACGACTATTTACGACCACCCACGTTAAGAGGTAATGTACCCTTTCGCATCCCTGATTAACTGTCTGTATAGAACACTGATCTATAAAAAGAATGGATTAGGCACGGAAGTAACATTCTTAAAGACAAAATAAATAGGCTTTCACGTGACTTTCACTTATCTATGAAATTATATTTCCTGAACACTGACCTGTAAATACATTTCAAGTGACTTAGACTTCCCTTTTATCGTTTGGATTTGTTCTAATCATAAGTGGTTTATTCATGTAACTCGCTAATGTAGATAAGTGAATTCCCCTTTCCCACTATTCATTTTGGCTTCAATTTGAGCATACACATTTAATATAGAGGCGCTATCCATTCTTTTTATAGATCAGTGGTATAGAAACATACGCTTTAAAATATAGATCAGTAGGCTACATTTTACTTATCGGAGAAGGGCGTTCCACTCGATTCCACTGTCCCTTCCAGAGGGTTCTGGGTTAGAATTGTGGTAAAGGATATGATTTATTCCCGAGTCTAGAGGGTTTTTATGAGTCTATCCAGCTCTTGATGGGTACCTGACAGTAGTTTACCTGACAGTAGTTTGGGAAATACGTTAAGCGTCTGGGCAATGTGTTGGCCACACATCGCTGTGTATGTCGTGGCTACAGATACTTGTGAACGTTGCTTCACAGTCCCTATGGTACAACTTGGTCTAAAAGGGTTACTTACTTTCTTTATATTTCGCGTAGAAATATTTCCAAGAAAAAAAACGACTTTGATTTCTATAACAGATCTGCAGAGAAACAAAGTAGGCTACGCAAGAAATTTTAATTGCTTTAATATTATAAAAGAACATTTCAATTATAAAGACTATAGTCTACGCTCACGGTCAAAAACCTCAGCGTGTGGCCAGTGGCCACAGAAGACTAAAGCACAAAAGCTGACAACGACTATATGACTATTCTGTTATATATTATATACAAGCTACATTGCCCGGCGTTGCCCGGGTGAAAAAAAAAGGACTGTATAAGTATAAGCCTTATAACTTATAGTTATAAGGTGCAGATGAAAATTGTATAAACTACAATTAAAAGAAAGCTATCATCTAATCATTCATTTTTTTATTTTTTTTTACTGAAGACTTTTAGGAAAGTAATTTAAAATAAATATTGTAATCGGGTAAAAAATAGGCAAGTATTTTTATTTAACAAAAATCTAAATTGCCCGTATATTTACAATGTCTTTTGTTTTTGAAAGTTAAAAAAAAAATTGTAGAAAAAAAAGGGTATAGTGTAAATGGAGAATCGAATCCGGGTCACCCGGATAGCAGACAGCTACGTTAACC
Organism: Anisus vortex; assembly: GCA_949126835.1. Taxonomy (NCBI): domain Eukaryota; kingdom Metazoa; phylum Mollusca; class Gastropoda; family Planorbidae; genus Anisus; species Anisus vortex. The sequence goes on along the minus strand of OX421492.1, from coordinate 79,571,765 downwards.
ACTGAGCTATCGAAGACACATGTACGCGTGAAAAAATATTAGATAGTATATAGGCCAAGGCCTAAAAAGGTCAGTGACACAAACACACGTGATTTCAAATTGACCAATGGGGATCCGTATGCGGACAAACGGTCTCTTTTTATACATATAGATATTGTATAATAAATAGTGATTTAGTAACCTTTCCTAGTTTAAACATATATGGGAAAAGCTAGTTAAAAACTAGTTGTGGTATCAGAAAATAATAGTATAGCGAAAAAGTAAAGCGAAAAGGTAAAGAGTCTAAGACTAGTAAAACTAGACTAAGTCTAGTAAAAAATATTAAATAAGGGTCACAAAAAGTCGTGAGAATCCCTCCCCCAACCCCCGAGAGACGTCTCATAAAAATGCAATTAGCAAATGAATTAGCAGATTAAATAGTCCAGCTGGTATTGAAATCATACAGACGTGTAAGCATATTAGCATATACATGATTAGTTTCCATATCAGACACAATTATAGTATAGAGTTCTAAAAATAAACTAAGAAGTCGCCTTAAATTTCAACATGTCAAATACCAAAGCACAAAGGCATTATATTATACATACGATTATTATATATGATATCAGGGGGAATAACAATTTAAATAATAGTCAAGTAGATTTCTTTTTTAAAATGTTACCTAAGATGTTATTGAAATGGACAGACAGCAATGCCAAAGACAACGAGAAAATACAGCTACTTGTGCTAAGAATTCACGATTTGTGTACGAATACATATATTTTCTTTGTGTACAGTCTGTTTCGTTCAGCATGTGCTTTTTCATTCAACAATGTCAACTTAGCGTCAATGTTTTTATGTGTGCACAAGCGAATGTTGAAATTGCACTATGTGTTCACTAGGCCTACTGATCAGATCCAGATAGATTGGAACTCTAATAGCTTTTCGAATCGGTTAATTAGCCTTTAAATGTTAGTTTTGGAGAATGAAAATGCAGTCATTTCGTGAGTTTAACTAAACTCGAAACTACGCTGCAAGTGATAGAGTCTATGTGCATTAAAAAAAAAACGCTTAAGTTTATGTTGGTGAATTTTTAAATTTAGGTGCATAGGTTAAGAGAGATAGAGAAGGCCAACATATTTGCAGTTTATATGCATTACATTTTGTTTTGCGAGCAGATCGCTGCGAATAAGGCATCATATAAAGGTGAACGGTAAATGCTAAAGTCTCTACTCTAAAACGTCCATTGTAACAGAACAATAGCACATTCTATTTTTGTTTTCCCCCTAAGATAATTTTCTATACGTAAATGGCATTGTGCTCACGTTCAGTTGAGCGCGCATTTACTTTCGCTTCCCAACGATCCTTCGTAAGAACGAAACAATCACGTTTTCTTTTTTAAGTACAGCTGTTAACTCGTGAAATATTTTAAATGCCTTTTCAAAGTCGACTCTATGTCTGCATAATTTAATGAACAGTTGCTACATTCATAGAGCTAATGACCGCAAGTGAAAGGTAAGGGGAAGATGGGATACGCCTTTTTTTGAATAAATATATACAGCCTGAATGCTTCGGTACATCTACACTATAACCTACAGACCACACTTGACATCTCGAAAAAGACTATCCTTGACCTCAATATTTACGAGCGAGTGTGTGTTTGAATGTATTAAGGAAGTACATGTATATATGTCTACTCAACTCTATATATGTCTACTCAACTCTATATATGTCTACTCAACTCTATATAAATGTCTACTCAACTCTATATATGTCTACTCAACTCTATATATGTCTACTCAACTCTATATATGTCTACTCAACTCTATATATGTCTACTCAACTCTATATATATGTCTACTCAACTCTATATATGTCTACTCAACTCTATATATGTCTACTCAACTCTATATATGTCTACTCAACTCTATATATGTCTACTCAACTCTATATATGTCTACTCAACTCTATATATGTCTACTCAACTCTATATATGTCTACTCAACTCTATATATGTCTACTCAACTCTATATATGTCTACTCAACTCTATATATGTCTACTCAACTCTATATATGTCTACTCAACTCTATATATGTCTACTCAACTCTATATATGTCTACTCAACTCTATATATGTCTACTCAACTCTATATATGTCTACTCAACTCTATATATGTCTACTCAACTCTATATAAATGTCTACTCAACTCTATATATGTCTACTCAACTCTATATATGTCTACTCAACTCTATATATGTCTACTCAACTCTATATATGTCTACTCAACTCTATATATGTCTACTCAACTCTATATATGTCTACTCAACTCTATATATGTCTACTCAACTCTATATATGTCTACTCAACTCTATATATGTCTACTCAACTCTATATATGTCTACTCAACTCTATATATGTCTACTCAACTCTATATATGTCTACTCAACTCTATATATGTCTACTCAACTCTATATATGTCTACTCAACTCTATAAATGTCTACTCAACTCTATATAAATGTCTACTCAACTCTATATATGTCTACTCAACTCTATATATGTCTACTCAACTCTATATATGTCTACTCAACTCTATATATGTCTACTCAACTCTATATATGTCTACTCAACTCTATATATGTCTACTCAACTCTATATATGTCTACTCAACTCTATATATGTCTACTCAACTCTATATATGTCTACTCAACTCTATATATGTCTACTCAACTCTATATATGTCTACTCAACTCTATATATGTCTACTCAACTCTATATATGTCTACTCAACTCTATATATGTCTACTCAACTCTATATAAATGTCTACTCAACTCTATATATGTCTACTCAACTCTATATATGTCTACTCAACTCTATATATGTCTACTCAACTCTATATATGTCTACTCAACTCTATATATGTCTACTCAACTCTATTTACCTTTACGATGGCTTCTCTTTATTTTCACATGTCTTGTTGAAATAACACCTCTAGGCTGTTTCTGCTTAATTAACATTTAACTTTTTTTTTAATTGTATCTATCCTATCGTTGTGGTTTTTGTTTTTTAGCAGTCTACAATACTAGTCTATATATTTTACATATCTATTTTTTTTTAAATAGCAACAAGAAAAAATTATTTAATACAAAGCGCAGTGTTAGTATATATAGGCCTACTGGATTTTAAAAATCACGAGCTATGGTAAATCACAAGTCCGAGATAATATAAAATGGCAATTTAAATTGGATTTTCAATTATTCACGAAAAAGAATTCAACTTCAAGTCATTAATATGGGTATTAATAATATATTTCCAGGCATAAGTTTAAATAGCCGATAGTATCACAACAAAAATAAGGCTGGGCATCAAACATGTTCCAAGGAGGTCTACATATAATGTAGTACAGGGGGTCGGCAACCTAAGGCTCGCGTGCCAAACTTACAACGCATAGGACAGCCCTCTGCAATTCACAATTGCTAGGCATTCAATCTTTGACTTTCAGCTTTTGGTTCAACTTACACCTGTGAACAGATTTTATTGCACATGAAAGCTGTTTTAAGCAGGTCACTTAACCGCTCATTAATTTATACAAAATATTATAAGTAGTAATGCACACTATTGATCCCAGAGCCTTCGCAATCAAATTACATTTAAATTGTGGACTTTTTCTACGGGTCTATAATGAAGAAGTAGAAGAAGAAGACTAATCACAATTACATTTTAAAAAAAATATTTTCATATTCTTTAATTAAACCTACATGTAAGTAATTCTAAAACAATTTTTTTGTATTATTAATTTAATAAACATAACCGACTTATTTAATAGCACTATATTATGTAATTTCTGTAATTATTAATGTTTAAAATATAAACTCCCTTTAAATGGACAAACAATTAATGCAGGAAATGTTATTTTACAACTGTTTAACGTAAATTATTTTAATCCTCAAATAATTAAAAATGTTAATGTATATCATAATGGTGTATTTACATAAAGAAATAATAATATTATTCAGTAATATTTGTTATATTACAAAACATACATTGTTTGTCATCATTATAGAATCAAATGTGGAAAGTATTTTAATTTAAGGGAGATAATTGACCCGTTTTATTTGAGCTAATATTTCTTAAATTTTTTTTCTTTAATATAAAAGAATAAACGCCATACATTTTATAATTTTGAAATGTTCAAACTGTAAAAAGTATTTCTAAAATTATATACATATTATAAGTATAAGACTAAAGCATTTATATGTATTTTTCTAAACATTACATTAACTACCCGGTTTTTTTGTATGATTACTACGTATTATGTTTCGCTCAACAATAGCCTTTCGGTGATTATAATTTTTGGGTGAGTTTGGTCATTAAAAACACTGTAAAGTTAAAGTTAGAGGATTTCTTAGTTAAACTGAGATCAAAATATAATTAACATATTCAGATGTTGGATCCTCATCTAGACTAGATGTTTAGACAAAAATTACCATAAAATTATGTGAACGTTTTGTAATAAAATTTTGTATTTGATATAAATGCAAATAAAAAGGATGATAATCACAAACACATTAATTTTGTATTAAATACAGGTTAAATTACCCGGCGTTGGCCGGGGAAAAATAAAACAGGCCTGTAAAAAGCTACAGATAAAAAATTTATAAACTATAATGAAGAGAAAGCTTTTTTTAAAAAAAAATTTATATTTATAAGAAATTAAAAAAAGGTATTTTAAAAAAGGTATAGACTAACTGGAGAATCGAACCCGGGTTGCCGGCATGGCAGTCCGATACGTTAACCACTTAGCTAGCGCAGACAAATGTCCGAAGTGAAATCGCAAAATTATAATATGAGACAATAAGGTCACGTGTCTTTAAATTAACTAATGTGATTGGTTAAACCCACACACAGTCTACTTTATATAATTATATAGATAGATAAAACGCTTTAACAATTTTCTCTATAAATAATCTGTTTTGCTTTTGGCCATTTTCTTGCTACGGAGTTAAATTAATTAGTCCCATAAAAATATTTTTTTTAAAGTATAATAGAGCAAGTTGACTTTTAGGCTGTTGGCACGCTGAAAGATTCTAAAATCCTTGTTTGCCTCACTGTTAGTGTTAGCAAAAGGTTGCCGACCCCTGTTGTAGTACATACAAATATAAAGGACAAAAAATAAATACCGAAAGAAACGTTCTCAATACTGTTTTTATTGATACAATAAGCAAGAACAAAAATTAAATACCGAAAAAAAATGTTCTCACTACAGTTTTTATTGTATTAAAATATTTATAATATATTTTGTTATTATTTACTTTTTTATTGTTTGGTATTTGTATTTTTTTTTCTTTTTGATAATATTATTGTTAATTTAATATTTGGCCTATTAATAACAAATAATCAACACAATTGTTCGCTACATTTTAATGCCAGATGCTTGACATCAACAATTATTATGCATGTGCCAGGGTCAGGGCTACCAGAAACAATATACAAAAAAAATAGAACAAAAACTAAATACCGAAAAAAAACTTTCTCACTGCAGTTTTTATTGTAATTTTTTTTCTTCTCTCTTAACAAAAGACATTGTAGCCATTCGTTTCTCCGTCATTTTGACGGGCATAACCACTAGTGTAGTACATAAAAACATAATACAGGGCTAACAAATCGTGCGCGTGCTGTATACCGGTATGCCTACTGTAAGATGAGTCTTAAGTTAAATTTATGAGAAATAGCCAGTTAATAACTAACAACAAACGTACTTATGTTATATTACTATGCAGTAAACCAGATATATTTATTATATATTTTTTTTATATATTTAGCTGGCAGCGAGGCTGAATTAAAAGAATTCACTGCAAAATAAGAGAAAATATCAGAGGCGTATGGTATGGAAATCAATGCAGAAAAGACCAAGGTCATAGCAAATAGAACATTCACAAGCTAAATTCGGATAAACGGGCAAAAAATCGAAGAGGTCTCCGCCTTCAAATATCTAGGGTCCATAATATCCGACGAAGGTTCAAATCCAGAAATTCTTGCCAGAATGGCCCAAACAACCGCAGCGCTGAGTAAACTTAAACACATCTGGCAAAGCAAGAAATTCTCTCTCAGATCAAAGATTCGACTAATGCACTCTCTGGCGACGTCGGTCTTCTTGTATGGATGCGAGTCGCGGACACTTTCCGCAGATCTCCAAAGAAGAATCAGTGCGCTAGAGATGAGATGTTACCGCAAGATATTGAACATCTCCTATACAGAGCATATCACAAACGAAGTGGTCCGCAATGAAATAGCTGCTGTCATCGGCCCATACGAGGACCTTCTCACCTCAATTAAGAAGAAAAAACTGAGATGGTATGGACACGTAGCAAGATCTGGAGGTCTTTCAAAGAATATAATGCAGGGCACAGTCCAGGGAGGTAGAAAAAGAGGCAGGCAAAAGAAGAGATGGGAAGACGACATCAAGGAGTGGACCGGCCTATCATTCATCGACTCCCAAAGGGCATCACAGGACCGGAACAAATGGCAAGAGATTGCGAACAGTCAACGATGGTGCCCCATCGACCCACCCACAGGTTAAGGGATAGGTGAAGGTGAAACCAGATATTTTATTGTAGGCCTAATTGGTTTTGGTTTGTAATTTTCTCGGTATATTCGTGGCTAAAGTGAATGAAAAGTTTCAGGTCAGAGGCTATGACAAATGGTTGAGTAGCCACCGATTAAGCTAGGGATGTTTAACAAAAACCGGAATTCCGGATTTCGGTTTTGAAACCAAAAACCGGTTTTGATCTTCAAAACCGATTTCCAGATTTTTGGTTGAAAGGTAATCATTTACTTTAAGTGTCACACAATTTTTAGGTTTTGATGGAAATATTTTTTTTAAATAATGCTGGAATCGCACAAAACAATTCTTGAACTTGAAATGCCTTGTTCACACCAATTAGTGTGTTGTCTTTTTCCAAATCCTAACTATGGCTTGCGATATGGTAAAAACAAGATCAAAGCAAATGTAAAGTTACATTTAACATGAATCTTCGACTCATCCGTTTGATGTGCGCTCCCCATTGATTTCTGCAATGGAGACGCAAAACTAGGTTTTCCCTGTTACCCTGAACAATTCGGCTAGTCTGTGCTTTAGGTCTGTTATTAACGGTACTATCTAATAAATATTCTTTTGATTTGTGCTACGCAAAACATTTTCTGATAGATCAATACTCAATTCATTATTATACAAGTCTAGGTCCACGGTGTGTTGTTAATACAATAAGTCATTCATTTTAGACTGAAGTTTATTCAAAAAATTTAGTAGAATATTAACAATTTAAAGTTGACACGCTTGAGCATCTTAATATATATTATGGTGAAAGAGAAGCGGATATTTGAATATCACAATTGAAAGAATTTATCGGCCTTGTTGCAAGGTAATCAATTAGCCCACGATTTTTTTGTTCTAAAGAATTTTTTATAATAAAGTACAAAAAATCTTATTGAATTCACACAAATTAATCCTTTGAATGCCCTGCAAACACTAATTAGGATTAAACTTTTTTTTAAAAAGACCTATATAACAACGCACTTATGGCTTTTCCGCCCCATGACAGCACGCGGGTTGGGGGGGGGGGGAATACCGAAAATCGGTTTTGAAAAAAAATAACGGTATTAACATCTCTAGATTAAACCAATCAATCGTCTTCTTTTACAATTGAAAGAATCGACTAATTTATATATATATATAGACTATATATATTTATTTATATATATATATAGAGAGAGAGGGATAGAGAGAGAGGGATAGAGAGAGAGAGAGAGAGAGAGAGAAAAAGAGAGAGAGGGGGGAAAGAGAGAGAGAGAGCTAATATACAAAATATAATTCAAAGAGCCACAGGGTCTCAGAGGCCTCTGAAAAGCAAAAATTTTTGAGAGATGTAAAAATATCGGTTATAATGTTATAAGCTGGTACAAAGTAGGCCAGGCAATAACTCGGATATGGGAACGATTCTCGGGAGAGTAATCAATTCAAATACGGGGCAATGTATGTGTAGCTGGATCTATAATGTGCCCATAACAAGAATTGCCTATTCTAGTTCGGAGCTGGTACCGTAGTACTGAAGGTTAAGCACAACAAATTTGCCGTTTGAGAAAATAACTGCCAGCCATATAAATTGATTCGATGCTGAGCCAATTTATTCTTTAGCTTCGCTTTCAGTTTTAGACTTCTGTAGGCCTATGTACTAGTTTTAGAGGAGAACTTGAAAAAAACAACTTTCAATCGGACAACGCTAAAAGTCTTTAAAATACCCAGTATTAAATGCCAACCTCCCTGATAATTAATTGTGATGGATTACACTGACACTATATTCATAGTTTTAGTTCGTCCCACTCATATACCAGTGCCCTTTCGCTAATAACCTACTTGTTTGCTACAGCACTGGGAAAGAAAATTACGTTTACATTTTACCAGTTGTCTACCCTTACAGAAAAAAATATATCTAACGGATATTATGAATATGTTTCAACTGCTGCATGCTTGGGCCACACACAAAAAACAAAAACAAATACAAAACAACAGTAAAATAAAAAGCAAACAAAACAAGATAGAAATGTCCAAGTGCACAACTATAGTATGGGACACTTTTTGCTTGTCTGCATGACTTAAAATGCATACACGCACATTGTCTTTAGAAGAACTGGCATTGTAATTGTAATAACAAAAATACAAAATGAATTCAAACACATAATACACGATGAATACATGATGAATTCATTCGAAAAATACACAATGAATACATGATGAATTCATTAGAAAAATACAATCTTCATTTTTTTTTCTTTTGCTTTAACAACAAAACTTTCAAGGTAAATTTCCAAAGTGCAGACCTCCTATTTTTCTGCGCAAAGTGCTTCTAACCAGGGTAAACCCAATCTATTTAGAAAATTTAATGACTAAAAAAAAGGAATGTAAATTTTCTATCAAAACAATTGCTTAAAAAAAGAAGCTGTAGGTGATAAAAATAATTAGAGCCACGATGGTAAAAAGCAAAACATTTATTCATTTATGTTAAGATGGTCTTTGGACAAAGACAGACTTTCATCCAACAGTCCAAGCTCAGATGTAAATCATTGGTTTTCACAAGAACCGTCATATTTCGATGATTTTCTTAATGGCTGGGGATCTCCTGGGAGAGTGCAATTAAAAGGGAAGGTCGTCTTAAGAGAGTTACCTTCAATGGGACGACTTATTATGAAGAATAAAAGAGAGCTTAACTTGCTAATCTATTTTTAAGACATCATTAAGTCATTCTTCGGGATCAGCGGGTGCAGATTTTACAACTTGTTAATATTTTGGGAAAGTAAAGTCTTTTTTTTTAAAGAACCTGTGTTAAGCTTACTTAAAAAGGGCAGGAGTTTAAAATATGTCAATGACGTCGTCTGTTTTCGTAGTGAGAGTGTGTGTGTGAAAGAGAGAGAGAAAGAGATAGAGAGAGGGAGAGAGAGAGAAAGAGATTGAGTGAGTGAGTGAGTGAGTGAGACATATGAAAGAATGCATTCTTAAAAGTTTGCTACTTTCGCGAATTAGAATACTTCTTGGGTCTACAACTTGAACTATCCACCATGTTTAGTACGCCCATAAAATATAGTTACAAACAAGAACAATTTTTTCGAAAATTATTTTTAAAAATATCAATTTTTAATACAAAATGAGGGCTTGGTCAGTTAAGTCAAACTCCTAACTACTGCTATTGTTGTAGGCCTAAGTAGGCGCGTAAATGGACATGGAAATGGAGGCTAATGGGAAAAATATAAAAAGAATACGTTTAACTTACGCCTTAGACCTATGATCACGAAACTCTGAAGCTGCTGCTCTTAATACTTAGTATCCAGATTCGGACCTGCGTATAAATGCTCGGTTTCGGTACTCGGTTGAGATCGTCTACGCGGTTAAGCTCTATACCTAATTAATCCCTAATTAATAACTACTCAACTAATGAAAGTTCCTTTATTGCCAAGGATCGGTAAAGACCAGATTAAAATATATATTAATAATTCTATTCGCATAGCGCTGCCGACAAACATAAGTAAGCTTTCAACATTGAGCAACAAACAAGCAAAAACACGGATCTAATTCTCTAGGCTAAAATGGTTTAAATTAATAATTAAAAACTTTACAAACATAGGACAGCGCAAAAAAAAATATTTACCATTACCGACTTAATATAAAAACAAAACAGTAGGGGTCTAAAAAAAATTTTAACGAAGGTAAAAATAAAAAAAAAATGCGTTTTCAGGTTCTTTTTAAAAGTCACGATAGACTTTGTTTGACTGACTTGGATGAGAAGTTGAGGGATGAGAACTTTTAAACTTAAATCGGTGCTTCTTCAACATATACCATTCGATAACAACCTGAATCCTATAAAAATGAAGAACGTTTGAACTTTAATGACTATCTTGACTACCTCATAAAATCGCCAAGTTCTGCGACAAAAAAACATCAAGTTCCACCAGTGGATTCGGCCAATGGTATACGCTAAATAATGAGACAAAGCAACAACTAAAAATTTACGTAATTAAAGGCTTGCACACAAAAATAATAAATGAAGGCACAGATATCAATGTTAAAAAAAACAACAAATAATAAAACTATCAAAGCAGCTTTGAAAATCGAATAAGTGAAGACAATATACTTATAGGTTATAGGCCTACTAATTATGAAAACGTTAAATTTTATAATAGACATTCTAAAGCGGTGTCGGGAAGAGGAAGGAAATACACGTTGCGCCCCTCCCCGTGATTTTCGTTGAATCACTACGGTAAACAAAACAAATGAACAACCGTAAATGAAAACTTGCTCTACCCCCTCCACTCACGTGAAATAAATATCTGAGGATTCCATTCTTTTCAGCCAGAAAAAAAAAAGATATTTTAACGGCCATCACAATTTTCTCTTAGTGCAAAAACATATTTTATTATTGTGTTGTGGCCTGATAATACAGAAAACTATTGAGAGAATGGAGGAGAAGTGAGAAAATAAAAGGCACTCTGTCTATGTGTATAATAAGTGTAATATGTGTGAGAAAAAAAGAGTCTGGCAAATGGACAATCATGCATACATGGAAATAATAGCTCTCCCGAGTATTCGATGTAAATATAATAAACGCTAGCTAAGGACAGGTAATCTCTTATACGCTATGTGAACTGTGAACGACTCAAACCGTGCAACGATAACTTTATTTTTTTAAGTGAGAAAATAATCAGCAGAATTAAAGAATGGGTAAACAGAAATAATGATGGCTTGGTGCGGTAATAGTTTGGTTGCTTTTTATTTTTAAATAAATATCTTACCCTTCACCTCGCACAGAAGTGTCTGTTTTTCTCAACGTACGTGGTCCTATCTTAAAGCCTAATTTGTAAAGTCTTATGATTTAGCCTTTTTATTTTAATTACGGTCGTAAAACACCTTGTGTCCATTGGTGTGTGAGAGTTGATGTCGCCCACAATTGATAACTACTTTTTTGCAAACGTGTAGAGAATAACCTTCAATCTTAGGCGAACATTTGGTGCTAATGTTTAAAAATGACATCCAGATGATTACTCGTTATGTTTGTTTGTTGGGTTTTTTTTTTGCTTTGTTTTTTATGTGGAAAATTATTGTAAGACATTATTGTTAAGCTTTTTAATATATATAATCCCCTGCTTTACAAAATAATAATCTAAATAATCTTAATGAATCTTATGTACTAATAAGAATGTCCAGTATGCAGTTTGTCTGTAAATATGTCTTTAACAATATTGGACAAAAACAAAGGGCTAACGAACTCGTGCCTAATAAATTATATTCTAACTCTAAGAACTCTACTTCCTCATTCCCCTTTTTCAAATAGTCGTAATGTAGGTTTACTATAGACGATGGTATGTCTGAGAAGTAGGTGTGTATGCATGTACTACAACCAGAAGAGCAAGCAGTTAATTAAGTTGTCTTTTTTCCTTTTCACATGCCATCTCTACCACCACGTCTTCGTGACCCTGGCAACATAATTTGTTTCCTGACGTATTACAGGTAGAAGAGGAACAAGCTACAAAGACTGAAGTGCACTCTGCATAATGGGAATGTCCACGATTTCCTTTATGGGCGCATTAAAAAGGGCGCATTAAAAAAGGGCCAAATATGTTGTTTAATTAATTCTCTTTACTTTAAGCCAATGGGGTCTCGAACTTAAATATACAAAAATAACAAACACAAGCATAAAAGAGTTGGAGATATAAATTTAGAAAACCATATAGAGTACAAATGTCCCATACAGTATACATGTAAAGAAGTCGAAGAACTTAGTATCAAACAAATGTGTGAACAAAGTGTCCGAGCTGCAGACTTGCCATTTAGTAAGAAAATCTCCTAGTTTGATGAGTTTTAAAAGAAAAAATAATACATTCTATATTAATATTATATGCAATTTCACAAGTGATGTAGGCCTAGATCTATACGCCCTTATTTTATCGTAAATGTTACAGACGCTCCTACAGAAGAGTATTAGGACTCTTAGGACTTATGCTTATTTGTGGTTGAAGCCTGACCTTGTATTTAGATCAATAAGTATTTGGTTTCCTTAATTGTTCAAATAACCCATTCCACGACAAGATGCCGCTTGGGAAAAAGGAAAATGTATATAAATCTACATTTCTCATTGCAAATGGAACAAGACAAGGTTTTTTATCAATGTGCCTTTCTGATGTTTTTTATATATATATAGATTATGGCGTTGCATTTCTTGGTTAAAATGTAATGCTTTATGTATTGTTTATACCAAAGACTATAATAAGATGGACCGCTTGCTTTAATATTTCTGCAATTTGATGACTCGAAAATCTTCTTTTTGGAATTTCCGATCGCACAACGTCCTCTGGACTTCTGGTTTAGATTAGTAATTCGCTAAGATTTTCTCAATGGAAAAGTATGATTAAAATCGAAAGTTGTATACAGCGAAAGTCTTTAGGGAAGTTTTGGAGCCATTAAAGTTAAAGACAGTGTGCGCACGGAAAAAAACAAGTGTCCATCTCATTATACTAATTATAAGCTTAGTCTTTGATGAGCACCGGGAAACTTGAAGACGCATTGAGGGCCGCGCTTGCGTAAACTAACTCTTCAGCTCTAAAAATATAGCAAGCGGTCCAACTTATTATAGTCTTTGGTTATACTTTTGGTTTTACACTAGTCTACATTCCTAGTAATTTTTTTTTAAGTTTATGATATTTTATTATTGGTGTTACACTTGACAGTTATATGTATTTTGATGAGTTAACTGCCCTTTTCTATTTTTTTCTAGTTTAACAAAATGTTTATTTTAGTTTATACAGCTTTCAATATCATGTAATAGGATATTTATATTTTATATAGAAACAAAAAATGTTTTGGAAAAAAAAAAGGCTACATCCTGTAAGTGATTACAGTCTCTGGACAGTATTATTGAGCCTATATAAACATTTATTCCAGTGATAAACTTTTTTTTTTTTGGTTGTTTTTTTTTTTTTTTTTTTTTTTTTTTTTTGCAAGTTTTGGTTTTTAATCAGTTTTTTTTTGTGTGTTTCTGACGATATCAGAATCAGAGAGTCAAAAGAATCCGATATAATCTATAACTAAGTGCGATCTGTTAATAAAAGAATCAATCAAGTACGGTATGTTAATTTGTCTTGTTTCTTTTTTATTTCGCCCTAATGTCTAAACAATATTTTAAAAAATGTCAAATATTTCTTTTACATATTTTCTGCACACTCGACCCCACTCATTTAGCTTCTTGTGGTAACTTTGGGACGGGTAGAGAAAAGCTTTGACATCATCTACATAAAAAGTTAAGTGCCTTTCGGACAAAACTGATCATAGGGCTGGTGAAGCAGCGCTCAACAGTTTCGGTGTCCACGGCATACGAGGGGATGTGTGGCCAGCACAATGCTCAGTCGCCTTAACTTTACCCCAACTAGTGTCAGCTACCCATCAGAGCTAGGTGAACTCACGGGCACCCTCAAGTCCCGAGGAAAAAATTCTAGCCTGCACCAGAATTCATCTACATAAGTAACAACAATATTTTTTTTTATGAAGAAAACATCGCCCAACTAAATCAAAAAGAAAAACCCTATTTTTCAAAAATGTTCTTACTGTACTATCGTAAATCTGGCAGAATTGTTTTGGTCCCCCCCCCCAACCAATGAGAGAAATGAAATAGTGGGTAAAGCAATCCAAATACCCCAAATCATATTTTGTCCTTAAATATTTACATTGGTTGTTTGCAGTCACTATATAGATTAGATAATAGAATAACTAATAGCTCAGACTGTTATTATAGTTCCTACAACCAAAAATACATCACTAAATATAAATATATCTTTTGTCTCCTACACTGTCTGTTTGTTTTAGATTAATGCATTCAAACACAAATACAACAACACTAAAGAAGAAAAAAAATATTTTTTTTAAATAAAAAAGACATTTAAAAAAATTGTATCAGTAATAGTCAGTAATAGTAAAATTATACAGTTAATCAACCAATGTAACTGTAGAATAAACAGGTTAAAAATTCATCCAGAAATTCAAGTCCTCAAAGAAGAAGAAAAAAGATTTTTACTTATTATACCAAGGGATGTAAATGTCAAAGCAAAAAATATCAACACTTAATCTTGGCTTTACAAACAAAAGTAAAATATAAATGATTAAAAAAATAATTCTATAGATTCTAGAGACATACAAGAATATCCTGCTAGAATAAATAAAATGATAAAAAATTAGAATGACAAGGATTACTCCATATAGCTAATACAGTATTTATGGATCAATCCTTACACTAAAAAATAAGGCAATTTAAAAAGAATTGTATCTTACTTTTATTGATTCTGTTGTTTTTTGTTATTATTCTTGGCAAAAAAATATACCAGCGCACAAAGAAAGTAATAAGCTACATAGGATAGTAAGACTACAGGAAACTAAGCAATTGAGAACAAAGTAACTGCATTAAGATGTACACAACATTGATTAGGCCTACACATGACCAAGATTGTTGTTTTTTTTAAGCTCAGGGGAGTTTGCTCAAGTTTTGATGATGCAAGTCTTAACTATAACTGAAACATTGAATAACACAGACAAATTATTGCTTTTTTTATCTTGACAGAACTGAAATTGGCATGCATTTCTAATCTAAGAAATTATTATAGGCTCACTAACAAGACAGCATTTATCAATAGCATTTGTATCTTTTAATTGATTAGATATAACAATGCCAATAACAATTAGAAATGATGAATGGATAGCTTATTACTAAAATGTTAAAAATGAAGGTGAGTTTTTTTCCTTTGAGCTGGTGACTGGAGTTGTTCTATAGGCCTAATTATATAGATAATATTTATTCTACTTAGTCAAAAACTGTTTAACTTCAATGTAAATTCCTATTAAAGTTATGTCTTTAATTTTTAAAAATTATATATCCTTTTCCCATTGGTTTGTGACTAAAAACTTACGGTAGGCCTACATTAAATACTTTTTTTACATTTATTGTGCAGCTAGTTTGGATTATGAGTCATTATGACTATTACTATTTAATATATAATTTTTTATATTTTTTTTTGTGTGCAAGCATAACATTATTAACATCAATAAGCCATCTAGTGATCTTCTTCATTTGGTCTATTTGTTGACATAGATAATGGATGATATAAAAATTTCATATTATTTATACCTATTCTAGAATAGGCATCTTCTGTATGTAGTACAAATTCAGAAAAGAGCTCTAAGGCTCATTACTAGTGAATATTCACAACTGACAAGAGTAAAACCAATTGTTAAATCACTAAATCTAGAAACACTAGAGAACAGAAGAGCAGAGAGTAACGATACATAGGGCCTTTAAATTCTAGCTTAGAAATACAACACAATAACGATCTGTTACAATGCTCAGATAGGCCTAAACTTAAGGACAAAAAAATTTTCCTTATGCAATATGCAAGAACAAATGCATATAAGTACTCTTTCTTCTCATGTAGCATCCGGGCATGGAATGGGAAAACAAGTAGTCTAACTTATCATATTTAAAACATGGGGTATGGTGTCAGAAATTGTTGGGCTTGTCCAGTAAAAGGACAAGTGATGTAAGTCTTATGCCTCCTTATGCTCAATATATAGCAATCATAAAGACTAAAATTAAGTTTAACTAGACTTTAGTTAAATGTATTATTAATACTAGAAAGATGACCAAACAAATCCTAGACACATGGGATATAGTCTTGTTTAGTTGGGCAAAAGTTATTGGCATAGGTAAAGCTTAGACCTTATAAGGTCTCCTTAACAGGCTTTATAATCCATATAACTGTTATCTTATGGGGCACAGTGTCCGAGCGGAAGCGCGTTCAACTGGCATTCCGAAGGTTCTGGGTTCGAATCCTGGTGAAGGCTAGGATTCTTAATCTGGGACTAAAGGGTGTTCTGGGTCTACCCAGCTCTGATGGGGTACCTGACAGTAGTCAGGGTAAAGTAAAGGCGGCTGGGCATTGAGCTGGCCACACATTCCCTAATATGCTGTGGCCACAGAAACTGGTGAACGCTGCTTCACCGGCCCTATGATCAATTTGGTCTGAAGGGTACTTTAATTATTATCTTTTATCATGATAACGACAACTTCAAGATTTTTATAATACATAAGAAGATTAATATGTTACAGACACTACTTCTATATAGAAGATTATTGTGTCCCTACTTAGTAATAGGCTTTCTTATAATTATCTAAAGATCTTCTATAGGCCTATAGTTATAGACGGAGCATATTTAATGCATACAATAAATAATAAATTCTTTTATGTCATTTGTGTGATTCTTTTACTTTTAGTTTTAGTGTTAAGTAGCCTATCATATATTATAATATATAATAAGGTCATTAGCTATAATTTTACATGTCACTGGCAGTTACTGGCAATAGACACAATTGTACTTTGTAGTAATTGTAGGCCTAATTATGGTCGGCTACTCCTACTACTGAGTCATGTGTGATAGAATGATATAGATAAACTGATACAGAGATAGACTATCATGTGCATACAAGATAGTAGGCTACTCGCGATGATGCGAATTCAATAAGGAAAGTGAATGGGCCTACTACTAACACTAGCTACTGCCTAGTTCTACTGGACTACACTACTGTCACTACTAACCACTGTGGCCACTCTGGCCACTGCCAAGTCTTAGTGCTGAATTATGTCGAGTGTTTAACTAATACGCCACAAGCTGGTCATATGCGAATGAATGTAGGACATTGCAGGGCATATATCGGTATCTTTTAGTTGTTATAGTATTCTATAGTGACTATAGTCTAATATAGATATTATGATACATTAGTGGATTCAGGACTTTCTTATAGGCAGAGAACAAACAGTGATAATAAATGGCTCTAAGTCATCACCAATAACAGTAAACTCAGGAGTTCCACAAGGAACTGTTCTAGGGCCTCTACTATTTCTAATTTACATTAATGATCTGCCAAATTGCATCAACACAGGAACAAAAGTAAGATTATTTGCAGATGATTGCATAATTTATAGAATAATAAAGACAGGAAAAGATAGTGAACTTTTACAAAAAGACCTAGAAGAACTACAAAAATGGGAATCAAACTGGAGTATGTCTTTTCACCCAGAAAAATGCCAACTAATAAGGGTATCCAAGAAAAAGAAACAAATAATAGCAAACTACTTCATTCATGGTAAAGAACTAACTCAAACTAACAATATCTGGGAGTAATAATAAATGATAAGTTATCTTGGAACCCTCATACTGATGAAGTAATTAAAAAATCAAACAAAACATTAGGATTTATAAAAAGGAACTTTTACAAATGTAATAAGAATATAAAACTAAAATGCTATCTAACATTAGTTAGGCCTATACTAGAATATGCAGCATCTGTATGGGACCCATCAACTAAGGAAAACATTAAAAAATTAGAACAAATTCAAAAAAGAGCTGCAAGGTTCATAACTAGTGAATATTCCCAATTAACAAGAGTAACACCATTAGTAAAATCACTAAACCTAGAAACACTAGAGGACAGAAGGGCAAAGAGTAAAGAAGTAATAATACTATTAATACATAAGTATAAGGCATTAAATTTTAAACTCTAATTTAGAAATACAACACAATAACAACCTGTTGCAAAGCTCAGATAAACATAAAGACAAAAACACTTTCCTTGTCCCTTATTTTATGCGAGAACAAATGCATATAACTTGATATAAGTACTCTTTCTTCCCGAGTGGCATTTGGGCATTGAATGGGTTACCTGAACAAACCAGGAAAACCAATAACCTAACATCATTTAAAACATTAATAAAAATGCAAGACTAGACTCGGACCACGGATGAGCGTAGGACGCAATAATCTTCTTTATAGATGGAGCGTCTGTAATGTATAAGATAAGATAAGATTATTAGAGAACTAGACATTAGCCGATGTAAGCATTTCTTGTACATTTACACCCGCTTTTTAAGTTTTAAACCTGGCCTAGCAGACGTGTAGTGTGTAGCAGTGTAGTGTATCACAGTATCGGTTTTGATTAGATAGGTGACCTGCCTTATTGAAGTCATAAACTTTCTACCATTGTTATGTACGAGTTTCCAAAATATATTTTTAAATGCAAATTAATTACAAGAAATTGTGTGACTGTAAAACTTGTGTTATTGTAAAATGGTTGATAGTGGTCTTAGAATATGATACTTACGCAATTTTTTTAACAGCCATTCTAAATATAACAGCAGGAGTATGTCAGTAGGTCAAATGTTGAAGTTGCCAGTTAGGCTAATACATTGTTTTCAACGTACACAAGAAATTGTCAATTAGGTTAATGTTTAAAAATAATTTTTATTTCCAATATGTTAATATTCCACTGTTTTTTTTTTGTTTGTAATATGAGATAAACTTAATATTTCAAACTTTTGGTTTAAAGAAAGAAACATTAAAAAAGTTAATTAAGACTACCATTGTTACAATGATTGTATAGACTGCAAGGAATACTAGCGAATATTCACAACTGACAGGGGTAGTAACACCAATAGTCAAATCACTAAACCTATAACAGCTAGAGGACAGAATAGGCCAAGAGTAAAGTAGTAATAATACATTTAAGGCATTAAACACTAACTAGAAATACAGCCCAGAAACTAGTCTATAATATTTGTTCACAGCAATAATCTTCTTTATAGAAGGAGCGTCTGTAATGTATAAGATAAATATGTAACCAATAGTCTATAATATTGGCGTATTACTAGAACTATACATATTATGAGTATCTCAAAGAGGCATGTTGGCAATAAGAATGTATAAATTAAACAGAATACTGTAGTAATAGTTCCGTTGCCCCAATAGGCTTTTAAACACAATGGGGAGGGGCATCCAATAGCAAGCTCATAGAAATTGAGAGACTAAGGGAGACAACAATATTATAGATGCCCTTTGTAAGATGCCAGATTATTCTCAGTTATCTCATCCTACTCTTAGTTTATTTTAAATGCATAACAACTGGCAATATAGTTGTAAACTCCGAATGCCACCAAGGTTTGTCTTTGGGTATGATGCCGTCTGCAGTTGACCACAATTTGATTTATCATAGACATCGCCTGCAACATAAATAGTAGCAACATGATAACTGATGAAGGACAGATGGTAATCCATGTTGCAAGCAAATAATCTAATACATAAAGCTTATCTTCTATTTTACTAAGACACAACTGTTAATAATTAATACATGGAAATCATATCATAACACTAGCATAGCTGCCAACTCTCCCATTTATTCCTAGATTCTCTAGTTTTTATATTCTCACCAGGAAATCCCGGAACTTATACAAAAATCCCGGAAAATCAAGTTTCTAAATAATGACATTTCTAAATAGGCCCATGGGCGGTGCCACTTTTCCGGATTATCCCGGAAATCCGGATTCGCGAGGCTAAATATTTTTCGCGAGATTTAATTTACTTTGGTTCCGGATTCGTGGATTAACCAAAAGAAAAAAATAAACGGTTCCGAAATCGCGGTACGAAACCCGGTTCCGGTAAGAATAGGATCCGCTATAAATAGCCTAGACTTAAATAAGTTTACTTAGACCTACTAAGCTTAGGACTTAGGCTTAGGCCTACTGTAAACCATACCTAGGTAGGCCTACAGTCTACAGTATTAGCATATAAGCTTAGTTTAGTGAATTGTGTCACGCTATGTGGTCGGATATTTTCATTTTCTTTTTTTAAATTCACAAAAATGGTCGGAAAATAATGTAGGCTACCTAAATTTTCCAGCCGCCTAGATTTTTATCGTCCTATCGGTAATTGGTAATTCCCGACTCGGCGAATGTTTCACAACTCCGTGTAGGCTATTAGACTAGGCCTAACAATATAATATGACAGGTTATTTTCTTTTGAATGGAAAGATTAAAACTGTTTTTTTCCTCCATTAAAAATGCGTTTTTTTATCAGCCCGCTAAAATAAAGGCGACGAAATATGAATACATTAATCTATTGGAGCAATGTCACAGTTAGGCCTACTGTTTAATATATAGGGCCTACATTGCGTCATATTTATTAGGCCTAATGAATGGAGTAAAACAGTCGGTGTAGTGTGTAGAACTAGTAACTGTAGGACTGCTTTAAATTGTAATGCGGCTAGGCGACCTCTTATCAACTGTCCTGAATTAAGGCCATTGTATTTGTAAAAAGAACTTATTTTTTAGTTTGCATGGAACGGTTTCAGACTTAAGTAAAAAAAATAAATAAATAAATAAAATAAAAAAAAGCTAGATTTAATTTTATACAAGTCTGCGAAATATGCTTAGGCCAATAAGAAATCTGGTGTTGGTGTAAATTTCCTTTTTTTCTGACAAAATAAATTCAAGAAGTTTTAAAAACATTTTCTTTTATGCCGGCGCATATTTTTTTCTAACAATATCGGACATAATAAAAAAGAAAACAAGAAACTAAAAAAATAATGTTGATTTAAATTAATTTCAAAACGAAGTTGTAAATTCTTTGTTTCGCGCATTTGCGAATTTTCTCACTTTGATAACAAAATAAAATACGTCATATCACTGAACTATATAAAAATTTTTTATTAATCCTTAAGTTTTTATTTTTTTCCCGCTATTCAGTTATTAGGTATTTGAAGTTACAGACTAGATTCAATAGTTTACTAGTTAACATGTTATCCTAAATTAACTAAAGTATCATATGCCTAAGAGTTAAAGTCACTAGGATTAGGTTACAATATTTAAATTACATTTATTGGTAACTGACCTAGAAAATACAGAACAAAGTAAATGGGTAATAAAGAAACACATAATTATATTTTTAATGTAGGTTAGCCTAACTGTTTTTCCAATTCCCCAAACTATAATCTTTAATAAAATATATAGGTGTATAGGCCTTATCTAATGTAAATATATATCATAAAAGAAAACAAAATAAAAGCAGAATCCTCTTCATCATTGTATAAATTGAAATATTGTTCAGTGACTTTTGCATATGTCTGTCAACTGTCAACCAAGTAGAATACCTCTTCATCATTATATATATTGAAATATTGTTCAGTGACTTTTGAATATGTATGGCATAGGCTGGGATTGGTTGAGTTGTCAAAACAAAATCTTAATTTATTTATTTCTTTTAATTATAGTTTTCAAATGTGTGTTTATGAAGGTAAATTTATGTTTAACTGAACTGGTACAGACCAATATCTTTAAAAAAAATCTGATTAAAGATTTATTTTCTATGGTCTGCAAAATAATTGAATTCGACCTTTAAAATGCACCAGAAAGCACCATTTTAAATCCAGCTCCAAAAAAAATTCCGGGGTAGCATGTCCCCGGACCCCTCTAGGTGCTTCGCGACGTCAATTTGCGCTTCGCGAAAAAAATCCAGTTTTTCCCATCAGAAAAGTTGGCAGCTATGCACTAGATCTAAGTAATTTAAAGTTAAATGCTGAAACTAGTTAAATAACTAGTCCTTGGCGTACAAACCATTTTTCTTTCAAACCAATGATTTTTTAAAAATATGTTTTTGTATTTTCTTCTACCCTTTTTTAAAAATAATATTTTAAATTGGATAATAGACTATATAGACTAGATATATATATATATATATATATTATAATTTAGAGGGAAATTGTGCACTAGTTCATAATTAGCATGCTTTTGCCCACCTTTTATTTTTCAGAAAGTGAGAATTTAATATTTTGAAAAAGTCAATCAATCAATTGTTGGTAATTAGATAAAAAAAAATTCTTTCAATATAAGCTTATTAGTGGGGAGCTAATGCACAAGTCCAGACTCTACCTATTGCTTTCTCACATGCACAGTTTCCCCTCCACTTAGGCCTACACTATGTGGCCAGCTACCCCCCCCCCCCCCCCACGAACGTAGATCTATCTGACCCCCCCCCCACACACACACACATACTTTCCTTGAAGTCCTGGCGACGCCACTTGTAAGTATGGGTTAAATGAGATTCAAAACGTAAATAAATGTATCTTCCTTTCTTTTAGCTTGCAAAGAAGAAAAAAAGCACGAAGCACAAAAGGGAGCTAAATCGAAAATACTTTACAATGTATAGAAAAGAAAAGTTATTCCAGATCACACTTTGGCTTTGACGTTTTGAAGATACTCAAAAAAGGTAACCAAAGAAAATTTTGAATTATATCTAGTGATGACATCAAGCTGATTCCCCGTGGTATTCATAATGATAAATGTTTAACGTACCGGTTCAGGTTTTTTTATTTGCAACATAAGGTTAGGACTACTATAGTGAAATTTACTTAAATCAACACAATGTAGAACAGTTAAAGACTATAATAGGAATTTGGAATACAACAACGCTGCTTGCTCTCCTCTACATTCTTCAACATCTTCTTGAAAAGATCTGTTTTTGATGCATTGGAAAATTACGAAAGGACAGTGAACATTGATAGAAGAATAATCATCTATGATTTTTAGATGACTTAATCGACTTGCTGGGATTGAAGAAGAGCTAGCCAATAGAAAATCGCCTCCATCAGGCTTACCTATGACCTATGACCCTATGACATGCAAATCAGTGCTGATAAGACACAATTGATGACACAACACCACTGAAATTAACATTGGGGAAGAGAACAATTCATTTACAGGATTACCAAGAACACATAGGTATTCAAAAAATATAAAGAGCACAGGGAATGACAAGAGTTTCACCATCAGCTCCAAAAAGCCTACTGTACTCTCCATATTGTTAACCGATGATTATGGTTATTTATATAGCGCTTCTCTCCATGCTATTACACTTAACATGTTCAGTTGATATAAATTTCAGTTTAGATATTAGATTTAGATATAGTTAGGCCCTAAGGTACACACACACTAGATCCTGGACATTAACAGCTCTACAGAGAATACATCCCCAACGAGGAAGTACCAGACCAAATTCGTCAAGCAATATGGATTACAAGACCAGTCTGGCAACAATACAAAGCGTTAACTGGAACGGTGTGGCCAAGACATTCCTACAGGGTATAATAATTATGTGAATGTAATAAAACAACGTCATCTACTATATGAAGCAGTTGAGTCAATTCGTGTTTACCTTTAAGGAGAGAATGAATGTAATATAATCAAGAAATATAACACGCCACGCAAAATCAACTTAGTATACATGACTATGCATAGGCGTTTTAAAAGAGTTCTATTTTATAATAAGTCCAGCATTTGGGAGTAAATAAATAGACGTGTACTTTTCACAGGGCCGGCTCATCCATAGCCTATAGGCGAACTAGGCAGCTGCCTAGGGCGCAAAATTTTCGGGGGCGCAAAATGTAAGATTTTTTTTAATTTGGGGATTTAAAAATAAAAACTATAATAAAGTTTAGTGCTTCTGCGCGCTACTAGCATAGGCGGATGGATTACTAGGTAATGAAAGGCGAATGGTATTTTATTTAAGTTGTCTTAGAAAATAGGAAAGTATGCCCTAACAGTACTTAGTTTGGCAACATCGCTGGGCGTAGCGGAGTGCAAAAAGGCAACCGCTCACTTCCCCCGGCCACACCCTGGATGCGATTCGGCGCCAGAATATCATAGTGAAATGACGTGATCGTGACCTTCAAGTCAGTTCGTGAATCGTAAGTCGTGAGGGCGTTGAGTTGATTGCTTTGGCAGTGCAGTTATTGTTTTTGTAAATTCCTTAAGTGACACAAGATGTCCAAGTCGAATTGATGCATTTACACATCTGCAGTGCCAGTTATCTCATGTTTGTGGTGCTTTGAAAGAGATTTCTGAAGACACTAAATGGATCTAGTGGCAGTATTGCGAAGGTAGAAGCACTTGGGTTACTTAAAAACATCTCAAATTTCAAGTTTATTGTTGCACTGGTCACATGGCACAACATTTTGTTTCAAGTAAACATAACTAGTAAGATACTGCAAGAAAAGGACATGAGTCTCCAGAGAGCAGTTAGTCACCTGAAAAAAAAACGAAGAGTTTTTGGTTACAGCAAGAAGTGATTTAGAGTTCAATAGAGTTCTGGTTGATGCTAATAAAGTAGCATAAGAAGTTGCATGGAATAGAACCAGTATTAGAGAAAGAGAAGGTCCGAATTCGAAAAAAGAAGAACATGGTTGATTACGGATCAACAGATGAATCTGTAAATATTGCAGGTGACCTCTCTGAAAGTTTCAAGATTCACTTTTATGTTGCTGCTTTAGACACAGCTGCTTATGCGGTAAAAGAAAGACTTTAGCCGTTAAATAAAATAGCTGGTGTCTTTGGATTTTAGAACAACATTCCTGATCTTAAAAACAAGACTACATCAGAGGTTAAGTCGATGTGCGATAAACTTGGAAAAAGCATTAACAATTGAAAAAGGTGAAGGTTTGAATGACATTGCTGCTGTACGTCAGTGTTCTGAACTAAGAGCAATGTGTCAGGATAGACTTGCGGGTCTGGCGATATTTTCTATTGAAAGTGAGATAGCAAGACAGTTAGACTCAAAAGCCCTCATACAAGAATTTGCTAAGCAGAAAGCAAGAAAAGTACCATTACGGTTTTAGTCTATAGGAGTATAAATACTGTTAATCAGTATTTAAAAGGGACTTTCGGACCGTACTTAAGAAAACAATAATCCAATATTAAGCAATATCAAGAAGTCTATATGTATTTTTTTAAGTATTATAAAAATAGAAAAAAAAATCTATAATCTAACTGTGAGTTTCGGTTTGTTTGTAAGAGAACTGTACATAATGCAATTATAAAGCCTATAAACCTATATACCCAATGTAAAATTGTGTGTTATGTAATTTTTCTAATAATAATTTAGATTTTTAATTATTAATCTATTATGCAAAGCCATTGTTGCTTTTCATTCAACTGTTTTATTTACATTCCACAGTCTTCAATCAAAGTTTATAAAATAAAATTCTTTGTTGGGCTATAACAATTATTAACAAAAACACATTTTCGAAGTTCCATACCCGACAGACCTCGCCAAAGGCACTTTAATAGGGCGCAGAATTTGGTTTCGCCTAGGGCGCGAAAAACCCTATAGCCGGCCCTGAGTTTCATGACGTCAAAGACTAAAGAATTATGCCCAGTTTAAGTCTACAATTTAAAGGCTAATGCACAATTCGCTATACTTAATTATCTAGTGTTCTGATAAAAGTATCAGTTAAAAATTAAATAAACTGGTGTAGATATAGGAATTAAGAAAGTTCAACCATTTTGCTGCGCCAACTTCTTTAAAAAACAACAACAAGCATTACACCATAAATCAAATTTGATTAATTAAATGAATTGTTTATGCATTCTAATTCTAATTGCATCATCAATACAGTGTCCCTGTGTGTACACGGCTCTAATTTGCACCTCTTGCGGACAGTAGATCGAAGTGTGCTTTGCAAAGCGTTGACCACGCAATCCCTCTGTAGACGTGGTGATGGAAACTATCTTACCTGGAGAGTCATATGGACCAAATGATCTGAATGGAGTGGTTTAAAAGATGTAGATGATTAGAATTTAGGATATATTTCTTTTTATTATATGGAGATAAAATTGATTTATGAATTGGCAGATATATTTATAATCTTATAGCCTAATCAGCACCTGAACTAGATCTAAGAACTTCAAGTTGAAGTAAAATTATTTTTCAAGTGTGAAGCTCAAGGTGTGGGAGGGAGCATCTTGCCCGTTCACTAAACAAGGGTCGGCAACCTTTTGAAAATAGTGTGAAAAAGAAGGATTTCTAATTCATACAGCGTCCTAGCATCCCAAAAGTCATCCTGCTCTTTTATTGAAGAATTGGCTTTTTTTTTAGAGGGCTTCCGCGTGCCATTCAAAATCTCCCTACGTGCCAAGTCTGGCACGCTTGCCGCAGTTTGCCGACCCCTACATTAAAACACACGTTTCAAACATGAAAAAAATAGTGTTGCATTCAATAGACCAGTGGACACATAAACGGTTCATATTTCACGCATTTTAGTTACACCACAATGTGACTTAAATGCGCTAATCGCAGCCACAAGAAAGTAATTGTAGCTAATGTAAACAACATTGGCCTAAATACATAAATTACAAACAATCATGCAGACAAACAGACTTAAAAACACAGAAAGAGAGAAAGAGAGAGAGAAAGACGGAACAATATAGTCAGAGAGAGACGGAGAGAAAGAAGGACAAATATTGTAAGAAAGAAAATAATTTGAGAAAAGCATAGGTGTATACAAAAATGTTTACATTTTCAAAACTAAGCATAGACAACAAGAAATAAAACTCATCAATAAGAACAAAAAAAACGGAAGAAAAGTAGCTTTCTCCTCATATCACACAGAACGAGCGATCTCTTAGATTATACATAAACCAAATTAGGACATAGCGTTGCCTACTTTTATGGGCTATAAAAGAAGGGTGTGTAGGCCCCTAACTGTAACATTATTCCTTACTGGCCTTATGATCAGGTAACAAGAATACAGAGCAAGCCTATTAGGCCTACACTATATTTATAGATTTCCTATGCATTGCATTATAATTGTAGTCTTAAATTTGCAATGGCAAACCTTGAAAATTTTTATAATGTTATATTTACGCTATTAATTCATTTAAAATTCAGAACAAATGTATTTATAACCTTTGCAGATATTTAGTTTATTTTATACAAACACACACTATTACTGGAGCCAATTCAAAACGAGGTTGTATAATCTTTTTTTTCTGTAATATGTCGTAGTCTACTCCAAGCAACACGAAGTAATATCGCTAGCCTCCCTTGATTAAAAAACAAAATTACTGCCCATGTCTAAGTTAGAAACAGTCGTCTCTTTTAAACTTTAAACAACAGTGGGCCTACAATTAGCTTACCGTTTCTGCCGCGTGTTGTTTTACCATTTTTTTTTCTACTGTGCTGCCTGAATAAGTTGGCGAGGCCCGTATAAAAGTAAGTTGACATATAGAAGTTAAATTATTTTAAAAGTTTCCTGTACAATCACAACTTAAATTTTTTAAAAACATAACAAGCTCATTTAAGAAGTCGTCCGCAAATGATGTCAGGCAGTAACGTGATGGATCACTAAGCTTTTCAAATAAATTTAAACATCAGTAACCCAACAAAAAAAGAGATTAAAATTTAAAATTATTGTCAGCAAAGTATAGAAATTAATTGATAGAAATATTTTGACGATCACCATAATTAGCCTAGTTCTAAATACTCCAAAATACTATCGTTTCTTATATATTCCCAACTAACAAGAGTAACACCATTAGTCAAATCACTAAACCTAGAAACACTAGAGCAGGGATCGGCAACCCAAGGCACGCGTGCCAAAGTTGGCACGCAAAGCGATTTTCAATGGAACGCGAGAGACCTCCAAAAGGTGTTTTTATTGATTAAAAAACATTTTCCGGGTCTGAATGAGGAAAACTGACTGTTGAAGCCGATGTTTCTGAATGACATAGCCACACTTTTAAGTTTTCGAAGTTTTATTTACAAGGACCATTGGAATGGATTTGAATTTAAACTGGACATATCTTGCCGTGAAATCAATTTCAAAACATTTAACTTACATCCACATCCCTATATTAAGGCATATATTAAGATATATAGTTGTGCTTTTTGAGAACTACATTGAAACACTCAAAGCGGAGTTTTCTAATCAAAGGCAATACTTTCAAATTGAGGGGCTCATCTTTTCATACCACATCAAGCCTAACTGGTTGATATTACTACAACCTTCTTAGATGTAGACATTTTTTTTAAGTGGAGGGATATTAGCTATTTGAAAATGCAGCAAGTTGAATTTTAAACATTTAAAAAATGCTCATCCAAATGTGCTCATTTGAGGAAAAAATCTGGAAGAAAGCTGCTAGGCATTCGCTCTTTTACTTTCAGCTTTTGGTTCAACTCACACTTGTGAACAGATTTTATCGCACATGAAAGCTGTTTTAAGCATACAAAGAGGTCACCTACACTTGACCGCTCGTTAATTGATATAGACTAAATACAATTAAAAGAGTTTTTATGCTCATCTTCTTTAATTAAACATAAATCTAAGTAATTCTTAAACAATTTTATTTGTATTATTAATTTAATAAATATTAATATAATTAATTTAGTAAATATATCACTATGGGCCTATTATGTAATTTCTGTATTTTTTAATGCAAGAAATGTTTATTTACAACTGTTTGATGTAAATTATTTTTATCTGCTATTAATTAAATCTTGTAATGAATACCATATTTTCGGATTTATATAAAGAAATAATAATTAGTTAGTAATATTTGTTATATAACAAAACATAACTTGTTTGGCATCACTGGTGACTCAAATGTGGACACGTTTATTAATTAAAGGGAGCTAATGTTGCCTTTTTTTTCTGTTATAGACTCTAAGCTTAAAAGAATAAATTGCTAAAAATGTATATCGTTGAAATGATCAAACTGTAATAATTATTTGAAAATTATATAAATAGTATACCTATGACTAAAGTATTTATATCTATATTTTCAAACATTACATTAACTACCCAGTTTGTATGATAACTACGTATCTATTCCGCTTAACATTAATTACATGCTCATAGTATAATTACATACACATTAAATTATATCTCAGTTAAACTGAGATTAAAATATAAATAGCCTTGGCAGGTGTAGGGCTTAAGATCCTCATCTTGACTAACAAATGATAATGTTCAGACAATAAATACCTTCAACGCTTAGAAATATAATAGTGTATTTGAAATAAATGCAAATAAAAAGGATGCTAATCAAAAACACATTAAAAATATAAAACTCTTTAACGATTTTCACTACAAATAATCTTCTTTGTTTTTGGCCTTGGTCTTGCTACGGAGCTAAATTAATTGTTCTATCAAAATAATTTTTTTAGTTTAATAGAGCAGGTTAACAACTTTCAGGCTGTTGGCACGCTGAATGGTTTAGAAATCCTAGTTTGGCACACTGTTAGCAAAAGGTTGCCGACCCCTGCACTAGAGGACAGAAGGGCAAAGAGTAAATTAGTAATAATACATTAAGGCATTAAACTCTAATTTAGAAATACAACCCAATAACAGCCTGTTGCAATGCTCAGATAAACATAAAGACAAAAACACTTTCCATATCCTTTATGCGAGAACAAATGCATAGAAGTACTCTTTCTTCCCGAGTGGCATTCGGGCATGGAAAGGGTTACCTGAAAAACAACAAAAGGAAAACCAGTAACTTAACATCATTTAAAACATTAATAAAGATGCAAGACTAGACTCGGACCACAGATGAACGTAGGACGCATTAATCTTCTTTAAAGAAGGAGCGTCTGTATTATATAAGACTAGTGGTTATGCCCGTCAAAATGACGGAGAAACGAACAACTACAATATTAAAATATTAGTTAAGTTAAGTTAATATTAATGTTAAGAGAGAAAGAAAAGAGACTATTAAAATGAACGTTTCTTTTCGGTATTTAGTTTTTGTTCTTTTTAATTGTTTCTGACCCTGGCATATGCATAATAATTGTTACTGTCAAGCGTCTGATATTATAACGTAGCAAACAGTTGTGTTGACTTGACTTGTTATTAAAAAAAGCCTATTAAATTAACAATAATATACTATCTAAAAGAAAAAAAAACCACAATACCAAACAATAAAAGGTAAATAATAAAAAAAGTGTAGAAAATAATATTTCAATACAATACAAACTAAAGTGATAACGATTTTTTCGGTATTTAATTTTTGTTCTTGCTTATTGTATTAATAAAACAGTGTTGAGAATGTTTCTTTCGGTATTTAGTTTTTGTTATTTTTTTTTTGTTTCTGGTCGACCTGAACCTGACATATGCATAAGAATTGTGGCCTCAAGGACTGGCGTAGTGTGTAAACCGCCGATACATTCCCATTAAGAATACACTGGCGGGCAAACGCATGGGGCACAGGGGGAGGAAGCAATGGACGCTGCAATCCCGTCTCGAGAACCACCCGGTGCCTGGATGCATGTACCTATAGTATAGGATTTGTGCTACCGGGTGACAGTGCAGGTATACGGGCGAGCCACTACGATAATGATCCTTAGGGGAACCGCAGTGAACGATCGCTGGGCTGCGGAAACCTTCCCCGTTACACGGCACGCCACGCCTTGGGCGTGTCGTTGGGTGGCTGGAGCCTGGACAGAGATTGCTCAATCCTAAGCGTTACGCCCTGGACACAAGAGCCGAAAGGCTAGTCCGGGTTTTTTAAAGAGACTTTTAAATTCGATATTAAAATGTAGCGAACAGTTGTGTTGACTTGACTTGTTATTAATTATATTAAATTAAAAATAATATACAATCTGAAAAAAAAACAACATAAATACAAAACAATAAAAAAGGTAAAAAATATTTTAGAAAAATAGAAAATAATATTTCAATGAAATAAAAAAAACTAAAGTGAGAAAGATTTTTTCGGTATTTAATTTTTGTTCTTGCTTATTGTATCAATAAAACAGTATTGATAATGTTTCTTTCGGTATTTAGTTTTTATTTTATATTGTTGCTGTCAATCTTATGGTACCCGGTATTTGAAAGTAATCATTTATAAGCCTAACTTGTTTTTTTATAATTCGTATCATTTAATTTATAGGGTGTATAAAGTCGCCTTTTAAAGGATATTCTCCAATAACAACGTAAATCCATTAAATAATTAAAACATTTGGTTACTTTTACTTAAAAGGATAATGCAAACATCAATAATGAAAAAATAATTTCATAGACATTACGTCATACGCTAGTATTTTGTTTAAAGTAAACCATTGAAACTCTCTAAGCCAAATTGCAGTGCGTAGCTTTTAAAAAAGGTCTCGCCACATTAAAAAAACAACAGTAGAATTGGGAAAACCCGGAAAGACCCTCGCGTTCAACATAGTGAATGTCGCGTTCAATATAGTAAATGAACGGAAATGGCCATTTGCTATGTACCGTTATATTTATTTGCATAGATGGATATGACATTTTGGATTTTTTAAATCAACACATTTATGATTATAAGTGATAAAATAAAATTATCTTTTGGAGGACGTTTCCAATTTATACATTTAATTTTTGGCCCGAATAGTCAAACGGCTTAGGAGCCTATAGCGAACAAACATATATATAAATATATATATATATATATATATAAACAAACATATAAACAAACTCACGGTAATTATATATGTTTGATGATGATAAGATAAGATGGCTTTTGTGTTTTTCTTTTCTGGACTTCAAATTAGATTCTTATGTTTTTGTAATTCATCAAGGTTTTTTTATGTTTTCATTGTCATATAGATTTCTATATTATACAAACACCTGCACATAACCTTACTTTTCTCTCCGTATTAATTGTGTTAAAATAAAACAAGTTAAATAGATATGATTGGCATATTGGTGAAGTGCGATATAGTTATGGCATTGCTATGACAGAGATAGATGCTGCTTCTAAGAGTACTATAATAATATACTGAAAAACAAGGTTTGGATCAATAAACATTTCATCTTTTTTTTTTGCTATGAATCAACAGACTTCTATAATGACAAATATTGCGTCCTAAGATATCCGTGGTTTGAGTGTAGTCTTTTAACAAAGGCTATATTCACACAACTATAACTTTATATCAATTCAAAATCACTATAGTGAGTGAACGTTGCTCAATGTCTAATAATTTCCTTTAACTAATATAAACGTATCGACGTTTAGCGGGTAAGATAAAAATATGAAAATACTAACCATTGCTAGTCATCCACTATATAAAACTTCGTCAAATTTATTATTAACTATGCTATTGGATCTTCTGAAAATATTTAAATCAGAATTAGAAGAGAAAAGGTTAACAGTAGGTCTGTATGCAAATTTCTTAATAACTATTGTTCCACTAATGGCACTGGTATTAAAGCACTACGTCTGGTCTTTA